>VMKM01000047.1:600000-864493 GCA_008360985.2 Macquaria ambigua
TTTCATACTGGTCCGTCACTGGCTTCCAAGCGAGTTGTGATGTCACAGAATCATGCTTGTTTTAAGGTCAACAGAAACTTTCCTCCTTCAGCAGATGAATGTGAAAACAGCCTTCAAGTGACAAACTCTGCACATACATCATTCTGCACAGTCAAGGCCAAACATCCAAGTGAAGTAACAATATCGCAAAACACATTTTTGAGTGTAGGGGGACTTGATGTTTCTTTCAAATGACTGGGTAACTGTATATTAGGTATTTGTGAGTGAAAAAAGAAGAAAAACTATGATACATGAAGTATTATGCTCTGAAAACATTGGAGTAAATGCCTGCCACCCTACATGCAGTACCCCAACTGACCCATAGGTGTCACTGTTGTATCATTAAAACACTCATCTTTGATCAGCACTCCAGTGAAGGCATAGCAAAGCAGAATTTTAATTTTTTTAATTCATTTTTTTTCTTCAAAACTGTTTATTCCTCGGGACACAGGCCTGTTTATAGCAGAGTCATGCTGATGGAAATCTGTAGAAAGCAAAATATTTTTGTGAGAGTCCGGAGGGAAATGGTCAGTTCTCTGCCTTTTGATCTCACAAACCCCTCCAAAATAGTGATGCCAACATGATACACCACAGGCACAGAGACTATAAATATCATTAATGAATGAATGTGTAAATAGTGAGCCAACAATGAAATGGCATGTGTCATAAAAATAATTAGCCTAGTTAATTAGCAAGTTGTGCATTTAGTTTTTTTTCATAAAATGTTTTATGCTAACGTGGTCACTGCTGTGCCTTTGACTAACTGGAGAGGAGCATATAGCCATATATTTACATTAAATGTGGCAGAATAATACATGATTAAAAGTGAAGATGATAAACATTATGAAACATCAATCAAAACCTACACAGCAAACATTAAGACACTGAAAAGACATTGATTGGAAGGTTTACACCAACACAAACCGGTGAAAAATAACATCTAAATTAAGTTTTAGGTGACTTCTGTAGTTGTTAATAGCTAATCTCTGCATGGTTTAATGAAAAGGGTATCTAAATATCTTTCTGATGTCAGCTGCCTAAGCTGTTTTCATATTCATTTTAACTGTGCCATAATAATGAAATGCTTCCCAGGAGAGATTCACATCCCCTGATGCAGCCGACACAAAGAAAACAATCTGAAGTAACTGAAGTCATTTCAATAACAATCTGACCTGTGATAGGTACAGATGGGGATCATACAGCAGAGCAGCTACCATATACACAGACTGCAAATTGCTTTGCTCATGCGGTTGATCGGGATTCAAGATAAGAAAATGAAGAAGACTGTGCTCTTTGATTCCTTTGAAACTAATATGAAACTCTACTCTAGAGGAGTGAGGAGGACAATGACAAATAACAGCGAGTGGAGTGTGGTGCTGTTCATTAGACCCCTTATCCAATTTCACACTCGCACTGGACCCCCCCCCCTTCTTGGATGCCCTTTCAAAACACAGTCCTGAGGTTTTGGAGTTTGTCTGAGTTTCTTCAAACACCCTGAGGTGCAGAAGACACATTTAAACAAGACAAATGTGAAATCTGCAGCCCTTCTTGGTGGAGATTTGACTTGTCACATAATATTAGAGTTTGAAAGTCATATGTATGCTGATGTATGAAACATGAATTTTGAATTCAATTTTAGAATGACAACAGACAGAAGCATTACAGGCGTTTGTGTCTGGAATAGAAAGTCACGTCTGACACTTAAGGCACACTTATAGTTGTGCACTAAGGCGTGGCTACGAACCTACGAATGTAGCAGCCGTAGCTACAGCATAGCTAACGTGTGATTGGTCAGCATGGGCTGAATGTTTTTTCTCCTACATGTTTCCCATGCAGGTAGGGAGTGTTTAGAATGAAAACACATGAAGCAAGTTGAAAAAACACTTGGTAATCGACAGCAAACCTTCTGTTTGCCACGATGATGATGGTATCAACAGGTGAAATCCGCTAATTATAAATCAAAACCTATCTAAGGTGGAGGTCCAATAAATTGATTTACTATGGCCTTTCATGAACATAAATACAGCTTTACCACCACTGATTTGTTGCTGAAATTACTGCTATTCGTCTTAGCATTATTATCATTCTTAGCATTCAAACACATTTCCAGTCTATTTTTGAAGACATTTACAATAATCTGAATTATTAATCCATCGCAGACATTCTCCTTTTTAGCTCGGTCTCTGCACATCGTAGACTTGGAGTTGTATAACTGCTACTGCTACAGCTAGCAAACTGCTACTATTTTTTGTCCTTCATCTTGAATGTCTGTTGACATTTGGGAAACCCAACACTGATCGGCTTTCATGTCATGACCTCACATGAATTTTTGGTTCATTAAAGACATTTTCAACTCACACAGATGAGCCTTTGCCCCAGTTTGCACCTCCCAGGGTTAAAATTGTGTCTACCCTTGTCATTCGCCTTCAAATGCTTCAAATTGCAATGGCCTATTTGCTCGGCATTCAGGTTGAACACACCTTAAGTCAGTGCACAAGAAATATCAACCTGTAGGTATCCAGAGCCAGAGCACTTACTACTGTTAAACTTACTCTGAAAACCTAGGTGAAAACCTAACCATTAATTAGACTGACTCCAAATAGGGATGGCGATTTTAACACAGCTTCTTTTTTTAACTGTGGTAAGCAGCCATAGTATAAATGTAATATGCTCTGAGATGACATCAGAAGCCCTGTCTGAATTAGGAAATGCAGATAGGAATTTATTAAATGACGTGACACTTATCCCCTTTATACCTGAGAGGTTCTTCTACTACTTATTACGTTAAAGATGTACCTCACGCCATATACGAGCTCCCTCGTCACAATAAAGGTAATGACTTGGCAAAAACTGAAATGAAGGTATTATGTACAACATCAGCAGGGGCACCATTTTCTAAAGCCATGAAAATATTCCAATTGCGGGAAACTGTACTTAGGAGGGTTTATGATGTTGGTTTAATGACACATGCTAATAGGAGATCTGAACAGCACACTGGGTTTGTTGTCAGACTGATGACATCTTGGGTTAAGTACTAGTTGGAATCTTTTCAAATGCTCAGGTAATGCACTCGAGTCTGGCCTGATTGCCCTTTCAGATGAGTTCATGTTTGAATTATCCTCAGGACTACTGCACTGCCTCGTGTGGAGTGAAGACTCAATGCACGTTGTGTTGATTTCAGAAAGTACAGTGTTTCCTCCAGGAGAAGTGTTTTACTGAGGAAATAATCTTCACTAAACGGCACAAAAGCAATTTCTGCAATTAGATTTTAACACTAGACTTGATGACTATGGCATCATTGTAGAGGCTTATGGGGAGGATTATGGTTAATGCGGACTGACCTTTTCCTACTGTTACATCAACAAACACTGCCTACTTGTTAACACTGCACATGTGGAAAGGAACAAATTACATTTACTGAAGAACTGTGCTTGAATAAAGCTTTGATGTACTTGGACTTTACTTAAACATAGTATTCTTCACTATATATCAGAAGGGAATATTGTTCTTTTTACCCCACTTCATTGATTTGACAGCTATGACTTCTTACATTGCAGGTTAAGATTTTTAAAAACCTAAAATAAGAATATAAAATAAGATGTGACGTTATAAAGCACATTAAACTATCCAACAGTGTATCAGATAGTTAAAACCAGCTGCACCTTGACCAGATACAACATTAAAATGCTGATTACATATGAATGCATCACTAATAACTATCCAGAGTAATAATATAAAATTGACATGGGCCATTATGCCTGCATAGTACTTCTACTATTTTAATACATTTTGCTAATCTTATGTAAAGCAGCATTAATATTGATTTTTATGGCCACTTGGGGCAGCAGAAAGTTAATAACACAACACTGACGTACTGTAGAATCAATTTAGAACGTTTTCATTTTTTGATAAAAACAGGTGCCTCCTGTGGATGCAAACAGGGTTGATGAGAGGGCTGTGAAAAACAAAATAATGAGCAAAAAGATGCTAAAAAGCCACTAGGCACTTTTTGCAATTGTTTATATAAGAATATTGCTTAGTGGAGCTTCAAAATAAAGGTTTGAATGCAAGACTTTTACTTGTATTTAACTATTTTTACATTGTGCTACTTTTGCTGTAGTAATTGGTTTTTATCTACTTGGTGGCAGCAGAAACAAGCTGTAAACACTGACACATTATCACCTTATAAAATTGATATGGTAAACGTGTTAGCAAGACGCTAAAATGTAGAGCTGCAGAGTCGGGCAATAATTCTCTGTGGGTTTGTCACTACAAGCGACCCCTGTCACATTACACATAGTTATCTGATCCATTGTTGATATAAAAATATTGATTAGTGCAGCTTTAAGTAAAGGATCTGAGCACTTCTTCACCACTGCAGGCTGTACATTGTGAGATGAATGCTTCATGCAGAGGAGATTATGCAGCGCTCATCTGTTTACTCAGATGTGAAGCATGCAGCTGAGTACAGTCAAGTATGTTATCCTCTGTGGCCATGTGAGAGCTGTGTATCACACACAGATAAGAGCCCGAAGCTGTCTGAGGAGAAGTGTGTAAATCTTTTACTGTACATTGAGCCACCTCTTTAAATGCCTCCCGCAGTTCTATTATTACCAGGGGATAGATTTCATGTTTGTCAAGGCGGAAAATAATAGCTTTGAAAGTGACACGTTCATCCATGAAAAATGTGAAAAAGAAAAGCTGTGTTAAAATGTGCTGACTGTGGGCGAGTGCGTACTGTACCTCCCACAAGGGAGAGGGGATCCCTTGATTTGTGTCCCTCGATTCAGCGATCACATATCATAAATGGTGTCGCGTTGTGGGTTGGAAAAAAGAGCAGAGGTGCAGATGGATCCCTGAGGCACCCCATTAAGCAAAGTTTAACATCGTAAGCATTTCTTGAGTTACACTGGTATCAAATGAACTTCTGCCTATGAAGTGCCTCGGGATACACTTTTCAAGTATGAATAAAAAGGTACATTCAGACTCAGGCCTTGAGCTATTGCTAGAAAAATAGTTGAATTGGAATAAAATCTTTTTATAATATCACATTTACCATGCTTAGTATGCAGAAAAATAAACGTCCTTCTCCTATGATAAGCTAGAAACAACCTTCGGACAGAAAGCTCTATTTAGCCAGCTTGAAAAGGAAATGGGAGATTCATTAGACTGCAGGAAGCTGGTCCTGAAAGTTGGCAAGCTCCTGCAAAGAGTTCCACTGAGGTTGGGAGATGTTCTGTAATTTCCGACCCCAAGCTAATCTGTACAGCATGCTGTGTGGTAAGAGTGCGATTTCCACTCGGGGCGGGCGGGATGACAGATTCGTTGCATTTGAACTCCCTCATGTCTTCCTTGTCACGTCTGTAATTAAATATGCGCTCCCTGGGAGACAGTGGGGTTCTGGGTAATAAAAAGCCTGCTTTGTGAGCTTCACCCTCTCTCTCTCTCTCTTGCTCCCTTCTGCTGTTTTAGTTTGTGTTTGTCGGCATAGTGACAAACCCCCAGACACGCATTACATGGAATTTTAATGCTTGCAAAGTTAATCTCTATATCTGCCAAGAACTGTATCTGCTCAAACCAGGCTACATGAGTTTTTATGCAGCTGAACAATCTTGTCTAATCTTAACTAAACGACTCTAACAGACGTCTGGTTTCATACAAGTCAGAATACAAAATAACTTTTGGAAATATTAGAGGGGGGGGTGGGCGGTTGGTGGGGTTCTATTTTTACAGCAAATTGGTTCCACCCCCATATGTCTTGGTTTTTTGGTCTCAAGCTCCACACCTACTTCGATTGACGTGGGCTGTTAAGGGGTTTCTTAACATAACAACTGCTACTACCTGCTGCTTTATTTATTAGTAATGGCTGTATTTTACAGTTATGTTAATTATTACTCTATTTTATTTTGTTAGTCTAGTTTGTAGCCCCACTGGGACTGGTTTGTTTTATTTATGTGTGACATGAGCACCCTCTTGTGGTGGGTTCCTGTGTAACTTGATGTCCAGTAGCTGCCAGACTCCACTAAAACTGTCTAGGTACAGTAAGCAACCTGTAGACTCTGATTCGTGTTGGGCGGGGGAATGATGGACCAGAGGCCTGTATTTATTTCTGTGCTGCCATGCAATATAGTCTGGATAGGAACAGAATATATTTACTGATCAGTCATACAGTTGGCTCGTCTGGGTCGGCTCAAACCCAGCACACTATAAAATATCAGGATATTTCAGCACAATAGCTAGCTAGCTTGTTTGACAAGTGCACAATTTAATGATCAGACCAATTTAGCACTATTAAATGCATCACAGTCCCTCGTTACACTTCCTGATAGCATTTCAGTAAGTCACAAAGCTAGCATGTTTATACAAAGGACATATTAATATCAGAATCATCAGAATCAGAATACTTTATTGATCCCCTCAGGGGAAATTATGCAAAAAATGTGGAAACGCTTCACGAATTTGCGTGTCATCCTTTCGCAGGGGCCATGCTAATCTTCTCTGTATCGATTCCAATTTATCATATGTGCTGCCTGAGCAAGCACTGAATATGAATTTGCTATATTTGTGCGTATCGCTAAGCTCAACACCCTACCTTGGGCATATCTCTTATGAATTGGCAAAGTTTCACAGCTACCAGCAGCACTCACATACGGCATGCCTGTGAACCAACAAACCTAAACTACTGCATATATGGCAAGTGAAATCACACACTCTACAGACTCTGTTCACACCTGCAGACCTGAGGAGTGCGACCCAAACATTTTTGCCAGTTTGCTGTATCCTGCCCCTGTGGTACGGCAGGTTGATCCAGAACAAGCTCCAATAAAATACCTAAATAGGTTTATTTTATGGGTGAACTTGTATGTTTTATATTAAAAGTGTTTCCAATGATTGTTGTAAATGATTCTGTGACCATATTAGTAATGTGTAATTTGTTGTACAGTAGTTTGTTGGGCATATCACAGTGTTAGTGACCAAGCTAACTTGATAATTTCATGGCCCTCATCACCTTATGAGAAATCCCTGTTTTCTAGTTCGCTAACCTGCAGTTAGCTAAAGTATTTCTTCTTTTTTGTAGCATTTTACGGAGCTTTGTGCAACCAAAGCTGGCTGTGTGAGACCTAATTGCATTCTCTTGTTACCAGATGGTAGTTTGTGTGTCAAATGGAGAAATAAATGGCTGGTTGGAGTTAAAAGAGCAGATTTCGGCTTAATTTATTTCACAATGCTATACAACTTTTACAATCAGCAATATATGAACCTGATTCAGACCGTGAATTAGAGAACTTACATACAGAATATCAGAGCTGTTTTTCAGCCTTCAGGTTCAGGTTCAAGTAAAGTGTCCTCATTAGGGAATTGCAAATAAAAAAGCAGGTCCCATTATGATGACAAGTTGGCATGAAAATGCCACAGTACAGCATTTTACATGTATTGGTCTGAGGTAAACTCTCCTCACCATTTGGCCTTCGAGTCTCAAGTCGAGTCCAGTCCAGTCTCATGGCAGACAAGTCCAAGTCCAGCTGAAAGTCTTCATTTTTGCAACTTGAGTCTAACTGTCTGTTCTCACGTATCAGGTCTACTGCTCTGTTTAATATCATTGGTTTTTCCATTTGTGACATCACAACTGTTGCATTTTATTATGTTAAAAAGTTATTGAAGCAATAAGACCTGCTTTATTCTTTCAACAATGAAATCCATGCCAAGCTAGACTTGGGCTTTCCATGACACCGTCTTCAAGTTACTTGATGATTATGAACAATTTAAGTTACTTGTCTACAAATATGGAACAATATGTGAAATGCTGTACTCGTGTTACATGTTTTAACAATGAAAGTAAATTAAGTTTCAACAATGTGTGCCTTACAGTGCCCCCAGCATACATAACAGGCCATAAATCCACTTTTATCTCTCCTGCATTCCTGAGGATAAATGTCCTCTCTATAAAGCAGTATTAGGTATCACTGTGCAAACACAAAACCGATGATATCTCCTCCATCACATGCATTGCTCATACAGTATCTTTGTGATCAGGGTTGAGGTGTCGTTTTGCGATGAGCGTTTATTTCACATTTCATCTGCCTTTTCTAACAACACAAGGAGCAGCCAGTTTCTGATTAGTCCCAATGCTTCACTGATGCAGGTTTATCATGCTTCTTTTGTCAGCAGGTTTCATACAGTAGTAATAACCATGTTAAGCTATTGTGTTTCATGAATTACTGTCTAGAATGTGCATTTTCCATGTCCTTAAAGTTCTTGAACGTATACCAATGGATCTTAATTTTCATCAGAGTGGAAAATGAATAGTGGTTCTGATATTGCCATTTTCAACAGCCTTTCCAAGATCATATTTCAGGTCTTACATGTGCTTCCCTTCAGCATAAATGACTGTACAGTATGTGCAAGGAAGTGGAATACATTCCCCCCCACAAACTGCCCAAGCTCATACCGTATCTCAGCTTTCATCAGACTGGATAATGCACTGTGGTTCCACTCCGTCGCTGTTGAGATTGCTGTTTCGACAAAAAAAAAAAAAAAACGTCTGAGGGAAATGCAGTGTTATATCTGTCATATCTGCCCTGATGCCTGCTGTGTCAGAATGTGGATCCTGTGTTTCTCTGTACACAAGCCCAGGCCGTTTATCAAACTTGTTATGATGGACTTGGGTTTGTGTTGTCAACCCAGCAAATGATCTGTGACCGAGGCTGTCTCAGAGTCCTGAACATGCACATACTGCAATAAAAGCATGTTTATAACCTCTTTTTTTGGATTTTTTTTTGTCTTGAAATGAAGGTTTATATAGACGTTTGTTTGCTGAGTATTTTTTCTTTTTTCTGAAATATGTAGCTAAATAGAGAAATTTTGTCTTATTTCAGTCTATTCTGTACACATGTCCTGGGAGAGGGCTCCTCCTCTGTTGCTCTTCCTGAGGTTTCTTCCATTTTGTTCCCTGTTAAAGTTTATTTTGGGGGAGTTTTTCCTTATCAGAATCGAGGGTTTAAGGGTAGAGGGTGTCGTATGCTGTACAGATTGTAAAGCTGCTTGAGGCGAATTTGTGATTTGTGATATTGGCCTATATAAATACAATTGATTTGACTTGACTAAGCAGTCCTCTAGGAGCAAACATGGACAGCATCAGTGACTCAGCAATTACTTTGCCAAGATTTGGTAGCCTGGCTCCGGACTTATGAATCACCACCCACAAATCCGATTTTTCAGTGACACAAATAAGTCTGGTGGTTTTGTGTGCATTGACAGCTGTTTGCCCAATTGGAGAAACAATCAATCAAAGTCCAAACGGGAGCTCTGTAAGCAGGATTAAGAATGGGGACGTCATCTTCCTGTGCCAGAGCCAGAAAAATAGCCTCATCCATTACATATCGTGACAGAAAATGATGGCCACAAAAATGGCGACATGAAATCAGTGCAGCTGTTCAGGTTGTTATAAGTCAACTTACAGAAAAAAACAACTCTTAAATCGACATATTTCTTCAAACATAATGAAAATGACTATGGCAGGGCGGATATGGCACTCACTACTGATTGGTTAGGGCAAAATAAAATAAAAAACAAAAAAACATGAACAATACAGTATTTCAGACTCAATAATGAAGTGAAATAAAATGGCAGCGCAGTGTCATTTTGGAAACATTTTGGGAAACCTGTGACTCACTTGCCAATCTCTACGTCTTGCATTTTCAACCACTGAACAGATTTGCAGTCAGAAAAGCTTTTTCAAGCCAAAAACACAAGTTAGTTTTTTCCATTCCTCTAGTGATGTCATCACGATGTGCTCCAATAGAGAAGCTTACTAGTTTGTCTGCTGTAAAAAATTTGCTTTAATGTGTCAACTCCAGGTCACAATAATTCAAGGGAACAGATGCTTGTGGTGGTAGAGGCTGTGGAAATTGACACTGAAATTAACTGAAAGTTTGTTCTATACTTTATTGCTTGAAACTGCTTTAATTGCGACTACTTATTCCCAGCCTGCAGTAGCTCAAATTCACAACACTTCGGGGCAATCTTAAAAAGCTTTGCAATGATTAACACATTTCTAGTCTAATCAAGCTTTACCATTCCCACTTGGACAAACAATATGAGTTTCATTGATAAAATAATGTCTTGGGATGATGTTTAAATCACCCAAAGGTGTGGTTTTC
Source organism: Macquaria ambigua (assembly GCA_008360985.2). NCBI lineage: Eukaryota > Metazoa > Chordata > Actinopteri > Centrarchiformes > Percichthyidae > Macquaria > Macquaria ambigua. The sequence continues at coordinate 610,200 of VMKM01000047.1, forward strand.
CTTTTCTTGGCCATATTGTAACTGAATGTGGATCATTGTTTGAGTGCTACTTATTTCTTAACATCACTGCCAGATTATTCCTCCATTACTAAGCCCAGTTCAGAGCTGTCTCTAATGGACACATTTGGGCCGCAAGCCAACAGTCATTTTCAACTCTGCTGCTCTATGAAATGACTCACAATTAGCTCCATTGAGGTAACTGTCAGCGCACTAATCTCTGGCTTTTTTTATGTAATTAAAGGAGAGGCTTTCAGGGTGTTTACACTAAAACATGATCAGATTCTTGAGAACAGAGGGCTCATTGATGAGCGGGAGCTCTGTGTTTGATCCCCCTGAGGCCTCACAGTGTGTCAGAGACTTGACGGACCGTGTGGAGAGACAGGTCACCTGCATCAACCAACCAGCCAACCAACCAACCTCCTCCACCTCCACCTCTACCTCCACCCTCCCCCAGGATGATGAGGGTGGTGGACAGATGTGACTAAGTGGTGCTGACACGCCATTCCTCGCCTACCTCTGTTTGTATGTGTATGACTCTAAAAAGCCTGCATGTTTGTGCTGTTGTGTGCAAAATGCAGGATTTTAACTTACAGTGGAGTATTTTACATTGTGCTGTTGGTACTTTTACTTAAATAAAAGATCGAAATACGTCTTCCACCAATGAGCACATCCCAAAAGGCTGTGTATAATTTGTTTTTATTTGGGACTTGGATGCTCTTTAATGTCTCCCTTTTTTAATCCCGTTTGATTTGTCTTTCTTTCTTTTTAATTAACCTTTTGCTAAGCCCCACTCAATTCTAATGGTGGCAGATTTAAATTTAGTAATTTTGAAACTACGGGTCCTTGATTTCAGTCAGAGGTAGACAAAAGCTGGCTTCTAATTTATGTTTGGTAAATTTTCTGAATTGGTCGATTGTAGCAGCTGAAATGACAACTGTTGATGGCAGATCTTCTCAGCTTTAGCGAGCTAGCTAATTAAGCTAATGTTAGCTCCATGAGTTGAAAAGACAGTCTCTGGATGACTTTTTAATGTCTCGTTTGTAAATGAGAACAAAGCAAAAATGAAAATATGCTTTAAAAGGGCTATATACATTATATCATGCTAAAAGTCTGAGGCTAAAGTCCACTCGGATGCTAACTATAGAAAAACATGATTGGAAAAGCAACACAGAGGTTTATGCTTCATTGTTTTTTCTTCATTGTATTTCCAAACAATATGCCTACAAGAGAAAAGCTTTTATGGATTAGGACTAACCGATGAGGACCATACACTTCCCCAAATCTAATAGAGAGCAGGAGAGAGCTGCTAGCAATACTTTAATCTATAGCCTACTCTGATAGCATCCATGACCACTTCCACACAGGTGATGTGCCGGTCGTGAACAGTGCTTTTTCTAACGTAACCTGTAACCCCAGAGAATAATGTAGGCCTAATTAGCTAATGAAATGCTATACCTTGGCTTTGGAAGTAACGCTAGGTTAGTGCTGCAGGTAGTAAGCTAGTTAGCCAGACACGCTAACATTAGCACCTCACATTAGAGCAGATAAACACAATCCATTCCTTACTCTTTTGTGTCAATTGGTTTGTGAAGGCGATAAAAAAGAAACCCTCCAAGCTCTTTGGATAAGTATCACTCTTCTTACAGGCCCGTGCACACCACTTCAGCATGGTACGACAGGGCTTGACAGACCTGTCTCACCTACTTACGGTTGCTAAACTATAATCTGACAATCACTATTCGGGGAAGGAACTTTGAACCTGAACATGGTACATATGACAATTAATGTCCTTGCAAAAATGGAAAAATGTGTGAAATTCTCCCAAGTGAGGACATTTTGCCAGTTGCCACTTCTTTAAAAGGCTATTTTGTGTCAAGGGGAAAGAAGAAATCTCATCACTGAACAGAGTGATGAGATGGAGTCAGGGAATAAATGTAGTCAAGCTGCCGTGAATATATATATGTGTATATATACATGCAGTATATATGCATATTAATATATGCAAATGTGTGTGTGTGTGTGTGTGTGTGTGTGTGTGTTAATGTGTGAGATTTAGGCAACAACTTGTATATAGTATATATAGTAGGAATGAGGAGGAGATGAGGACAGGAAGGAGAGGAGAGGAGGAAGGAGAGGAGATGAGAGGAAGAATGAAAAGAGAGTAATGAAGGGGAGGAGAGTAAAGAAGGAGAGGAGGAAGGAAAGCAAAGGAGGAGAAGAGAGTAAAGAATGAAGGAGAGGAGAGGAGGATGGAAGGGAGGAAGGGGAAGTCTGAGACCCGAAGGCTGGATAGTTAGCTGTCGGATTAGTTTACTGCCCTCAGAGACTGTCTTTGTGAGGGCGGCTGGTTGCTGGTGGGGGGTTTAGGGGGGTGAGACTGGGCCTGTACCTGTGACTCACTGGCCACAGGTGTCAATCAAACTCGACCTGGCTGCCAGAGGAATGTGGTAAATAAGGCTGTGTGGTCCCAGAGACCCAGAGCGAGCGGCGTGTAACGGCGGCCGGAGCAGCAACGTGACGGCTGAATCAGACATTCAGCTGCTCGCTGCAGTGTAGACAACACCTGGAGGTGAGGAAGACAGAAAATACACCCCTATCTCTGCCTCTGCTTTGTGTTTTTTTAGGAGTTGTAATCGTATGCCAGGTCCTCCTGCCCGGAGGCCATGTGAGCAGAGGTTATTGTTCAGTCATCTAACAGTGCACCTTTCTTCCTTCTCAGGTTCCACTTAAGCACTTTCATTTGTCGAGTCTGAGAGATTTTTCACAAGCTACTATTTCTGCAGGCGTAAAACACTGAATTAGACAGACCTGCATCAAATACAATCCTTGATGGGATCGGCAAACTGTCAGTCTAATAATATACTATTTAAACTTGCAAATGTGTAATTTTTAAAAATATTAATAAAGGAAAAAATAGATTGCTCGGATTCATTTATGCTAGATTGCTTGCCTCCATCCTGCAGAGATATTGATTGCAATCTAGTAGCACCAGAGCTGTAGCGGGTCATGTCCATTGTAACATTTCTGGGAATATGGGGGTTTAAGGGGATATGTCTTCTGATATTTCTTTTAGTCCTCATATGTCCTGATATGAGTTTCATTGATGGCTAGTCAAAAATGTTTTAGGTGGGTGGGGTTGCACTAGAAGGGATTTGGACTCAGGACCTCAATATTTCCAAAATCTTTGCAATTGCCCTGAGTAGCACCGCTAATTTATGGAAAACACAGCACATTAGTTTTGCTCTGACACACTTTAGTCACTGACTAAAATATGACACAAACACATTAATTCTGCTAATATCCATGACCATATAAAAACAAAGCCAGTTGGTTAGCAGAAACACCAAGGAATGAACAAAGCAACAGAAAACCTGCCTGCTGACAAAACAAAGACTTGATGAAGATGTGCTTTCTTGGTGGAAACCGACCTGTGACAGAGACGTGGTGCCACTGCAACGTGTCGCAGCTGCATCTGGTGGACATGAGGGGTTACACTCATACACGTACACAACATAATTCAAAACCCCCAACCTGTCTAATACCTACACAGTACATTCTGGCACTACACTCACTTAAGCTACTGCAAATAATTGTTCAATATTTGGTTTGTTGTGTTTTGTTTGTAATGTACACACTTTATTATGTTTTGCATGTGAACCATTTGCCCTTTGTCTGTTTTTGTTGGTTATATCTCGGCCTCTATCTGTACCTAATCTGTCATGTACGTTCTTCACTTATTGCAAAAGGAAAGAAAATCCAGCCCAGTGATTTGTTTCCTTGCTGTCTCGCGGTGAACAAGCAGCTCTGCGCCGCTGCTCACCCTCAGATGACCTCAGACTGGAGAAGAAGTGCTGATGTTCACTATGTGTTTGAACATTTAGCTCTTGTGCTTTACTGTCTGTTCTCACCAGTTTCCTTCACTGCTGCTTTTCTATGACTTCCTTGTGCTGTGGCAGCTACTGCACTAGTAAAAAAGGGAATTTGATTTAAACACAAGGAGTCACAGCATAATAAACACTTATATAGACTTATATAGACATAAATTGTATTTTAATATATTTAACATGTCTTTTATTTGTAATATCCTGTCTGTGGCACCTTGGTATAAAAATACCTGCAGGTTTGATTCAACTTATCTAAGATAAACAATATCAGAGAGTTAATTACTGCTCATGTGTTTTTAAAGAAACAAATGAAGATGCATTTAAAGCAGGACTATATGACTGCACAATTTCCTTTGTGATGTTTCTTATTCTTTTTACAATTTTGTTGACTGCAAAGTATTGTTTGTATTCACTGGATACATCTCTTCAATTTGTTTCCATTTATTTGGTATTTGTTGAAGGTTGTGCATTGTGATACATTTGTTTGTGTTATAATAATCATTAGTTGTCATTTGGTTTTAAGAAGCTTTGTATTTTCATGTGGTAGTTTTCATTTTTATAATTTCTTTAAAATTTGTATTATTGTCTCATAAGCTAATTGTGAATTAAATTAAGAGTAATGTGAAAAACAAAATACTTACATACTTAGATACTTGAATAGCTCCTTAAAAAGTATACTATTTAAAGAAAGGCAAGCTAAAATGGAATTTTTTAAGCTAAAAAGCAATTCCCTTTTCGCTTGAAGATGAAAATAAAATAGCATCCCTTTTCGTAGACTTAATTTATACATGATGAAAACTATTGCAAGATGATGTGCCCAAAGTGGTAAGAAATAGCATACAGCCAGTTGCAAATGTAACATTTAAAGACTTTACATATGAATGACTTCCAGGCTTTTCATGTGGACACTCAGCCAAGTATAGCTCTAGTCAGACTGGTGCCAAAGATATTCCTCTTTCAGTATTGAAGTGACCTTAATATTCCCACAGAGAAGCATGTGTGTGTGCATGTATATGTGAGTGTTTGTCGTTTGTATTTGCTCTCTGATTCTTGCCTGATAAAAGCAGACACATCAGCTTGTGTGCAATTCAGGTAAAGGTTTTCCCCCATCTGTCCTCGGTTTGATTTTCAGAGCATGAAGGATGATTGGCACCTGCAAATTTTCTGCTTGTGTCTACATGCATGGCGGCATTTTTGGCGTGTCTGTGTGTTTGCTGTCTAACACCTCTGTTCCCTGTCAGTGCACATGTGTCTTAATGGCTGAAAAGATCCAGAGTTGATTTATTCTGTAATGCTTTGCCTCCCATCTGAAGTGAGCTTGTATTTCATTCAAGCTGTTCAAATATTTCACTTCCTACAGTATAAAGTATGATTATGAATTGTGATTATGAATGATTTTAAGGCACACTCAATAAGGAGCAGTTAATTTGTCATTTTGCCAAGATCCATATAGTCTTGGCCCCTGGTTCTCTCAGTCTGCTGGTCTGTCCCGTTTGAAAGCTCGATTTTGACTTTGCACTCAGCTTTTATGTGATTTTTATTTTATGGGTGCTTTGGCACGTGGTGCTGTTTTATTTGTTTGCAACCTTTATAGGCGTCAAGGATTCTGCTGTCATGGCCAAAACTCTTAAAAAGGAGTTTAAATATCAATGTGGTTAGATAAAGAAAAAATAAACTGCAGTATATTGGTTTTTCTTTCTTACTTGGACTAGGTTTATAGGACAGTACATGCTTATGTACATGTGTTTTGATGATCAAGGTAAAGATTTTTTTTTTCACATTAGACATGTTTAGCCATGCCAGCGGTGTGGTCATAAATGTACCCTTTTACTTGCAACCCCTTGTCACATGTTATGGTGGGTGTTAGTGTGGGTGTGAGTTGTGAGCAGTTACAACAAAGAGGGATTTTTTTTCTTCTCAGATTGTTTCATTTAAAGGATTTAAAGGCCTGTAGTCACCAGTTTTTCACAAACAAAGCAAAAGTTTTAAAAAGTTAGAAACAAACGATCATTTTGTGTAACAAAAATCTGCTTTATTTTCTTGTGACTTCTCTGATTTATCTTGGGACACCTTTGGGGAGTCCCGACCCCCAAGTTGGGAACCTCTGACGTTCAGCACATTGAGATAGAACATGAAAGAAAAAATACCCTTTCCTACAATGATCATGCATGGACCATGTTTGAATGCCTGATACTGTATGATGGCAACTTTTCCAGATGAAAATTGTCTTGCAAATTATTCTAAACTGAAATGCCCTTTTGCCAAGTTCGGAACAGTACACTCTGGAGACATAAGAAATTATCCGTCTAGATAATTTGGCATGACAGCTGAAAGGAAGTTCACGAAGAAAAGAAACATTTATACATATGAACCCTCTGTATTTTTAGCGAGGCCCATCCAGTTAGCATGCATACATTACAGTGATGAGTATGTGATTCAACATTCAAAATACAAAGTAGACTGTATCAAGCCTACGCAGTACTGAGTCCAATGCAAGCTTCCATAGGGTATCATTATAATCTAAAACAGATAACAATGTGAACAGAACATGATTGCTGCAAAATGTTTTAAATGTAAAGGAAAGAACCTAAGTTGGGTTTCATTACGAACATCTTGATCTATTGTTGAATAAGTTCTTCAGTTACCTCTTATTCACTGTTTCAAGTAACAATTTCTTTCAGCATACAAAACAGAAAACCCGTGTGAGTCTCTTTCTTTCTGCTTATCTCTGTGGCTCAACTTGCAACGACACTGGGAGTGAATCTTCCTGACAAGGCACCGAGATACTTTTTTTAATGGTATATGTAGCTACAGACCTGAAATCAAGCACAACAAAGCTTTAATTCAGTGCTCAGCAGCACTATCTAATCTCTGTGAAGCAGTTCAAACAGTTCAGTCTGCCAGAGTCGGAGAAACGCTCAGCACTCTCAGTGTTTCCTACAACAGTTAAGTGCTCCACACGGAGGGAGGGATCAACACTTAAGCACAGCACAGCAGCTGCCCTGACAGCCTGTCTTCTTCCCCTGATGTCTAATGCAGCAGTGAGGAAAATCAAAACATCAACTGCTAGGAGGTCTGGCACATGTCAACTTGACAACCGTTTCTCTCATTTTGAACATTTTGACAAATGACACATTTTTTCTGCGGTCACGTTTCTCTTCATCTTATCCCAGCATTTTGTCACAGCTGCCACAGAGGCTGATGTCTGCGCTACAGCTGTATCTAAAAAGAATACTTCACGCTGAGGAGTGCAGATAGCTTTTAAATGCCGTCTTCAATAAAGCATTCAGAGTGTCCTCAGCAGTGTTGTGACTTGTGAATTGTTCAGGTAAATCATCAGAATCCGAATCAGAATGAGGTTTATTGCCAAGTAGGTTTACACATACAAGGAATCTGCTTGGTGCATAACAATAAACAGAGTAAGTAGAAAATATAAAGAAAGATAAAGCAAGCACGGTAAGTCAAAAAGCATAAATATAAAATATAAAATTGACAGTAAGATATGTTATTTAAAATGAAAGAGCTGTACAGTTTTGTGCAGGAAATGCGCAAGTGTGATTGATTATTTTGATATTGATTATTCTGGTGTTCTTTGGGCCTTAAAATATAAAGTTTGTTCTGATGAAGGTGATAAAAGTCAAAATTTCTTATCTCCATGGAAACTTGAACATGCTAAGCAAAGTTTATGGTAATCCGCCCATTTAAGTTTAATAGTAAAATGTTGTCCTGATTGTGGCAGTACAAGAAAGGTCAGGGGTCACAAAAACAAAAACACAAATTAGAAAATTAGAATTCATCCTCTAAGGATTAGGAATTTTTGCAGCAATGTTTTATTGCAGTCAATATCTTGTATAAAATTGACATTTTTAGCTATGCTAACGGCATGGCTCTGGACATGGCAATGTCAGTCTATTAGAAACGGTTACATGGATTGCCATGAAATCTTGTACAGACATTCATGTTCCCCTCAGGGTGAATGGTAATCACTCTGGTGATCCCCTGACTTTTCATCTAGTCACGTCAAAATTTCACTTTACCCAATACTTTGGTTTATGATCAAATACCTGCAAAGCTAATGACATTCCCATCAGCCTCAGCTGTACTTTGCGTTTAGTGCTAATTAGCAAATATTATCATGATAATGCTAAACTAAGATGTAAATATGGTAAACCTATATCTGCTAAAACATCAGCATGTCACATTGTCATTGTGACTCATTGAGCATGCGAAGTGCAGCCTCAAGGATGATGCATATCTGTATGAAATCTAAAGGCAATTTGGACATTAGATAGAAGATATTTGGCTTGGGACCAAAATACTGGGGTGAATGATGGTCAGACGTTGCCATCCTTATGTTCTACTAATACAATAATTCAAAAACACAGATGATTTTATCCTAAAAAAATAATAACGATAATAGTAAATGTTCTTGAAGTGGTGTTTGTCTGTACTGTACACTACTGAGTTTGCATTTTTGAAATTTGCATTATGGCTTACCTTGTATCTCGGTCATGTAACACTGTCACTTATTTGACCTCAGTGGGAAGTTAATCTGTGGGAAAAGAGAACAGAAACCAGAGAAGATGGAAGTCTGGAGCCTGAGAAGGAACAAGTGGTGAGAGGAAAAACGAAAACCAAACCACTTCTCTATGATAGCTAAACTTGGCTGGTGAATTCCAGTTTTTTTCCTTGGAATACTTTTGGCCGAAAATGACCTGAAATCTGACCTGAGAATGTGGACTAGTAGATTTGTAAAGACTTTTTCAGACCAATCAGAGTTAAGTTTAAGTCAAACATTTGATGACATGAACAAAAGGCGCATCCTGTTCTCTGCACAATAAATAATGCTGCGTTAACATACATTCATTTTTGCTGTTTGTTATAAATCAGTGGCAGCATCTTAATGTGAAGGCAGTCATACTGATACTGACTTCCTTTTACTGTCTCAGATCAGGTAAGCGCATATTTAGATGCTACTTCCCACTTAGATTATTGAGTATTATACTGTAAGTAAATGTTCTGCAGATTCAGCTAACTCTAATTCACTTTCACTCCAGTTTTATTTAAAGTGCTTGTATAGATTATTATACCTGTAAAATTAAATGATCTCATCTAAATTTAAACACTCAAGCAAGCTTAATTTTTTAAATTAATATTAATTAATTAATTAAATAATTTTGTGCATGCTCCAAAGGTAAACCACCAATGAGATTATAGATTTCGACTCAATCCTTGCAAATAATTGTAAGGCTCTTTCACGTTACCAGCAATTTGTATTAATTAAGCAGGATTTTAAATGCCACATCTTACTAGACTCATAATTGTCTATAAGTAGTTGTAATTATAACACTTAGTCAAGCACAAGTAAGCACTCACTAATTGATTGGAGCATACTTATAAATACTGAGTGTAAAAAAGTAACTCTAGAACTCTTAAGGACAACATTTGTATGTCTATAACCTAATAGTGTGACCTTACAAATGTCAATGAATGTCTCCTCTAAACAGGAAAAACAGTGAGACCACTATCAGAATGGATTCAATGGAAATTGATGATGACATATATATAGATAAGAACCTCACAATGGAAGGCCTCGTTAGCCAAGGTACAGTAACAGTGTAATCCATGTGCTTTTGGAAACTAACCTGTTGATCAACTTCAATTTGTGAAAAAAATAATCTTAAACTTTTTCATATAACTGCCATTTGTGCTGCTCTGTATACGTAGTCTTCTTACTTTTGATTTAGGGGATTTTCAGAGAAGAAAGCAACACTCTAGATGTGTCCCTGTGTGTCTTGGATTACTGTGTGCTGTCCTGTTGGCTGGTAACATAGGACAGATTATCTACTGTAAGTGATTTGCTTGTTGTCACTAAAAATATGAATAATGTATTTCGCAACTGCCAACTAATGTCTGAGGAACCAGGTGTAGCTAATGTTGTAGATAATCATACGAAATACAAAGGAGACAAAACTAAATCCAATAATCGAAGCAAATATTTTAAATACTTTAGGGTATTTTTTAAATGTCTTTGCATTTCACAGATGAGATAATCAGCCGTCCCGCATCAGCAGACCCAACGCAAGCCAATTACAGCACTCTGACTCAAGGAGATCGACTGCAGAGCCGTTCTGAAGATTTAACTGCAGAGAGAAAACAGCTAGAGGCCAGACTGAGAGACCTGACTAAAGAAAAAGACCAGTTGCAGCAAAGTTACAATTCTTTGACTGCTGAAAGAGATGAGCTCAAGGCCAGTTTCAGCAATCTAAAAAACGAGAAGGACCAGGTACAAGCAAGTTACCACACCTTGAAACAAGAGAGCGATCAGTTAAATACCAGCTATAATGACATGCAGAGGAATCTTGAGGGGTTAAAGACTAATCACAATAATCTGACAGCAAGTAAAGACCAGCTACAGAGCAATTACAGTAACCTGCAAAGAGAAAAAGATGAGTTACAGACTTTGTTTGATCAGTTACAGAGGAATTACTATTCGCTGAAGACGGACAAGGACCAGTTGCAAAGAAGCTACAACACACTGAGTATAACTAAAAATCACTTTCAGACCAGCTACAATTCATTGTGGAAGGACAGAGAACAATTGCAAACAGTTTATAAAACTCTACAGAGGGAAAAAGAGCAGTTACAGACCAATTACAGCAGTTTGGTTAAAGACAGAGATGAGTTAAAGAAGAAGATCAACAAAGTAAGAGGTAAGATGTTTCTCATAAAAGATGAATTCATGTAGCATGGACTTATAATCAGTGTTTTGGTATACGTAGCCTTGTGATATTTTGTCCCTCTCCATGTTTTCAATTAACAGGCATACCCTGTCAGACAGACTGGACGAAGTTTGACACCAGCTGCTACTTTGTTTCAACTGTGAAGAAAAACTGGACCTTAGGCAGACAAGACTGCATCACCCAGGGAGCAGATCTGGTCGTCATAGACAGCACGGGTGAACAGGTGAGAAAGGAAGGAAGGAAGGAAGAATAAACTGGGAAAGATCAAAAACATGTGAGGCAGCTTAGCAGCATTTTATTAAGGTGGTGGATAGTTTTGCATATAGAAACTGGCTGTTTTAAGGCCAGCTCACACTGCTACTGGGTGTTTTATAATGCTAACATGTGTCAGGCTCTGTGATCAATCCTTTTCTGATCAGTTTGATGTGTATTTCAAGTTTCGGCATGCCATTTGTCGACAGCTGATAGAGGTGGCAGATTGATAGCTTCTTTGGGTGGAAAATGCATCACGTTACACTTCACAAACAGGTGTGCAGAGTCTGTTTTATGATCCTTTTGGCCAGCAAATCATTCTTCAGAAGCTTTGCCTGTATGTATCTGGTGGTATATTTTGATGGTAAGCAGCAGGATCCAGAATGAGCGAGCTTCTGTGCTCTTAACTTACTCACAGGTAATTTCTCACTACCTGTAGAGCTACCTTCGTGTAGACTGTGTTAGCATTATCACTGCTTCTAGCTGCCATTTCTCTCTGGAATTCCATGTGCCATGTTAGCTACCTAGAGCCGACAGATGTCTATCAGCAAGGCTTGTTAGTAAAAAAGCTTTTGGGAATGTGAGGATGACTGCACCATACAAATTTACCTCTATACAGTAATTTTACTGGTTTCCAGCATGTGGTTTTATTCCTAAAGATTAAAAAATGTCCAGATATAACCTGTGGGAATGATTTGTCTAGCTAACTGTTGTAGCTAGGCTAGTTGGCATTCATCTATGGTACAGTAGCTACAGTAGTTAGCTATTAACTGTGTATACTGTCTTTCTACTTACTCGTGAGAAATACAAATCCTGTCTATTGTTGTGGATCTATCTATCTATGAAAAACTCAGATTTATTAACAGTAAGTCTGAAGCTGGGGACATGACAATAGGAAACAGTTTGACTGAAAGATATTTGCATATTTATGTTTTGACCATACCTGTCTTCTCACTGTGCTACACTAACAGGCATTTATCAACGGGTTACTGATATTAGGACAAAATGCCTGGATTGGTCTGACCGACAGTCTTGAAGAGGGGACTTGGATGTGGGTGGATGGGACCCCAGTCACCACAGTGTAAGTTTTAACTGCCAGAGTGTATCAACTAAAAAATCTCATATTCTCACATTTGACAGCAGTGCAATTGGACAGGTTCCTTAATTAATCATCTTTTGATTTACTGTATTAAGGAACTCTGTGGTATTGCATTTCTTTCACAGTTTATACCCTTTTATTGTATTTTTGAAAGTATGCCAATACGTTGAAAAACAGCAAATGAAACTGAAGCACAATTCATACAGGACTTTTATTACCTACACTTATTAAGCAATAAAATCTACAAGCATCAGTGGTGATTTTAATGTTGAAGACATTGAGGTCACCTGATAATAGTCTTATGTGAACTGAACTCTAATTTCTGCCAAAATCTGATTTAGTTTCTATCTTTCGTGACATCAAATACTAGAAAATGTGGTGGAAGGTTTTGAATGCATCAGAGTACTGCACATTCAGCTCAAAGGTCTGGTCCGCTGAATCAGGAGGTGATGTACCGTCAAACTGAGACCTTACACAACTGCATCCGCAGAGACACTGATTTCAGCGAAATTCATTATCTTTTGTGAATGTGTTTCAGAACACACAGTGGTGGTGAATTCCATGATTACATGGCTCTACATAGTACTACTTCTATGCAAATGAGACTCAAATCAAGAGAAAAATTGTGTTACAATCCCTTCAATCAGAGTTTGGGTCAGAAACAACAGGTCAGAGCAGCTGAGAAACAGAAACTGGGTGCTGTAAAAAGCATCCGAGAGAGGAGTAAATTGTTTCTGACTCTGTTATCTTGTATGTCAGGTACTGGCAGCCCGGGCAGCCCAACAGCTTCAATGGGAACCAGGACTGTGGAGAAATAGTGCCCAAATCATCAGGAGTGGGAGAATGGAACGATGATGGCTGTTTTGCTGAACAGATCTGGATCTGCGAGAAATAAGATTTAAAAAAAGTTAATGATGGTGTGTGGCTTTGGACTGCGGTTCTAATGTATATGTTCAATGTTTAAGACTGGAGATATTATATATTTGTTTACTGTCAACAATCCCCATAATAAGACATAAACCAAGAATGAACTGACTCTACTAATAATCTTTCCTCTGTGCCGTAGAGCTCCATTGTTGTCCAAAACAAAACATTTTATTTAGTGTTCATGATTTTAGACAAGTAAACTCTGATTCAGAACATTGCTAATAATTTCATAAATGTACTATTTAGCTGGTGATTAGTGTTTGATGTAATGGAATATTAATTACTGTCTGGTACTCTACTATGGTATTCTGTGGCCTTTAGCATAGCTTTAGATATGTTTGCAAATTGCCATCTGTGTGATTAATTAATATGTATGAAAATTAATGTTTATTACAAATAATGTATGCTACAAAGCACATACATACAACATTTGCATATGGTATTAATTATTTATTGTACCACTCTGAATGATTACATGATACTGGTGAAATGTGCTCCCTGGCACAAATGAATTTCCATCTCAGGAAATTCACGGTTTGTGTTTGAGGAGTGTGTGCGATTAGCTTGCATAGTCAAATTAATTAATCAGTTAAACCATTTTCTCTTCCTGGGTACTTAAATGGCAACTATCCACTGTATGTTTACAGTAAATTCAATCACAAGAACTAAACAAAGATAAGAAAGATAATAATTGGAATAAAAACATTATCAAGATGTCTTTTTCTGTTTAGGAAAAACACCATAAGTATACACCAAGTAAGCAGCAGGTGGAGGCTGAGGTGGAAATGGGTTACACTTTGAAAATCGCCGCAGATTGATTACAGTAATGAGAAGATCTGGTGTTTTGCATCATGGGGATATTGGCTAGAATATCTGGTTGTTAAAATGATTTATCTTTTACGTCAAGTAACCTATTTTTGGGGTCATAAATAGGTAAAAATAATCTAGTTTAGATCATAGTCTGACAAATCTGATAACACTTCCTGGCCTACTCCCCTTTGTGAAATGGGCTTCTGTTGCCTAGAAACATTTCCTTTCTCCTTCGCCAGGTGCAGACTCACACACCAATCAGGGTGCATTTTGATATCAAGCCTGCACACTGAGGAAGGCATTAGCTGAAACGTTTGAGCTTGTCATTCTTCATCAAAAAAGGTGAATGATGATGTGGGTGCACATGCAGTGGAGGGGCAAACACTTGCCCACCACCAGAGAGACTAAAGCTACAACAGCTGAGGTTCAATACCCAGTAGCATAGGGGTGATCATATGTTGCAGCCAGTTCCAGCAAACACAGTTGGCAGTTGTGGTGGCTGAGACACCAGTGAGGCACTTGCAACTCATACCGGTTGGTCGGGCCACCTGCACAGACATGGGTGGATAACTAGATGAATATTGTTAAGCTCTGCATGTTATGCTTTCACAGTGAAGCTTCTCACTGGCAGATGAAAGTAAACAATTGAAAACAATATGTGTATGTCAATAACAGGTTGTGCATATATGTACATCTACATCTGCAGCAGGTCAAGAGCAAAGTTGGCTATAACAAGCACCGCTCTACAGGATAAGGGAGATATCATAAGAACAACAATGTGTGACAAAAGGTCGAGACTTTTCTCAATTGATGTTCAAAACCTTTGTGAATATAACCAATTTCTTTAACAGCAATGTACAGTGCGGCTAAGGAGACATGAGCAAAAACCTTTGTTTTCTCCCAAGTCTCTGGTGCTCACAAGAAAAAAAAAAAGAGCATGTCCCTTTAGGGAGTCCATCGCAAAACATTCAAAACTGCCACTATTTTGTGTAACACACATTAAGTTTCCCACTAAGAGCATACTGGTATCCTCCTGCGTAAAAATGTTCAGTGAAGATGTCATCAGAAATGACCACTGTACACAGGGCTTGGCTATTCAAAACTGGGGAAAATAAATTATCTATGCAATACATGCCAAAATAAATTGTATATAAAATGTATAAAATAACTGTGGTGGAGGCTGGACAAACTATTACACAGACCATTATTACCAGTGAAGCTCCTCACTGACAGGTGAGAGGAAACACTGGAATTAGAAAAGCCATGTGTATGTCCATAAGAGGAAACAGGTGCTCTTCTCCTGCATGTGTATGTCTGTACAGATCATTACCAGGTCCATTTCAGAGGTGGCTGTGACAAGACCAGGACTGGCCTGTACAAGATTAGGGAAATATTATAACTGAAGAACAATGTGTGACAAAAGGTCAAGCCTGAACTTTCCTGCTTCATCTGCAAGAACAACAATGTTCCCAACTTTAGACTTTTCTCAGTTGGTGTTAGAAACTTTTGTGAATTTATAACCAAACTTTCTGACAGCAAAGCATGGAAACCTTTCACTCAATTTGGCTCATTTTTAACACCGTTCATTCCCTATATTTATGGATTTAAATCTTTTTTGGTGGTCGATTACATAAGTTAGTCAATTTTTAATGGTAGTAAATACTCTGTGAGTAACTGAAATATATCATACAGCAAGTGTCCCATTAAGAACATTATATTGCCCTGATTAAAAATGTATACCCCCCACAAGGGGATTGGAAATTTAAACCTGGGTAGAATAAATAATAAATGCTATAAATTTGCAAAATAAATGTTCTAAAAAGAAAATAATTGCATAAAATAACTGTGGGGGTAGGGGTTGGACAAACTATTATGACCTTACAAAACTACCTCAACTTCCAAAATTACTCAGGAGTTAAATCAGAGCCTCTCTGATGAAGAGCAACAGGAACTGAACACAATAAAGTCGGACGAGTAGTAGACGAGTAGCATTTATTGCAGAGCCGTTGCACTGGATTGCCTTATATCATACAGGTGTTGCTTCTACTGTGTCCACCTCTGCTTGTCACCCTGCTGCACCCTGAACAGATGACAATGCACAGACAAATACCAAGTGCTGACGATGCTCTCTGCAGCCACACCAGACTACATGTTACATAACACAGAAGAAGACACAGCACGTTTTAGAAACACTAACATGTGAGCAGAAGTATTTAGCGGGGAGAGACACCATGCTCTGGCATGTGGCTCATTTTGGGTGTGGTGGTGGTTGCATTGAGTGCGGCTGCTCTTGAAGGGGGCATCTCAACCATTAATTGGACTAAGCCTTTTCATTCCCCCCAGAGATGAGTCCGATCCAAACCGTCTGTGGTCGGGTGGGGAGATGGAGCTCCCCCCCGGGACGTAGGCGGCTGTTGAGGTTACGCTTTGGGCCGCCTGACTAAAAATAAAAGATCAAGGAGCCTCAACCAGACATGTTGGTCTGGTTAGACTCACAGAGCAGAAAAAAGGGTTTTAAAACAGTTAAAAGGGTGTTGCATGTGACCTAATGTACTTTATTTAAACAAATGAGGTTACTTTTCCAAGTACAGTACATAACAACACGGCAGCAAACTGAATGGCCACATTAAAGATTTTGAACTTGAACTGAAATTTGAACTCTCCTTTTGTGTAAGGAAATATAAACTATAATGACTCTGCAGTTATTGTATGTACTTTTTAATATTTCATAAAGTAATGAAATTGTTTTTGGACATAGCCTATTTGTGGAAACAGCTTCAAGCCCCTGTGGGCAGGCCAAGGTTAACGGACATCTGAGAGCCACCCTTGCTGGGAGAGGTGCTGTCAACTTCTGTGACGCGCTACTGACTGGAGAACGTCATATTGTACAAGGTATTTTTTCCCCTTTTTAAACAAGACTTGGTTATGTACAGTTAGCAATTTTAGCCATCTGTCCCTTTACAACATTCAACATTTGGGACGACCATTCATGCTGTTAAGCCTGTATTCCACTTGGAAAGTAGAAGCTAGCAAGCTAGGCTAACTAGCTTCCACTTTCCAAGTAGAAGCTACTCATCATAGCTTGCTGCTGTTAGCACTGATTCCCACCAATGCTACTTTTGTTTCATGTTTTTTCAACACCTGCTGAGTCAAAGAGTGGCTAGCTAGCATTAGCTATCTCTCTTGTGGGAATGAGTAGCCTATATTGCATAGGGTTGGGTGTAATAGTTTAAATTGTGTATGTAAGTTTGCAAATATGATTGAATGTAGAATTTATTGTATTTTTAACTTGTATTTATATTGACATCAGTAGTATTAGTGTTTGTGTCTAGTAGATAAATCTCTTACAATACATCTCTTCCCTTTGCTCGTGGCTAATGCTTTTTATACATGGCCCCTGATAAATGAATGTAATAAACTAAACTAAACATAGTAACAATAATGCTGTTAACAATGTTAAGAGGTTAGGCTTACTAAATTTGAACCCACTAAACTGCACACAGTGTGCTAAAGTTTACCAAACACCAGTCTGTGATGTCCTTACAAAGAACAGTAAAGGGATAGAAAAAGAAAAAATACATAATTTGGGTGAGTACAGTGCTCTCTGCACAGTGTGTGAGCTCAGATTTTCAACTGTCAGGTACTGGAGGCTGGAAAGTGTACATGCACAACACCAGAATTTAATTTAAACTAAAAGGAGAGCTCTTGCACATCTAAAGCGTAGAGCTTTTCCTTCAGTTACTGTATGAATGTCATCAGCATAATTGCATCTGCATCATTTTTTTGTAAAGTTCAAGTTCCTTCTGTTCCCAGGGGCTGGTGGAATCCATTTCAATTAAAATAAAAAAGAGGTTTTCAGCACATAAAAGCTCAGTGCAAAAAGAGTGAAGATAAACCCAGAGAGCAAAAATGTCACACACATCATACACTCAAGTCTACAGAATTACAAAATATCCAAATGAGTTGTCTCAATGATGAGATTAAGATTAATTCATCCTCCATCTGATTGTCTAAAGATTAACTCACGTTTCTGAACAGGGGTTTTGTTTGTAAGAGCATTATCTGTTACTGATGCCATTCACATGCCCTGTCACTGTTGAATGGTGGAACATGGATTATAGTTGAAGTACCCTCGCAGACAAATGATTTAGCCCGGCAGAGGTACAGGATTTAAAGCCATGCCAGATTGGAGGTGATGGGCGTTCCCAGCAGTCTGTTTATACGGGTCAGATCACATTTATCTGTTGGACTGAAGACACAGGTTTGGGTTGATTGTTTTTATCCATATGATGAAATAATATCTAAATATGCAGTTTTGTTGGGTATAAAGAAAAAGAATCATAGATTTGGTAACACTTTATTTTAACACCCCCCATTTAACATTTATAAGCAGTATACAGACACTTGATAAGTGGTTTATAACACACTATAATGTAGTTGTAACCTTAGATTGTTTTGTTAAATACATTTTTATGTGTTTGTTAAAGCAATTGTTAACAATTGTAGCTCGATCCATGAAACATCTAATGTATAATCCGTTGATAAATGCTTGATAACACTGTATAAAATAGTTATATACATTACACACAAAAACAAATCTTACTGTGTGTTATTAACTGTTTATGCACCAGTGATGGATGCTTTATAAAATAAGTTAAAGCTGCTTTATAAGAGGAGTTAAAGCTGACAAATCAATATAACAAATCAATAAACACTCCAAAATATCCATTTATCTGCTTACATTATTATAAACCATTTATTAACTGTTTAAATACTGTTTATAAATGCTAAAGCTATATATATTTTTTCAATCAAATCCTAAGCCCTATGAAAAGGGGCATTGCATAAAACCACTGGTTTAGCATGTTAGCATGCTAACATTAGCTAATTAGTGCTATGCAAAAAGAGCGGTTGAGGCTGGTGGGAATGTCATTAGTTTATTTTGCCATAAACCAAAGTATGGGGCAAATTAAAATTTTGACCTGATGATGGCGCTAGAGGAAAAGTCAGAGGATCACCAAAGTCATCAGAGTTTATCCTCTGGAGGCCATGAATGTCTGTACCAAATTTGATGGCAAACCATCCATCAGTTGTTCAAATATTTAATTCTGGACCAAAGTGGTGGACCGACCAACCGACAAACCGATATTTCGATCTGCCGTGCTGCTAGCATGGCTAAAAAGGTGACAGGAAAAATAACATGACATAGATGAGTGAAATAATGTTTGTAGATTTACTCTTATTTATAAGGAGGTGATATCGGTCACCTCCTATCTTGATCTGTCAGGCTCTAACATTTCTCTTGACAGCATGAAGAAGCTTAGGCTGCAAGTGAGCTCAGCCACTCAGAAAGCAGATAAAAATTCAGCTGACAGAACACACAAGTCTATTTTTAGTGGCTGGACCGAATTTCCTAATTACCTCCAGGACTCCTGAATGAATAATGAATAGCATCTTGTCAGTAATATAATATAAAAAAAATAAAACAACCAAAAAACCCAAAGCAGGCTGAGCTTCTAAAACACGTCCATGGTGGAAAATGGCTCCAAATCAGATCACACTGAGAGCTGATTCAGTTTTGTTTTTTATGCAGCAGTTTGTGACCCCAGTGACCATTATCATGCAGCCATACACATCTCCCATCTAAGCTAAAGGGAGGCTGTGAATGAGGAGGGTGAAGTTGCTGAGTGTCTGATGGAGATAAGGGGAAATGACTGTGGCTGAGAGAGACGCCATCCTTCAGCCTGTCACACCCTGCACTGCCCATATTAATTAGCCTCCATAACTCATGAGCTGATCTGCAACAGCCACTTCAGGAAAAAAGAGGAGAGGACTTATCGACATCTCAGGAGCCTGCTATCTCTGAACAATAACAACACAGCGATGTGTTTCTTCTTTGATATGATACAGGGACGCTGATATGGACAAAATTCAGATCATAATAATCCCAAGAAATTACTTTTTATTATTCATTATTTGATTAATAAGTTGCTCTTCATTGTATTGTGATAGAATAGTGCATGTTTTAAAATAATATGCTGCAGATCTCATTTCCTGAAATTCTAGTTTGGATTCACTCTTTGATCATTATTTATTTCATTACCATCAGACAACAGAATTGTGTATATGAATAACTCATTATTTCATTACTTGTAACTAGGATCTGTAATTTAGTCCACCTTAAGCTGAAATAAGTGAGTCACGTAGGAAATAAGATGAGGTCAAAGAAAAAAATAAATATAAAGTGATGTCCCTTATTTTGATCATGGTGTAAAGTGGAAGCTGATAAGAAGTTCTGCCTCAAATTTATTTCTTTTATGAGAAATCCATTTTAGTGTAGATGAGTTTGGCAAAAGCTCCAGCAGCTGTGGTAAATGTAATTAAATCAGGAGAGACTTAAAGGGAAACTGGTATTTTTAAACCTGGGCCCTAATTTTACACATTTTGGGGTCAAAATGACTAAAACATTGATGTGACGCATTTTAGGCCCATGAAGATAGAGGAGCTGGAGCTGCAAGGAAGGAGCAAGCTACAAACCTTTTCAGACAGGCCAGTTCACACCGCTGCAACTTTTCCCTGCGACATTCTATAACAGTTTTGTCTCGTCACAAATATTTGGTCTGAACTGGCCATTAAGGATGAAACAAGTGGAAAATGGGATTAATTAAGATGTAGCGGTGTGGCTGGCAAAATGGCACAGCCACCACTTAAAATATCCAATAAAACATAGATCTAACATTTGTTAGACGTGTCGCTTGTCCAACTTTATTTCCAAGTCTGGGGTGTGCTCATTGCTGCTCCTTGTGGCCAACGGGGGAAAACCAGTCCCAAATTTATCGAAGAAATTAACATTTTCTGCAAAAGGTCTGGATCTTTGCTTTACTCAGAAAAACAACATTTTAAGGCAGCTGAATGTTACATGCATGCATTTTGAATTGCCTTGTCTCATGCTAATCCATGCACCCTTAAAGTCTTAACTGTATCACAAATTGATGTTTAAGCTTTGACTTGCAGAAGATGTTGCACAGATCACATTTCAGAACACACCCAAGGCTTTTTTGTATATATCATATTAGCTCATGACTTAAAAGGCAAAGAGCTCCAATGCCTCCCTCCCCCATAAGGCACTGCCTCTGTTTTAGTTACAACCTTGAGATGAGAGTGTATGGGTCCCCGAGGAGGTACTGGAGGAGGGGTCGTTATCATTTTTGGCAGTCCTCCCGTGTAAACCCAAAGGCCCTCCTCCATATTCATCAGGGGTGATTATGTGCTGACCTCCGTCTGTCGTTAATCCTGAGCTGATGTATGCCCACAAGGCAGGCGTCATGGAGGAGGGCGAGCAAACCTGACACTGCGGCCAATTAGGTGTCTCCGAGGTGAGAAAGAGAGTGCAAGGGTGAGTGCTAAAAGGACTGCATTCATATCTAAGGCCTCAATATTATTATCTGATTATGGTAGTGATGATTGATTTTATTATTGTGTCATTAATACAAATGTGGGTTTATAAGACACCACAGTTTAATATAAACCACATCCAGAATGCAGCACAAACATTTTAAAAAGATACCTCAAAAAGCAAGCATGCAAATGGTTTTAGACAATATATTTAAAATGAGGACAATATCATAAGATGATATTAAGACCACGTAGATCACATAGAATAAAAATAAGGCGCAATAATAAGACGCAGTTGAGGAATACCTAAAGATGTGACTGAAAGCTCAGAAAAAGCTAGTTAAGCTTTTGTCAAAGAAAGATAAAGTGTACAAATAACACAGTATAAAGTCATAAAAGCATAACGTCATAAAAGCAAGAGGGTTTTAAGAAGAGTTGAGGTGAAAACAACAGCAAAGAAATCTGAAAAAAAGAAAACCAATTCACTTTTAAATGTTCAGACCTTTATGCCTATAGCAAAATTCATAAATATGTAATGCATATGTACTGTATAATGTAATTGTAAACTACAAGAGAAATCTAACTGAAGATTGAATTTATATTCCATCTTGGCTTTCTGTCAAAGCTTTTAAGACAGAGTCAGCTAACTTAAATTCTGAGCATCTGTACACTAGAACTCCAAATTTGAATTGCAGCTTATTTGTTTTTCTTTTTCTCTTTTTAGCCATTATTTAATTAGCAAAGAATGACAGGTTAAGGTCCTTACTGAGTGGTGGTAATGAGGGAGGGTAAAGCGCTGCTCTTTTACTTTTCCCACCCAGACTTATCTCACAGGTCCAGGGATCGAACCGCTGACCTTCACAACAAGCCCTCCTCACAATGTGAGTTAAAAGACTAACTAAAGGAATAGTTTGGCATTTGGGGAAATACGCTTGTTCTCTTTCTTGCTGGTGCTAGATCTGCGTGATGATTATTTTAGCTTAGCATAAAAACCCGCATTAATTGACACATTGTATTTACAGGCTTCGTACAAAGTCTTGAAAGTTTGGAAAATGCTTAATTTTAACCATTATGTTTTCAAGGTTAGGAATATGCTTGAATTCGAATATACTCCTTGAAAAATGCTTGATTTTCAACATAATCTGGTGTTTCATCATTGACACAATCACTCATGTAAACCAAACATTTTTTAATATTTCAAATGAAACGATCCCGTCGTCGTTGTCTCCTGGCATTTATAGTAACAATTTAGGTGTGATGATAAGTCTGGACATTTTTGGTTTAGGTACCTTGAAAGTGCTTGAAAAGTGCTTGAATTTTACTGTACGAACCCTGTATTTAGTTTGTTTATTCTGTATACAAAATACCAACAGAAAATCAGTCTTTTCAGTCAACTCTAAACAAGAAAGCAGATTTCCAAAATGTGAAACTATTTATTTCAGGAATTGAACAAATTGAATGAATTCAATTATTTGCGGCATTAACGGCATCTGCAAACAGTAATGCGTCACTGCTTCTCTGCCTGTCTATTTTTGTCCTCTATGCTGATGCTGATTCAGACAAGCTGGCAACATTTTGGCGCCAAACCTGTCTCAGGTGTCATCACACCGCTGACAAGTTGCGGTTGCATGAGTTCAAACATATGTCACGTCCTTTCTCAACACGTCATGCTACAATTTTGGTCTTCACATTCAAACGAAGGAATGCAGTGCAGCCTTTCACTCTTCACACTGATTAGAGAACATCATGTCTGTGTCACATGTGAAGGAAAAACACCAGAAATGTGACATTTTTAGATGCAGTGTGAATGTAGCTATGCAGAGAGATACAGATACAGATGGAGAACAGTTCCTATATATTCTTATAGAGAAACAGAGGTAAAAGAAAGGATAGTTGGGTGTTAGACAGATGTGTTAGTGGTCCTATCACAGCTGGATCAAGTCTCCACTGTTTGGACTGGCCACGTTTATAAGAATGCTAACACCCTGTGGGCTCCAAAGATCCAATTTGGGAGCTGGAGAGCCAAAGGGAATCCATATTGGAGAGTTACAGCAGCAGGGAAGGATCACTCTGTATCACATTAACTGCACCATAATTCATGTGCAATCCTGCTGCATTATTAAAGCCTCAGTGCTGCTTTTTCATGACAAGATCAATTATGGGTATAATTAGTGGTGTAACCATGGAAAGTACAATTTAAAAGTATTATCTGCATTGTAAGTTCATCATACTGTCACTCAAAATACAAATACAGGTCGGTTTACCACCAGTGATAGAAAAAACATTAAAGTTAACTTCTTTCTAAAGCCCTATAAAACATTTGAAGCAGATGTCAACTCAAAATGTATATTTTTTATAAGCTGTCCACAACTACAGGAGGAATCTGTATGCTTCATCTTTTGAGTTGGTATCCCAAGATTGAATACAGGTGATTTCACCGTGGATGTAATTTATTCTGCGTTGTGGACCGATGTGCATGATGTGAGCCATTTTCTGCGTTAGCCTTGGTGGCTAAATTTCCCCCAGGACACTGATTGACGTGGCAGGGCCTTGGAGTGACAACGAGAGATAAGAAAGGTGTGTGTTTTGAGGTTACAATTTATTTTTATGTCGAGGGGCATGAGGCAGGATTACGCCCAAAACAGAGCTTGTGTTTGATTAACTTGAGTTCACAAGATACATATTGATCCCTTATTTGATTGATTTGATAGTTTGTGTGGAAAACGTTTTAAATTAAACATGCATGGTTTGGGCTTTAAGCAGCAGTCAGGACCTGTAACTTTGAGCTTATCAACTGTAATAGTTTTTCACTTTGACAATGCACACACAGAAAGGTGCAGTGAGTGTCAGTATGTACAACCTCTCCTATACTATACCTCTATATTCCATACTTTATTCCCCAAATGTTTTCAGCTATCTTGCCGTCATCCTGCCACATCTAACTGTAACAACAAAATTAACTAATAGTAAGTAACCAGTAACTTTTCCTATTTTATTATGGTATAATTATTCTTACGTTCAAAGATTTTCTTTACAAAGGTTTTTGATAAAGAGCGATATATTGCCTGCTGAGGGAATGAGGTTGTTACAGTTACAAAAAGGCAACTGGGGATGTGAGGACAATTATCAGGTCAGCATTGGTGCAACTGCCCTGTCGCGCAACAACCACTCCCTGGTTATCTGCTTTCTACTCCTTTTGTTTCCATTTGAAGTGCTTGGATAAAATGTTATTTTCTGTATTTTTTTTTGTTTTCATTTTAAATTTGTGCAGTTAATTTAAAATTCACCTCCCTTTTGAAACACAGATTCAATAACCCCGGCCTCCAGGGATTCACCAGCCTATGAATGATAATCACTTGTAATTAACGCTCAGCTGAGTTTTCCTGTTCCCAAAATGTGTGAGTTAAAATCAGCCTCTCCCCCACCGCTTTCCAGCCTGTGACACCAACACCAAGATTAAATTGCCAGTTTGAAGACACTAAACAACTCAATTAAGACTGCCGGACTCCATCAGCGAACAGCGAGCAGAATTCAATCTGCTGATTTGCAGTAGGCAGATCCTGTCTGGGATAACTCGCTGTGGAAGATGCGTATTCTCCGCTTTATGTCTGATGCTTAAGTACCTGTCCGGTTCAATCAGTGAGCAAGGAGTGAATTACAGGAGCAGCGCAGGTCTATCCTCTGGAGCACAGAGCTTTTAATTTGCTGCTTTCAAGGGCCTTATAACAAGAATGCATACAACTTCAACTCACATACATATGTAATTATCAATCGACTGATCATGTATTTACAATTTTATTTTGTCAAGAATTTGCTGTTGCTTGGTCTTTGATAGCATCCCTGTCACTCTGTCCTTTTTCCAGTACACTCTGTCCGCTGATTACTCCCTGTGGCCCAGAAAGCACAGTCCCTCACCTGCAAACACTTGAGCTTGTTAGTGCTCGTTAGTGGTGAGTGTGTGCAGAGCTGAGCTTTTCAGGTTCTCAGCCAGTCATTTTGGTCATTGGTAGACTCACATTGGCCACTAAGAAGTATGCTTAGAGTTGATTTAAATTTGCTAATAGTTCAATGTTTAATTTAAAAGTCCTCAACATAGCAGTCGGTGCTAGTTAAATGCAGGTAAGATCAATAATACAGTATGAGAGATAAGTTTGCTCCAAAACAAAGTTTTAGACAATTTAAAGGAGTAGTTTTACATTTTCAGAAATTGCTTATTCGCTTTTTTATGCCAAGAGTTAGATGAGAAGATTGATATCACTCTCATGTCTGTGCTTGAAGTATTGAGCTGGAGCCAGGAGGCAATTAGCTTAGCTTAGCATAAAGACTGCAAGCAGGGGGAAACTGCTAGCTTGACTCTTTAAATAAATACCACATCGCTCTTCCAGTGCTTGCGATAATACTGACATCAATTTCTGAAGTCTAATCTGGAGTGTTTGGTGTGTGACAAATCCTTTTCTCATTTTAGTTTAATATGAATTTTATTTGAAGTGTATTTGTTTACTCAGGGTGTGATGAGCATAGACTGTATATAAAGATGGACGACATGACAGCTCCCCAAAAGTGAAACCAAAACATCTCGATCGCCCCCTGGTGGCTAGTATAGGTCATAAACCCCACCCCCTCCATGTTAGTGGATGGGACATGCGCCAAACTGAAAAAATCAGAGCACACATCAAATACATTTTTCTCAAAGATAGTTTCTGTCATTTTAGGTAGTTCTTATCAGTTTTTATTATTATGATGTTTGTTCAAGTGTTAATCTTTCTGATAAGTTTGGTTTCAATTAGTTATTTGATGCTATAAAAAGGGGGTGAGACGTCATGATTGACAACTGTGTGCTCACGATTGGTTCAGGCGGGTGTATGGGCGGGACCTCAATACTCCAAATGACGTCACCAGCACAACATGGCAGTGCCCGTATCCAGGATATTTTGGCTTGATTTTTGTACAGTGGGAGGAAGTGGAGACGCGTCATCCATCTTTATATACAGTCTATGGTGATGAGCAGTTTAATATAGCCTGGACCCAACACAAATCTTAGGAAAGGTATTCTACTATCTATGTTTTAAAAGGTCAATAGGCCTTTTTTTTTTTAGTTTTTTTTTTAGAGCAGACGTTCTGACATGTCATAGCAGGAAAACCACAGGTATAATTAATAACATCAATAATGGCTCCATTCAATTTAGGTGGGCCTCTTCCAGGGATCTGTTCATGCTGGCTTGCTGGGACGCTTAAATTAATGTTATTAGCTCTTCCACAATGACAAGTCTAAATGTCTGCCATGAAAAAAGGCTCATTGTTTTTGGTTGCATGCTTTGTTAAAGGCTCTTTATCTGTTTGGACAGTGGATTTAGAGTGCAGTCAGTACTCAGAACTCCTTTAATACTATGTTGAGCTAAATACTTGTGGATTTAATGTGACAACCTTATTTTACGAATTTGCCCACTGCTGCTTTTAAATGCATTTTAGGTTGATTTATTCTGAAACTTTTATCCCTTTTTATAAACAGAATGTGATGAACAGTTGCTGACTATATGCCTGATGGGACGTGGCCTTCCTCCTCACTGCAGGTGTAGGCGATAATTGAGTGAACTCTCACCTTTCTTTGCTTGCTGTGGTTTTCTGTGTGTGATGAAGGCGTTGGAGGTGGTGTGTGGTGGTGCCCCAGTCTCCCCTCTTGGCCCTGAGGTAAACCTGCAAGGTTTTCATGAGTAGAAATACACTGAGTTACCAGTTTATTAGGTTCACCTGCTCAATCTAATGCAATGAAATATAATACCTCTGCAGTAAATCCTGCCTTAAGCTGGCAATCACTTTTTGTTGACACTCTCTAAGATGCGTTGATTCCGCTCTGTGGTAATTTCTGAGGCCTTCTTTAGTTAGTGGGGATGATTTACTGGACTGTATTATACAGAGAGGTATTTCTAATATGTTATCACTCTCATATATGCAAATAGGGGCGGACAAAATATTAGAAAGATCTTTCAATTATAATGCTGGCCAATACAACGGCACCTCTAACTTCCACCTAAAAAATGACTTGAATCCTTCTCTGACACAGTGTCACCAAAACTGAATATAAGCTCTTCCAACTATTAGGGGTAGTTGGATTTGGTGTTTACAGTAATAAGGGAATTATGGTCTACATAAACAAAGCTATGGTTCTAATTGTGGAGTAAAAACATGCAGAAGAGCAGAAAAAAGCACAAGATGTGACTTTGTGCTGTTTAACCGATTCACAAAGCTGTGATGTTTCTGAATCATTATGGCATGGTGTCTAATATTATGTTGTTTTTATAACCTGAGGCAGACTGTCTGACTTCCCCCAGTGAACAATGTGTGCTCACAAAAAAATATCCTAATATAAGAGTAAGAGTCAGGCCTGCATCACATTGCTGTTTGTTTTAACCTTCGTAATGGATGGGTGGGGCGGCCACAAAGCAAAATACAAGGAGCGCCAGAAAGTTGAGACAATAACAGGAAAAGCATTTGAATGTCAGTTTCCCTGTGACTGACAACCTAGTTGACACTATCTGATTTATGTGGTTACTCCCACCCGTCTGAGCAGCTAAAACACATAGCAGGACTTATTTGCATATAACTGACCGTGACCAGGGTCAGTTCAGGTCAGTTCAGTTCAGGTAATGTTTACACCTGCCAAGAAAGGGGTTTTAGTGTTATCATCTTCTCAGTCTCCATGAGCTGGTTTCACATGTTTCACTGGCTGTGTGAATAAACATGGCTTAAAGGTTTTAGTGGCCAAGTGAGTTAGCACATAAACTTTATCTTAGTGGATTCCTCACAATACACATAACAACAACACACATTGTAAAGAATTAATGGTAATGATAAGGGAATAGACTTCTTAATGATGTAGTGTAAAGCCAGGAGTACTCTATTCTCATTGGCTGGAGTGCGTACTTTATTTTTTGATAACTACACACTATACAGTTCTGACCTCATCAAGTTAACCCTCTGAAAGACTCCTGTGGAGTGTGCCACTGGAATAATTATAGAATTTTTCAGTGATTAATTATAAACAGTTAACACATTAATACATTAAAAAAAACTTTGATGCATGAAAAACTCAATAAACAATATGAATATCATTAAACATTCAAATCACCTGCTGATGAAGACTGCAACATGTGCTTGAAAGCTCTGGAGAAAGCTACCGAGTACACCTTGAATCAGTAATGTGATGCCAGTTGAAATCCACCTATCAAAGCCTTTTGTATCCGCTCCTTACACCTGGATCCTTCTGACATCAGAAAACAAGTTAGTTCACAACACTGATCCGGTTTTGACTGCAGATGGCGGACATGAAATCCTGGCTGAATTATAGACATGAAGGTGGGAGGAGGAGCCAGGACTTTCATTTGGACCATCTGGATGGTGGATTAGATACCTTAGTGCTTTCATTCAGTAAGCAGTGTGTGAGAAAATAAATCTTTATTGATTGGAACAAAAGCCAAGCGCAGCATAGCGTGAACAACAGATGCTCTAGTCAATCACTGAAGAAACCCTCAATCTCCACATGGAAGAATGATAAAAACACTTGACATAAATATTAAAATTACCAGGTGTGAATGTATTATTTCTGAGTCTTGAGTAGATTTTGGATGATTAGAAAAATGATTTCAATGCCAAACTATAGTGAAGATATTTTATATATATATATATATATTTTTTTTTTTTATTGCTTTGGGCTTTATGTTTTAGGAAGAAATTCCTGCTGCAAAATAAAAGTGTCTTTGTTGTTTTGTAAGGGTGAGAAGCCCATTAAGCAAGCTGTTGTGAAGTCCTTGATGTTCGTGACGCACAGCTCCTTTGGTGTTTCTTATTTTATCACTTAGTGTTGACTACAACTATGCTGTACACTGTTCTTTCAGAAGTGGCTCCTGATTTTAACTCTCTTGAGGTTAGCAGACGTGGAAAGAGTTGTGTCTCCTTACAGATAGAATCTGATCGGCTGTAGTCAAAACAAACGTAGAGCGAGGACAAAATCCAAGGTTGAATGAGAAAGGGAAGAGATGTTAGTCACCACAACAGACTACTATTTCACCACCACGTGTAGAGGACATATCTGCTCTGGACGTGTCATATCATTGCTTTCACTTGGTGCATGAAAAGATGGCGCTGCACGAGTGGCTGCAAGTCGCAGCAGCTCCTGTTATCTTGTGTTTTTCTGTTGATTTTAAAGGGTAACTGCACCATCAGATTCTGTTATAACCTTCGCTCCCAGCATATCCAAAAAATGCGTCCACATAGTGTGTGACGGGGAGGGTCAGGGGACACTGACTGACCACTGCTCAGTGTAGCATGGACAGCGACATAGAGCTAACCAGCCATAAGATTCTACTGTCAGACACAAAAGTATAGACCTATAATTACTTAATGAACAATATTATTTATTGAGGTATTCAGTTTTATTTTGACTTATAACAGTTAACTTCATTTTGTCCTTCTTCCATGTAAAGTTCATGCAGTAATCTAGCTATTCTGAATTATTTCTGTATAAACAGGGGAAAAAAAGCAAAGCATTTAATCGCTGGCACCCCATCAGTTCAGTCAGCGAAACAATTACAGATGGATGTCAGAGGTTTCTATTAAAGAGATATTGCTGAGCTCCACTGCGGATAGTAGTTTCATTTCGACACAGATTTTCCAACAGAGCTGTATTTAGTATAAAGACAGAGCTTTGTTCACTTTGTCCATTTCCACCACATGTGCTCATATTTCACTTAAAGCTGCAGAAAATTATTCCAAGGTGGTAAATCTTGGAATTAAACATGAAACTGAGTTTGGTGTACAAATCAGTTACTCATTGATTACCACAGCCAATGTACAACAACTGCACAATTGTGTAATGTTTTACAGTAAAAACAATCTATAATTCTATACAATCTATTAGTTGCATTTTCTAATTTTTCTTTCAAATTGATTCTCCATCCACTCTGCTTCAGCAGTTCAAACAGGGTTTCATATATTCTCATTGGGCCTTCACAGTCTGAGGAGGCCACAAAAATAGAAACAGCATAGCCTGAAATTATACCATCTAAGACACTGAAATATGGATCACAGACATGGGTACGACAAATACACATGAAAGAGTAATGACTCACACACACCACGCTCATTTGCCTACCAAGGTCTAGTCTTAATGTAACTGAATTTAACTGTGTAACAACCAGCCTTGGCAGAAATGGCTTGATAATGTGACTGATTTAGCTCCGAAGTCAGCAGCTCCAGAAGCAGAAACAGCTGTTTGTTTTGAATAAATACAAGAACTGGGTAGACAAAGTATAGTACAGAGCCTAACAAGGTCAAACTTAACTAACATATAAATCCACAGAACAAGACATCTGAGTGCAGTTTTATATCTGCTGTTGCACATTTTCAGTTTGCACATAAAAATAACGTTTGGGGGAAAAAGCTGAAATATCACAAAAGGTTTTTACACTTGGCAGAGATGGAAAAGTTGGCATATTATATCATGTGTCCACATACACCTTGACATTGCGGTATCTTATTCTGCTGAAATGCGTCCACTCCACCAGAGAGGCCAAAAAATAAAGAATAAAACCAGTGGGCCTGTCCTGGGTTGGCTTCAGCTAGATAGGCACATCATTTCTTCACACCAGAGTGTGTGAAGAAATAATGTGCGGAAAGGTAGAGGAGGTGCTGAGAAAAGGCCAGATCTGCCAGCTGACAGCCTCCATTAGAAAGAGACTGGGCTGCAGATTGGGGTTAACTGGTGCAGATCAAGCCGATATGGCACACCAGCAGCTGCTTTCTCATTCACTGCCTGCTCTGTGCAGCACTGCTCAACCGGGATCTTTGTTGTCAGAATGTGAGACTATGCATGTCTACAGAGAAACTGTTGGGATCACTGTTGTTACTGCTCTGTGTATAATCATGTATAGCAGCTGTAGCAAAACTCAGCTCATGTATTACTTGCTGCGTTTTCATTCAAATGTGCAAGTTTTAAGCGAATGCTTTAAAATCTCTGCAAAAAAATGTAAGTCACTGAGTTTGCATCAACTACCCTGCATTAAGATTACATAATTACTTTAACTGAGCAGCAGTAACTCTGATAGATCATGGCATTTCATTTCTGCTTCCCATCTCACCTTCTTTTGATGAATGATTAATGAATGGATTATTTAAGGAAGCCCATTTCTGCCAAAAAGAGAAAAAAGTACATGAATCTTTAGGCATGATAAAAAGGAAAGCAATTACGACATGGGAAGTCGAAGGTCATATTTGTGACTTTGTAAATCAAAATTAAGACTTAACATCTCATAATTTTGACTTTGTGGACT
Source organism: Macquaria ambigua (assembly GCA_008360985.2). Lineage (NCBI taxonomy): Eukaryota > Metazoa > Chordata > Actinopteri > Centrarchiformes > Percichthyidae > Macquaria > Macquaria ambigua. The sequence continues at coordinate 641,635 of VMKM01000047.1, forward strand.
CTATTCCCAGTCAAGTGTGCCACGCCCACTTCATCAGGGACATGCCAAACGCACTTTTTGCAATTTTGAGGCCAGACTCACCTGGAGCTAAATAAATAAATGGGGTGGACAAAATATTAGAAACACCTGTCAGTCAACTCTTAATGTGAAGAGAAAAGGTAGTGTTTTAATTAGTGCTCATTTTTTAACTGTACCCCAGCTGAAGCTAACGAGCTAGGTTGCAGCATATAGTGACAGTTGATTTGACTGAGAAATGCTAATTGTTAAACAGCGTTGTGTAAGGGTTAACATACAGATCAAAGCGTTGCAGAATCATGAGATGTGCTTAGTAAAGAACGTAAAGAATAGTGATAAAGTATATATTAATCTAGTTTTTTGGTTGCCAAATAACATGTGTGCATTTAATTAAATGACTAAAATGACTCCCTAAATTAAGTAATTTCTTAAAATAATGTATTGCTGCACAGATGTAAACTGCCGACAGTCGATGAGGATGTCTGCTCAAAACATCCAGGCATTAACAAACCATCTGATCAGACTGTAACTGTTTTTCAAGAATGTAGCACCTCAATGCCCTGAATAGTTTGTGCCATTTCAATGTTCTTCTGGTAAGCTTGTGTTACTCCAGTCTTTGAGATTTTCATGGCACAGTTTCAGAAGGTTTTGGACTGAAGATAACCTTTCAAAACCCACTGAATAAACTTATAACTGTGTGGAGCTGAGCAAGATGTTTTTCTTCCTGAAAAGTTAACAGTTTTATAAAGTTTCCACTGGACATTGACATGTATGTCAACTCTCACTTGGAAAGTCATGCTACATAAAACTTGAGTGAATGGAAACTTTTTATGAACATTTTTAAAGCAAGAAACAAGTTTGGAAGACCTCAACCAACAGACAGTTTTTTTTCTTCACTTCTTTCACATATTCACACCAACACACACCAACAAAACAGAAAACAGACTGTGTCACTCCATGCTAGATAAAATGACTTTTTTGTCGTAGCGCAGAAACTACTCGACAGCTAGAAGCCAGAAGACTTGTTCTGCTGCAGCCGGGAAGTAAGTGCCAAGATAAATTTGTTCCCTCTTCATGGCGGGACTCGCTGTGAATCTGGCGTACAGTTCTGTCCTAGAAAATACACACAGCGAGATGCATCACTTCACATTTTTCAGCGACAGAATCATAAACATTACTTCTGGCCTGTAAGTGTGTGTGTTCCAAACATCCTTTTGAAAAATGTTGTGTCTCTTCCTGTTGCCCTGCTTATGTCAAATGGCCTTAAAAAGCAAAGGGGCAGAACACACACATTGCTTGTTTTCTCTATCCAATGTTTAAACAAGTATCCAGGATCCATACTGCCCATCTCAGTACACGTTTCCTCTGTAGCTTCAACTAAGCAAGCTGCACAAAGTCATGTTGTGTTCTGTATGTAGGCCAAGTAAAAAATCTGTTTCAAGGAATTTGCAGTACAAAAATAATTGCTATATATACAAAACCTGGTTGGAAATATTGAATCTGAAACTTTGTTGTGATCTAGCTGTAAGTCCTTTGAGTACTGTTATACTTTATCGTAATGTTGTTGCATGATATTCTGTGAAACATCTGTTTTTGTATGATATCCATCTAAAATTTATGTCCCTATTTTTTACAACAAATCTATGAGCAAAGGTTTGCGGCTTGCTCCTTTGCAGAGAATGGTAGCTGTAGTCAGCTTGGATTCACAGCAGTTATATTGGATTGTAATGGCGACTCAAAGTCACTGCAAAAAAAAAAAAAGAAGAAAAGTCAAGGTCAAAACGTATTAACACATTCATAGAAACTGCTCCTGAAGCATAATCCACTTTTCAGCCATTGATCTGTATGCTAAGTATGCGAAGGAGCAAGCTAAACACCTTTTAGAGCCACCTCTCAAGTCTATACTGTGAGGTGAGGTTTTATACTCAAAATATACTCAAAGGATTTCACAAGTGTCTTCCAAACAGCGGTAAGTGACCTGCCAAGTTCACGTATTTATTTCTAGAGAAAACAGTGATTTACTTACTGTGACTTGAATATAAATATAAAAACAGTATTTTTTCAAATACAGTTCTTTTAAGCTGTTGGTAAAAAGTCTGTTGTGTGATGTTATAGAAATGTATGGAATAGGAGGTCTTGTGTAACATCTGTGGTTCGCAACCATTGTGGTCAGTGTCCCCTTAAAAGTAACGTACTGTGAGTCTAATTGTGTCCCCTCAACCCTGTCTCTTATAAATTATATTTATATGTTTCTAATTTGCAACTGCATACATTTGAGAAAAACACAAAGCCTCCTTAATTACGTTTTTTATCAACATAATGAGGACACAGCTGAACGTGTCTACAATGACAACGTATTTTCAATTGTTTTTCCTACAATATCAGCTCTTGCAATAAAAGCATGTCCCCTTGTAGCAACTAAAGTATGAGGAACGTATTTCATTGTTAGGTTTACGCATGTGGTTAAGGTTAGGGAAAGACTGTGGATTTGGTTTAATACAAAAAAAAGTCAGAAGTGACCTGAAGAGACAAAATATTCACCTAATTAACACTTAATCAAGACCATGATCTTTCCCTAACTTAACACCAGACTGAAAAGCAGTGTAATCTAAAAAAAAAAGGACTTGAAGCATGAGACAATATGTGTTTACTTTTTCAAAAATGTAACCAAAAGTAGTATATGAACCTATTTTCCAGGAGACAGGGTTGCTTTTGCAGAATATGTGAGGTTCTATATTCCTGTACTCTTTATGTAAATATATTGGAGTGATAGGATGTAAACTGTTGCACCAAACCAAGGCAAAGTCTAGTACAATTATCATATTTAGCATAAAAAAAACTCAGATGCTGATCTCGACTGGTTCACGGAAGGTGAAACGTAAAAACATACAAACTTAAGTGACTCAGAACAAACTTGACTTCGGATCTCAATCACTAAAATTATTAGAAACTCCAGACTGATTGTTCTAAGTGCTCTTACTCTGCACAGTCTGATTGGCACTGGCCTTGTAGTGCTGCAGTGGGCTTTATATTCTTTATATAACTGTATTATGTAAATAAATAGCTGTTGTTGGGATGATGTGTTTGCTCAGCGGGCCTGACTGAATGACAAGGCCTCCCCTCCCACACTCGTTTCCTCCATGAGATGTTTTGGCAGTTATTGTAAAGAATCATTATTAGCTGTGGGAGCTTTGTGCATCATCGTCATTCATCCTCTCAGGCTTTCTGTTTCGTTTCCCTTGTGTCTCACAAACAGACACACACACACACACACACACAGACACACACAGACACAACCCTCTTCGCTGTGCAAGCTGGAGGTAGTTTGATTGGAGGTGAAAGAAAGGAAGAGCGGGAGCTAGTGAGAGCGAAAGAGCAGCCGAGTATTCTCCCAGTTTGCTGTGTAAGGCCCTGGTGAAAACCTAATTACTTGTGTCTGTGGGAGATGGACGCGTTTGGCTCGTCAGCAGAGAGCAGCCGGAGATTCAGGGGCTTCTACGGCACTCTGCGGCACGGCTGCAAGGCATTCTGGGAAGGCTGCACCTGTCAGAGGACCGCTGACAGCTTGTCCTGCTCTTGTTATACAGCCATGCGTGATCCCTCCCATTAGCAGGCCAATGACACAGTTGACTTGCTGTCTACAGGAGGGCGAGGGGCCGGGGGGGAGCTCTTTACCAGCCATGATGCTCCTGTTTGGGGCAATAAAGCTGTCACTGTGACCTGGTTTACACTGCCAGCTAGAAACTGATTTATTTCTGTTTATTTGTTTTTCTATCTATCTATCTATCTATCTATCTATCTATCTATCTATCTATCTATCTATCTATCTATCTATCTATCTATCTATCTATCTATCTATCTATCTATCTATCCGTCTGTCTATCTGTCTGTCTGTCTATCTATCTATCTATCTATCTATCTATCTATCTATCTATCTATCTATCTATCTATCTATCTATCTATCTATCTATCTATCTATCTATCTGTCTGTCTGTCTGTCTGTCTGTCTGACACATTGGCAGCAAGTCTGACCTTCTGCATTGTATCCAGCTCTCTATGTACATCCATGGTTTAGAGGGATGCTTATGTGCCAAGAAATTAGCCTTAAAAAGTAAAACAAAAAAGGAGTCATATTAGCTGAGCTGGATCCCGATCTCAGCAAACAGATGGCAACGATTTCACCAAAGACAGAACATCTCAAAAGCATTAAATTGTATATATCAGCATGTTGATTCATATTACAATATGTTGGTGGGTGCATTAATGAGTGTAATAATGCCTTCTCACAGAAAATAATGTGGCTTAATATCTACAAAAAAAACAGTGAGGGTGCTAGGTAGCTGTCCCAAACATGTGCACAAGAAAATATCTTGTGCACACAGATCCATGTGCTGTTCCCACATAAAATATATCAGGACTTTAGAGCTGTAGACAGGTCTCTGCACTGAATATCAATTTGATTATTCTCTGCCTCTGAATCTGAAGAGAGTGATATCAACTGACCTTTTTTAGCCTTGTTTTTACGAAGAACCTGTTATTACTACTCTGCTAAAAATATGTACATTACTGCTACATTTTAGACTTTTTTAAAATGGTAATGGTGGCAGATCTTATGTTAATGACATCTGTTTGTTGTTTGCGTTTGAGTTTGTGTTGTGGTTATTTTTATTATGCTTATTACGATTGTTACAGTTATTCTTATAAAATTATTATTTTAAATATATTTTAATATTTTAACTTTTGTTTAAATTGTCTGCTTTTTTACTTTTTACTTTTTCAAGCTCTTTGAGCTGAATTTCATGCAAAATTTGAAGTATTATTATGGTTGTTGATGTCATTTTACATGTGATTTTGCATTAATCTTCCATATTGTGATATTGATATGGCAAAAATGTTATTCATTTCATGATATTGATTTCAACCATTTTGACTACCTGTGTCTGTATTTTGTCAACAGTCATGACTTATTTTTGTATGTATATCATCAAATCATCATATTTAAATATGAAGTTATTTTTGTTGTTATATTGTTATAATCATTTGGTTAAAACAAAGTCAGAGTAGCACACTCGTGAACCATGAAGAGAAGTTGTAAAGTCACATGATTTCAATTCCATCAAGTGAATCAGATCAGGGGAAGACAGTGTGTAACATTCCTGCCCAGTTGCCCTTGAGCAAACCATTCCCCACTAACTGCTCCAGTGGAGCAGCTCAGTATCCGGCAGCAGAAGGCAGTGCTTCAGCCTGCTGTGTTTTGTATGAGCTCTCTTGTCTCCCTGCAGCTACTCTGACAGGCCATTTCTGTAAACAATAATTTGTTCTTTGTAAAGTGCCTGGTTAAATAAATGTTTAAAAAAATATCGATTTTTGTCTCATGCCAGCTCATCTCCCCGTTCAGGGCAGCACTGGCCATCTGCATTGTGTAAAAAAGTTGCCCACGTATCACAACTGTGGAAGTGCAGCACATTAGTTATGTACTGTTAGTTGTCAGGACTCCACAGAGGGTATAGATGTTATCTGGAAATTCACGTCTCTCTGAACGTGTTTCCACCCAGGCAGCCGAGTTTGGGAATGACCCGATTGTACAAACAGCAGGAGACTGTTTTTACACAAAGACAGCTGATTTCAGAGACGCCTCCCGACTCCGCGGGTCACCCGCCGCTCTGTTTGTTGTGACAGCAGAGACCTCTGTGGGTCCTGTGTGGGTTTCCTTGTGTGTATGTGTGTGTGTGTGTGTGTGTGTGTGCATGTGTTCACGTAGGTGGGGCTGAAAAAAGACAGTTATTCATGTATTTCTTTTCCCCTTTCTTCACTTAAAAGGCCTCTGACTCGTCAGTACAGCATTTCTCAGCACTTCTTATCTGCCAATCATACTGTTCTCCCACCAAAATGCTTCACATTCTCAGACAAACCTCCCTCCTTCAAATGGTGGACAAACTGATTAATGGCAACCCACAGCAAACAGACCAACACACACAGATTGACATGTGACATATGACGCTCATGTGAACTAGTGACATTTTTGGTTATTTGTATGTCTCTAGAGAAATTACAAATCTATACTGAGACATTCTCAGTGTTTTGCTGGATCCATCCAAAATGTCACACAATGCCATTACTGCAATCCTTTTTATTCCACACATGGAATATATTTCTTTATGTAATAATCATATTCGACCCAGTGCTATGAATATCTAAAACCTGCAGTTCATCTTAAATTACAGAAAATGGAGAATTTACATCTTAGTTTTTGAAACAGGGGTTTCAAACAGCTTCTACCCCGGCAATGAAACTAAACATTATCTGTGATTTTTATTGTACTAACTATTTTAAACCAGGTTCCTCATTAACAAATGCCATAATGTGACAAACAATATATTAAGCCAAACAATGCCAACCAACGAAATTATGCTTTCCGTGTCTGCATACCCATATGAGTCTGTTTCTGAGGGTCCGGGTGACAAACGTTTCTTCTCCCCATGTCTGAAGGGACTGCAAGGCATCCATGTGCAGCCCAGAATTTATTACTGGGCGGACTGCACTCGAGGGCAGTTGCAGACACCTAGTGAGCAGAAACACATCCATGTCCATTTTGGAGTATATCAGCGAGCTGTAAATAGCATGCAGGAGACTCATCAGAAAAAATGAGCATTGGTCATAAACACGCATGTGTAGCTTTTGCTAATGAGAGACCTCTTGTGGTTGTGTGAATAACGACTGTTGTCTCTGAGAAGCAAAGACAGAAGTATCGTCATAATGCAGCATTTCCTTTTTGGCAGGAGGTTGTAGTGAATGATTGAATGTACAAAACATCTGGCTTTGACACTCAAGACCACAGCTTGCATCCCATCCCAACAGTCAACAGTCGCTGGTTTCTTTTAACCCTGACCGCGAGCTTTTCCCAACCTTAAAGGCGCCCTGTGGACTTCTCTTGTAAACAAACAAAAGTGATGTTTACATTCAGTGTTACTCACCAAAACACACTGTGTGTATCCTAGAGGTCTAACAAACATGCAGCCTCCCCGTATGCTTGTTGTAGATTAGTCCACAGCGCCCACTACAGTATCGTAGAGCAACGGCAACTCCTGTATGGACTCTCGCACGACTCTCGCAAGTATGTACACATTAGTTGTTGTGGACAGTGGGCACGCACCATGCTTAGAGCTTATCATGTCATGCATGTGCATGTGCGTCCTCATGCACAAGACAAACAAAACAGGGACCCACTCATTAAAAAAAACTGCACAGCACTAACAGAGGTCCAAAACTCCACAGGGTACCTTTAGCCTAAATCTAAGATAACCCTCACCATAGAGGTGTCAGATCAGAAAAGGATCATTATCAAAAGGCTTTTGGAGGGCAGAGACAAATAATTACATTATGTAGCTTTCTCTGTGTTTTGAATAATTCTCTTTGCTTGGAAAATCGCAGATTGTGACTGCTGATCACTCATACTGTAACGCTGACGTCTTTTGCCTCTTGAGCTGCAGTCAGACAATAGCCGCCTTATGAACCGTCACACATACTTCACATGCTGCTGAGAGGTGGTGGAGTGCTGGAAAAAACTTCATGTGTTTTATATCACTATTCAGGACTTGTGATGGAGGTCTCCTACAGTCAGATGACCGCTCTGTTCTCATGTGACATACTAACATGAATTCATGCTACTCAGAGCTCCTCTAAAACGACATTTGACCTGTTCTTTCTCATTTTTGTTCAAAGTGTACAAAATGTTTACCCCCTGTCTAAAGTCTGGGAGCATTTTTGTGTTTTGCATTGGTCCCGTTCCTCTACAATGTATATACATAAATGTATAATATAAACACAAAGACATTATGTTTAAGTTCATCTGTTAGGAAGATCAATAGTATTAAAAAAGGTTAGTGTCATTTGATCTTATGTTTCTTAGCTGTTTCTGACAAAAAACAGTTCTGGGGCTATTTTCAGATTTCCTGGTGGATTTCTGATCTGGTTTGTTCATCACATAAATATTTAATGGCAGTCAATAGGAGGAATGTCTTTGGAGCTGCTTTTACATATATATCACCTGGACAGTAAAGTCTCAATTCTAAGAAACGGTAAAATATACCAGAATTATGAATTTCATCATATGTAAGCGAGTGTAAATTTACATTATGCACTCTTGCAATAAACTATAATCCCTGGTTTGGTTTATTTTCTGTTGTTTGACTGATCAGTTGACAAACCTGTTTGGCACAATTCTTTAGCTCTTTTGACCACGAGAACCATCAACAGAAAAACATCTTTGTAGCCCGTCCTCCTGAGTTATGGTGACACAAACAGTAAAATCACATTTCCACAAAGGAGGCTGGTAATCTGGCTAATTAGAACCCAGATCCAACTGACGAGCTTAGTGAAAAGTGATACAATAGCTCTACAAATAATAGAATAATAAAACTTTTTAGGTTGTAGATTTGAGGTTTTAAGTTTGTGTAGATGACATGTTTCACTGACTCACACATAACATAATGCTGCATTACGGAGGCGTTGATTTTAATTGTGTGGGAGAAATTGGGAAGTTGAGTGCAACTCCATCAGTGCATCATTCATTCTGTATGAAAAGTGTTATGTCAACCAACAGCTTAAACCCAATTTTGTACCAATTTAATGTACGCTATGTCAGTTATTTCATGCTTGAGACTGTAAAATTTTACTGTAAAATTGTAAAATAAATCTAACAACTTTCTTTCCATTGTGGCTGCAGCTGATTTTTTATTTTAGTTTATTAAAGCCAAAAAGGTTGGTATGAAGGTCTCATTTATCAGCACCAAAGAAGAAACTGAAGGCGTGAAGAAAGATGTGAAACCTTTCGTCGATATGCTCAATCAGAAGTTATTTAATAAGCGATGTGAGTCAGTTAAACAGCTTCACCATCACTACTCACAGCCCCCCCCCCCCCTCGTGCTCTGTCTATTCTGATATAAGGTTCACAGGCCATATGTCCTGGTTCCGCTTCCTGCACAAACACATAAACTCACACTTGACAAACTCAACACACACACAGAACTCACATTCACGCTCACACACACACACACACACACCTCATACATATCACCCACAGGTCTCCAGAATATATCAGCAGATGGTGGGAGGAACATGGCGGATTTTGACTCGTGAGCCAGCCTGCTGAGTTCCGTGTTTTCTATCAGTTTTCCAAGCTTTTCCATCATAGCAGATGCAAATGAGTTCTGAGTCTCCAAACTTAGTCTTACTATATTTTTAACAGTGTTTGTTGGAATTATTCTCAGACAAAGAAACGTAAGGGGGAGAGAAAATCTGAAATTGAAAGACAGATATCTAATCTATGAGACTAATTGGCAACTTTATGGTCTTTTATGGTGTCGCTTTAATTTTAAAAAACACATCACCAAAATAAGAGTTTACCTTCAAAGTTCAATTTCTTTTCCAGTGAGGACCAACAGTCAGCCATACAGGAAGTACTAGCTGTTTTGTGTACAATGTTTATTAAATGTGCTCTCAAGTTACTAGCAGGGAAGGACGTTAATACGTTAATTCATAGTGCTTATGCAACCACACAAACCCATTATCTATATTTTTGTTGTGAAGTTCACTGTCTGGTACAGCATCTCTGCGGTCAGGATGCTGGCAAAGGCAATTAGCTCTCAATCCCCTCGTCATAATGATGCCTTGCTTTGCAGTCGTTAATGTCAAGATGTCTCATCCCCTGAGGTTTTTACCTTAAGTGAAATTTAATCAACTAGTTTATGCATTATACTGTATCAAAAGACTCATTCAACTTAATGTGTCTCTGCTCAACAAAATATCAGGCTAATTAAATTAAATAAATGATTGAAACTCATTATGGTGGATGAATTAAATTAATTTGCAAGTTGCAGGAGATAAAAAGCATCCAAGTTTTTTGTAAACGGCTGCTCATTTTGTTAATTTGTTTAAATACTTTGGATTAAAGCTACACTGTGGGGTTTTCTGGTACACAAACATTACATTAAGTGTTTATCTTCAAAACATTTCATAAATATACATAAAGAGTGACATAACACCGGGCTGAAAAGCGGCGTTTCACTGCCCTTTCAGGTTGAAAGTTTCAAGTGTGTTTCACCTTAAGAAGTGTGCTCCATTGCACCTGTAACAACACCCAAAAGTGATGTCACGGTGTACTGACACACCCTGGAGTACACTTCTATGACACTGCAGCAAGGTGAGAAATTAAACCACTAGTGGTCAGCAAAAACAAGACTTTTAGTTGCTGTTCAATCCAACAATCATATTACCTAATATAATATTAAAAAACATAATACCTCATAAAATATCTGCAAAGGCTTTTTTTTTATGGTTTTGAAGACCAAGAAACCAAGAAATTTGACTTGCAGGTCTAACTCGCAAGTGATGAAATATTTTAAGATAGTTCCAGAGTAATAATATCCTAGAAACTTGAAACTAAATTAGCCTTGTTAGCAAAATTCAATAATATTTGAACACTGAAATCTGTAAAATGCATAAATACTAAAGCTTTATCCACTGGCCTGCAAATTCATGAGACAGATCTTCATATTAGAATGCAACTCTAATCTCTATTCATTCTTTTGCCATATATTGCTCACTACACATTTTTATTATCGCCCTCTGCAGCTGCAGAACTGTGTATTTTGTCATCTCACGCCTGTGAGCGTACTGTTGACCACACGATACGAACAAAATAGGGACCAGCGCATTAAAATATTGTTCCATAGCGCCACTAGTGGTCAAAAACTCCACAGTGTACCGTTAATTTGCATTACTTATTAAATTGTGCCTTTAAAAATAGTGGAAATAAACGCATATGAACATATAAGTGAATAACTTGAATCAAGTGGCCTTTAGTTGAAGAGTTTTCATGTGCATATGAAACCTCATTAAGTGCCTTTAATACTCAATAGCGGCCTTATTAAAATATATAATTTAATCTACTGAGCTCTGTAAGAGTCAGATGTCAAAGGAACCATACAAAAAAAACCTGAAATTACTTGGAATTGGCACTAACCTTTCCCTACCACTTTGAAGATATTTAGTCCTTATTCTGGCTGAACTCATAATGAAAAACATCCATCACTGGAATCCATAGCTCACTTGGCATTTCTTCAGCACTTCCACTGCTCAACATTCACACAGACTCGGCCATCTGGGCACTCTGTGAGCTCTCTTCAATTCAGCTCGAGGGAAGCTTTTCTCTCCTCTAACAAGAAGCAGCTTTTCACAATTTAACAAGAAGCAATCTTTATATAAGAAGTGTCTCAATGCCACTGTGTATCCACTACCCAGCATGCCAGTGTTGTTGGCTGGTGCCACTGTCCAAGAGAAAATAAACAAGCGATAGAAAAGCCCCTGCAGACTCTCTGTATCTCTGAGTACAGCATTGTTGTTTCAAACAGTATACAAAGGAAAGTCATTGTACCAGACCCAGATGGGTCAAATGTAAATGACTGTAGTATGTTGGACCACAATGGAGCCCCACATGATTCTTAGGAATATACTTCGGACAATACTGAATGGCCAACACTTGTACTAAGATATCGCTTTATCTCAGAAACATGTTCTTCTTTCTCTTTTTGCTTGAGAACAACTATGTTGTATTGCACTCCATGCAGAAATCTGCACTTTAATGTCGCAGGTAGGAAAACTTACTTAGATAACTTAAAGCTCCCCCAATCAGTATTGTTTATAGTAACACAGAGACTAGCTGCTGAAGAAAGTGGAACATCTAGCAGCTAAAAAGCCACACATTAATCTCAGGAGTTGGCGGAGACCTAAACAGATTAAAACAAGAGTGAATTCTGGACTTTCAATCGTCAGTTGGACAGAAACATGGCTCCAAATGAATGCTCATGTTGCTCTGTGTCTGCTGAATGCGTAAATGTGCAACTGTTTGCTAAAATGTTAGCTATAACAACTTTATAAGGTGATATTCATATAAGTCAGGGCTAAGTGTCTGTCAGCTTGTAGTTAAACCCCTCTGCCCCCCCAGGGGCCAAAAAATCAATGAATGCAGCTTTAAGTCCTTGTTTGAATTTGAGGTTAATGTTTTCTGTACGCATGTGTACAAAACAGAATATTCTTAATAGCAATCTTGCAAAAATATTTATATAATATAATATTTTAGAAGTTGTAACTAATGGTTTTATTAATTGTTAACTAATAATTTACTAATGTTTTATATATTAGTTATACACCATTAATAAAACAGATTTGGGGTTGCCAGGTTGTAAAAAATACTTTTGGGAGATGTTTATCTATTTGTTGTGAATGCTGTTGTAGATGTTAGTGGATCATTAATAAATGCTTAATAAGTTGTTAATAATGTAAATGGGTTTTGGTGCAGATCCTCTGCAGCCCTTTCCCAGAGGATGAGTGGTCATACAAACCAATCAGTCAAAGAGATGTATCCCAACCTGGCAACCCAAAACTTGGTCTTATTAGAGGCTTATAACTGATAAGACTTATTAACCATTAATGAAGTCATTAGTTGCAATGTATAAACCCTGTATAAAGGTTGCTTTATCAGAAAGTGGTACCAAAATGTCAAATCTGGACCAGCACCAAAATCTGGTTCAAAGTCCATCTGTCCTCTAAAAATAATAAGAAACTTAAAAAATCCCAAACCGCTGCTGGACAGACAAACAGAAAGCAAAAGACAATACTTAAAACAAACACACCCACTCTTTCCTCAACTGGAGCTAAACCTGCAACATTTACAGAAGCTTTGTGGGGGTAAAAATATATAAATAAATAAGTAACACTTTGAATAAAAACTTTAAAAGCTTGGTGTAGGCGGCTGCGGGCCTGTGTTGTACCAAAACAGTGTCTTTTGTGTGTTTTCTGCAGCTTCCCCATTTGTCATTTCTTCCGTCCCAGCACAGAAACAACAATGGAGGCAGACAGGCTACATTCTTACAAAAAAAAAAAGAGCATTTTCCTCAAAGTCACCAACAATGTCAATTCTGCTGTGCCATTTTTTTAAACCTGCTTAGGAATAACATTGTGTTACCATAAAAGGCCCATAATAGCATAGGGGGAAAAGGTAATGTCAATATACCCTGAATGGATAGCATTCGTACACACAATTTCCAGCACCTGGTACGGCGTAAGGCCCACTTTAGGCAATAATTGCATATTGGTTGTGGAGGAAGGAAGTGGCACGCTGTGAATCGCCACCTTTAAAGAGGTTGACAGAGCAATCTTCTCTGAAATGCATTGGAGAAGCGCTGAAGCACGCTCAGAGGGAGAGAGGGGAGGAGTCACAGAGAGAGATGGAAAGAAGAGAGGAGAGCAGCTTGCGAATGTTGCAGATCATTTGTATATTTCTCAAGGCATTAAGTCCCTGTTGTCTTGCTATTGTGCTTCCAGGTTACATTTTGTGGAGAAGTTCCTAATTCTTTCTTATTAGTAGAATAGAGAAACCATGCTGCATGCTGGATTTACAGGAATTAAATCAATTTTGTGGATGAATCTTGGGACTTAAAGCTACACTGAGCAAGCTTTTTATGTAAAAAAAAATACACCAATTTAAATGACAACATGGGGATGCAGCAGAGAGAATCACCCCATTCCCTCAAAACTGAAGAAGCCAGAGTTTCCAAAAAACAAGTTCTGGTGTCTAGTACGGTCAGGTACTTAATCACACCAAGGGACAAAATTAGACAAAAGCCCAATTTGAATGGCATTAATATTACAGGGAGAGGTGGGGAATGATACATTCAGGATGGCATTTTTACAATCAGGAAATATGATCTGCAGTAGAGATGGACATTCAGCAGGAGAAAGCCAAAAGAGAGTTGAAGGGGGGGTCAGGAGGGAGAGACATGACACAAAGATACTGCGTGAAGTGGATTTGAGTCAAAAATCGTACTCCTCCTTTGAGTCATAACTCAGTCAAATCTTAACACACAGACATGAAACACATATTGATGTCATTCAGTGTGAATATCATTATCTCCGGTGTCCATCCAGAATAAACGTCCGTAAATCCGCTTAGAAATCGTAGAAAAAGACGCCTTCAGAACTTGCCTGAGAATCATCACATTTTTAAGTTTTCCTCAGTAGTTGTCTGTAGGCTACATACATGCGCACACTGCAAAAAGGACCTGCTAATAGCTAATTCGACATACATTTTAATGGTGCCAATTTGCCAAAATGTAAACAAATATAAGCTGCAAACGGGGCTCAAAAGAGAATACCTGTAGCTGACAGCCCATTTGATGAGCTTTTACGACGGGGTCTTGCTCCCCTGATGTCTTTTTTCACCGTGTTAACATGTTTCCATCTATCAGATTACCAAAAACATTTTTGACTTCCTCCATTTTCACACAAAAGTCAAATTTAACACTAAGCTGATAAAAAAAAAGTTGAAGGATAAGTAGCTCTTCCCCCAGAAAAAACTTTAAAATACAAGGATGTTGCTCCGGACAGGATTTAAAATACAAGAGGACCAGCGAGTTCACGGAAAAACAGCAGGTAATTGCGGCTGTAATTATTACTGATGTAGGGGTGAAAAATTAGCTCATGGGTGGGTTGCAACACAGATTTTGAAAAACATCTTCTAATTTTAGCATTAAGTTCAACTCTGTGAGGAAAGCAATGACATTAATCTTACTTTCTCAGTTGAATAGTTTGCAATTTACTTCAGATTGCTTTCCTTCTTATTTTAATGGTACAAAATGATTTAGTTAACTTATTCAACACTAATTTCTATGTTTACATTTGAGCATTTAGTTGATTCCCTTATGCAACTTATAATGAATCCCACATTAGGATAATCTTAAATGCCTATTATCAACATTGCAGTAAACACTCTGTGGTAGACTGCAGTTATTAGAGCGATATGTGTGGTGAAATATTGCAGCGACTCAGAGTGATCTCATGTTGAAGTGCTGTGAACACAATAAGAGCTGTGGACTGAGACTGGGAGGGATTTTTAACAGCAAAATCATTTGTGATTGATTTTCATTTCACATTCCATCACACACTCTTCTCGCAGTATGTGGGAGAAGAGTGTTTTATTTAAAGTTGAGGTTTTATTTAAAGACTTTTAGACTAATGAAACAGATTTCGATTTTCACAGACTGAGACGATGGTTTTCACTGTCCCTGACTGTCACGGAACCAAAAACCAGCTTCTACAGTATAAAGAGCTCCTTGTTTAATCCAACTTTTCTAACTGCAAAGAGTCTTTATGATGCATTTTATGGCTTCAATACACTTTACCTGGCATTTATGAGAAATTTTACTGCATATGACTTCAGCTACCCCTCTTATAACCTTCTGCAAGCCAACTCCTCCTGCAAGGCAGCGGCCATTAAGTCACCAAATTAGTCCGAGTGGAAGAGAGAGAAGAAAAGTTAAGAGCCTCTGCTCAGAGTGCGGTGACCTCTGAACTCCTTGGCCAGTGCACACTTGAGTGAGTGTGTGTGTGACTGTGTGTGACAGCAAGGGGTTAACCAAAGAATGCATGAAGCCTGCTGGTACCTTGGATAATTGAGCCATTTGTTGCAAGGTCACTGCAGAGCAAACCCCCCAGAAACCTCGTGTTATCAACAGCCTTGACCAGAGCAACAGAGTCAGGCTTTTGTAACATCAGCAAATGTGTGGTATGGACTTGTTTTGGTCATTTCTCCATCTTTGATATACAGTGGTGGTGCACCAGGAAACATAAAATGCATGATTTTTAGTGGGAAAAACAGACAGAACAGCACATCAGCAAAAAAAAAACAAAAAAACAAATTGGCTGTTAAATCGCTGTTTATATATTCTATTATACTATATTCTACTATATATATACTATATTCTATTTATGAAAAGAATGTTGGGAAATATCACTTTACAACAGCACTTACCCATATGTATTTTCTTGTAGCATTAAATAATCCATAAAGCGGCTATAATCAATATTTTTACAATAACAATGTATGAAATGGCAAGGTGAAAACAATGTGACAATGTGAAAGGGGTCGCTCATAGTGATGAACAAAGAATTGTCACCTGAATCTGCAGCTCCTCTCGGCTTTACAGAGCTTTATAGCGAGTTTCAGCTCATTGTTTAGCTGTCCGGCTGCAACTTGACTGTTTTTGTTTAGGCAGCTGTTTTCAGCAACAAAAGCTCTAAAAAAAAACATTGTACACTACCTGCTCAGCACCAAACAGCAGACAGTTAGTGACTAGCTGGTGAACATAGTGGAGCATTTAGCAGCTAAACAGACAGATATTTCCCTCAGGAGTTGTTAGAGACCAAAAACAGAGCTAAGAGAGAGAGAATACTGGACTTACATTCGCCAGGCGGCCAGAGACGTAACTCTGATTGAATGCTGGTGTTGCTCCGTAACTGCTGGATGTGTAAAGTTCTCCATATCAACTTAAAAATAGTGATGATGTTTCCACATCCCACAAGTGGCCCAAGAAAATCTGTTATTACAGGTTTATTGTTGTTCTTTGCTTTTTTAAATCCACATTGGGCTTTAACCCACTTTGGATGAAGTTGTCAATCTGCAAAAAAAACCCAAAAACGTCTTAATAGTTTTTTGTTTATTATTAAGTCCTAAATTATTATTATTATTATTTAAACAAAACAGAATTTGGGTGATTTAACTGTGTTACAATTCAACCAATTTCGAGAGAACTTTCTGTTACTTTCTTATTGTAATATTAGTGCTTATTCAGTTGTTTAAGATAGTGACATTAATTTCCCTCAAACAAGGAAAACTGCACTACAATGGTAAAAAAAAAAAAAAAAAAAACTTTGAAGGCTTAATCTAAGACCAAATGACTCGTTGGACAGATATACAAATTATTTTTTGCAGTGTAAAAAGGTCTTATATTAACAATCAAATAATAAAATGCTTTGACATAGATGGTATCGTTCTGTATAACTGCAAGCTGGTTAAAATGATGATGTGCAAATTGATTCAGAAGTCTTTGCATCAGTGCAACAGATCAGTCAGACTCTCCTTTTCAAAAGCGGAAGCACAATAAACAGGAAAGCTTGGTGAAACCGTGCTCTAATTGACTTTATGGCCTCTACAAACACAAACTGCAGCCTCAGCTGAGAGTGTGTGTGTCCTTCAAACAACCACTATCACAGTCATAAAGTCACACAGACAAGTTCTTCTCCAAACACTGGAAGAACTGTTAAGTGCAGGTCAACAAACGTTAGAAGCAGACAACAAAAAGAAACTTTCCTTTGTTTAATTTCACAGACACCCATTTAATGAAGCATTCAATCCAGCAAGCAGCCAATTTTGGTACTACATTGTTTTAAGGCAGAGCACACAGGCTTTCATAGCAATCCTGCGTCATACATGCTGCTGTCTGTTTGCAATTACACGTAAACCAACCAATCCTGGGATTCTGACTCTCAAGTTTTGGTTTTTATTGTGATGAAAAACAAAACAAGGGAATTATACCACTGTATTTTACTGTTATGTTTATTTTATTTTAGTTAATTAGATTTATATTTGATGGGTTTGACACTGGAAAGTTTATATTTTATAACTGACAAAACTTTGGAAATGACATATGAACGGTATGTTATTGTGAATGTGATTTTTACATATGAATGCCATGTATGTGATGACAAGTCTGCTCTGTCCAGTTAGTTCAAATAAGATAGATGCTTTAGAACGAGGGTCTCACACTACCAGATCTGGCCTATTTTGGTTCCCCTCTGTCTTTTGCTTTTAGGATAATTATACATTTTCTAGCAAGGCTGAAAAATAGGAGCATAAAAACAGTTTTTTTATCTCACATGTAACATTTGGAAAGCCACTTGGGCGCAGCGTAAACAAACTGTAAACACAACACTGACATATTATCACCTTAAAAAGTTTATATCACGAATGGGTTGGCCAACAGTTGCCTGTTTATACATTCAGCAGATACAAATTATCATTCATTTGGAGTCGTGTTTCTGGCCACCTGGCAAATATAAGTCCAATATTCACTCTCCTTTTGGCTCTGTTTTGGTCTCCACCACCTCCTGTGAAAAATATCTGGCTCCTTCAAATGCTCCGCTATGTTCACTAGCTAGTCGCTAACTTTATCTGTCTGGAGCTTGGTGCTGTACAGGTAGCGTACAGTGGCTAACCCTGAGGACTAAATGCTTCAATACAAGTGAACAATTGATTATTTTTGTGGAGTTTAATGTCCCATTATGTCCTGTCTCATCTGCAAGGAGAAAGCTGCCATTCTCAATGAATGCAATCTCACGAGGAAGGGGAGTTAAAGACAAGTTGCTCTGAATGTCAGAATGTATGAAATTTTAGATTATTTGAGTTTGAGACCCCTGTTTTAGAAAAACCACCATCATTAAATTATCATCATTAACATAATTTACGCATGCATTTGCTCACTCTGTGCATCCAAACCTGAATCAAATTAAGCCAGTTTACACATCTGAAGAAAGATTTAAGAAGCGAAGAAACATGATGTACGTGCTGAAAGCCGATGCTTTATCTGTGTGGTGTCACTGCCCTGCGCACACAAAGAAACTGCCATTTTCTCAGTGGGCCAAACCTTTTGGGCTGCCGAGTAAAAAGTATGAATCTCAGGTTTCAGAAAAGAGGAGAATAGCAGTGAAGAATATATCTTGTTCTGTGGTGGTTATGTAACAGAAACACAACAGGATGATATTTTTAAACCCAGCCCTGTGCAGAGGTAGAGGAACAAACATCACACACCTCGCTCACCTCTATCATCTCCTTCAGCACATTTGTCATTAATGATGCACAAACTGTATGAACTGTTTTACAGTGTTCGTGAGTCGATTCCCATGTCCTAGATTTTCGGAGATGACATGTAGCTGTAAGACGCCTTATTGTGTTTTTTTAGAATCAATTATTCAGAGGGGTTATGAATTTACAATGAGAATTGTGTGTTGAATTTGAGAACAGAAACTGTAGTAATACCATTAGTTCACAGCAGCTGAGATGTTTGACTAATGAAGAGTATTTCTTCAGCTCATTCGTTCATTTGTTGATTAATTCTTTAATTAATTCAATCATTAATTTTGTTGGTTTGTTTATTATTTGGTATCTTTCATCCGCTGGCAACGTTATTGATAAACCAAAGCAACATTAGAAATGAAGTAGTTCTTGAACAAGTCTCAGAGCCTACAGCCGCACTAGTAGCTCTGTGAGGCTAAATGCTGTTCACAATGACATGCTGATGTTTAGCAGGTATAATGTTTAGGTTCACCATCTTAATTTAGCGTGTTAGCATGCTAACATTTGCTAATTAGTACAAAGTGCTGCCAAGGCTGATGGGAAAGTCAATTGGAAAAATTAAGATTTTGACCTGATGATGGCACCTGATGAAAGGTACACCAAAGAAATCAAGAAAACACCAAAATGATTACAGTTCATCCTGAGGGAAATATGGTTGTCTGAACCAAATATCACAGCAAGTTATCCGATAGTTGCCAAGACATCTGAGTCAAAACCCAGACTGCCCTCCCCAGAAATACTCCCGTATAGGTCGTCTGTGCAAGCAGCTTATTACGACCCATATTTACGTTTATTGTTAGGCGGCGACCTCTAGTGGCCGTAGTAATTATGACGGGAGCAAAGGCAGAAGTCAGCTGAGGTAGTATAAAGAGCAACAGGTCCACGTAGTAGACAGGGTGGATGGATGGTCAAACACAGGACTTTCACCCAGGAGACTTTTGTTCGTGTCCCATGTGAAACCAAAAGTCAACAGTGACTCAAATTGTAACATTAAGTTACTTAAATTAAGTTATGCTAGTAAGTTACATTAGTTAGTCACGTGACGTAACTTAACTAACAAACTAACCAAGTAGTTTTGGTGCCTAAACCTAACCAAACTGCGACAGTTTCACAACATTAACCACGTGTTCATTATTGTTACCATGACGATGAAGGTCCAGTACGCCTGTTGCTGGTACTCTCCAATAGTCATGTATGTAGTTTTTCCAATGGTCAAATATGTTGTTTTGGCAGTCACTGGCAAACAACCTATTAAGTCGTTTTGGTATGAGGACGTGTTGTCAAAGCCACAAATGTCAACCTCAAGATGGTGCTGGATAAAAAGTCAGGGATTCACCAAAGTCATGGTATATACGTCTGGGAACCATGAATGTCTGTGCAAAATGTTGTGCCAATCCCTGTGGTAGATGTTGAGATATTTCACTGGATAAGTGACAACTCTGACCAAAGTCATTAGGATTCATCCTCTGGGGACCATGGCAGTCCATGTAATAGTTGTCGAGATATTGCAGTCTAGATCAACGTGGTGGACCCACAGGCCAACTGACCGACATTGTAATCCCTACAGCCATGCTGTGCAGCTACAAATAGGAAAGGAAACAGGTCCTTGTTTGATTGTTGTAATAAAGTGTGCCTGTGTGACTGTAGCAATTAAAGGACAACTCTGTTTTGTTACAATCTGGGTGTTAGTTTCACAGTTTTGGCCATCATTCGTATCGGTAACAAATGAATAAACTTGACTTTTGAAAGAGAACTTTACTGTATTTTATTTGGGATCTTTTGAATCAAACTAACTTCTTTAACTGCAACTGTGACTCATAAAAGTCTAAACATTTCTAAGCTCCTAAAACATTAAACACTTCTTTGTTGCTTATTGTTTGAGAAGTTTGAGAAAATCCCATCCTTTTGAGCGTCCATGAAGAAAATCTGCAAGGAATCCCGATTTGTGTCGTTGACAAACTCAGTAAGTCGAGGGAAGTCAAGATATCGTTGACAGTGACAGAGAAAGAAACAGCCTGCAGGCACACAGAGAAGAACCTTTGCTTTAATGCAGTGCACACATTAGCTTGGGTGTTATGTTGTGTGCCACTTCCCCACACACACACACACACACACACACACACACACACACACACACACACACACACACACACACACACACACACAGTGTCTCCAGGGACATAAATATTTCAGAGAGTTGTTGTTAGTTCCAGTCTGCTGGGCTGGACGTGCCCGTAGCGAAGGAGCTAACACCGGTTTCTAGAGTAGAGGGACACGAGTTCATGACCCATATAGAGGAAATAAAGTCAATGGAAGCAATCTGGCTTAATGATTTTATAGTTTGTTGTGTCTAGAGGAAGTCTTTAGGGGAGAAATTAAAATTTAGAAAATAAATAAAAGTGTTCAAGTGGTTGGTTTCTCTCTGTGATCAGTTTATTTGGATTTTTTTTTTTCTTATTTCTTGAATCCGTGCTGAGAGTGGATTGTCTCAGATTGGCCTCAGCTCGACCTTTGACTCCCATCAAATCAATTAGCCCCGTTACCTTCGTGAAGACGCCAGATGTTCAATCACAACAGCTTCAGGTAGAGATTAATTTCCGAATATCAACGTGTCATTGCTTGAAGGTGTTTTTAATGACAGATCACAGAACAATCAAAGAAAACGCATCTTGCCAAGTCATTGAGGCTTAAAAACAACTTTGATTTATTAATCTTAAATCAAGTGTTGAAACAGCTCTGTCAGTGAGTTGAAATGTTTAGGCTTTTTTTCCCCAATGTAGTCTTATTTGTTTCAGAATTTAATTTTATTTGTTGACATGTAGAATCAAAACTAATGCATATCCTATATTTTATCAATTAAGTGCATATGAATTGGAGTGGAACGATATGACACACAAGTTTTAAGCAAAATCTGATTTTAAGAGCCAACATAAGATTGATGAATGTATGATGGATGTTTCTGCAGTGCAATTTGTCAATTAGTCATAAAGTATCTGCAGCTAATTGGAAAATATAAAAACCATCCTTTCAAAACATGACATTTTAATTTTGGTCTCTTCTTCCTAGCAGACATCACGTTTTCCCCCTAAAGTAAATATCTAAATGCTTCCAAACTCCTGACATATTTATCACCATATCTCTCTCTGATCTGAAACACAACATAATTTTCTGCTTTCAAACGCCATGCAGCTCAGTAGCCTTGAAACTCCCTCATTTTCCGAGGGGTCACTCATCTGAATCACGCAGTTTGCCTGTCAACTGTTTGTGTACAGGCCTGAGGATACGGAGCAGGGAAGACTTGTCCAATCTGACAGGGAAAAAAGAAAATCTCTATTTACTCCAAAGGGCTTTGGGCTCTACAGCCATCATAGGGAAGATAACATATTCTGAAAACTGACATAAGTGAGTAAAAACCAAATAAAAAAAAGAGATGTATTTCATGATTGAGCCATCATTTGACAGGAAAAGTTGATCTAATGAAAACACCTACGTCAAAGCATAACAGCAAAGTAACTGCAATAATCTCAAGTCTTTCAAAAGAATTATTATATTATCAGACACAAATGTTGAAAGAAAGACACATTTTGTGCTAAATCTACATATTTGTCCATAATGTCATGGTATCATAGATAGTCATAGGTTTTCTACATTTTTTACACTGTAAAAACAAATCTCCATTTTATTGTCATTTCTGTCAGATTTGAGTTCTTAACTTCACTTAAAAAAGTATTTTCTTAAAACTAGTGAAACAAATCTGACATCTCCTGAATATTTCAACCAATTGTTAAGACTGAAATGGAACCAAAAACTGCACACTGTTGGTCATTTGTACTTCATTAACAATGTTGTGGTCCTCAGGCCTTCATCAGGTAAAATGAGGAAATTAGACATTTTGTGGTCTTGAATTAAGTAATTCATGTCAAATTAAGTAAAGTTAAATGCTTGACTGTGTTCACCAACTAGTTACTAACCTTTTCTGCCTGCATTTGGTGCTGAGCCGCTATGAAATTAAAACAACAAACTGAAAGACACTAAAAACGTTGCGTAGAGCTGAGGGGAGGCAGCTGCAGGGTTGGGTGCTAATTCTCTGTTGGTTAAATACTTACTGCACTTGCAGCTTTTGTTAATTTGTTTTAAGAAAATAAAATTATTATAATTTTCAGTGTTTTTGCTTGCTGGGTGACGTTCAAAGCATTGCATTGCATTTAAGCGGAGCAGACGAATGGAGTATGTGCCACCACGAATCGCTTCAATGAAATATTATTCTATAAATAAATGGACACACTAATCAGCTCTGAATGCTACCAAGGTACATGTCAGGTTTTATCTGTTTTTGCACAGCTTAAAATGAGACACCCACCGTGACAGAAATTGATCATACATCTGAATTATTTCTGCACTTTGTGGCTCATGAGCACACACACATACATACATACAACATTCTCATATACACACACACATATATATATATATATGTATATATATATATATATATATATACACACACACACACACACAATGCACAGCCAGGGCACACAATATGAAAAGAGCTGGAGTGCCAGTGTTGCCCCGTACTGTGATTGCAAATTAGTGCATACAGGCCTGTAGCTTCGGGTTCCATGATTGCCAATTATGTTTTACTCAGCCTCTATTCAGAGACTGAGTGAAGTGCTGTTGTGTGAGTTATCACGGCCAGCATCCTCATTGTTCATTATTACCACATTATCATTCTGGGCGGTGAAATATTGATTTTGCTTGTCATTGTGAAGAAGTCATTCCCATAATATGACGCAGTATTTGTTCTGCAGGGACGTGTGCCGACATTTTGAGAGGCGGTGGCTGAATTTGAAAAAAGCCCCCCCCCCCAACTGTATTGTCTCCTCACTTCATGCTAGTGTCAGCCATGCTATATCAAATGAAATGCCATGTCAGGACACCCACACTCATCTCTCATGTGTGTGCACACACATGCATTTACATCGCCTTGTGTGTCCTACACGGTTCATTATTTACTGGATTTGGGATATTTTTGTTTGTTGAACAGACCTTTTGGCTGGAAGGAAAAGCAGGTGTAATTAATAAGATTAATAACGAGTGTATTCCATGTAGCTGAGCTAGTTCCAGGGTCCTGGTATTGTGCATGCTGGCTCACTGTCATGGCTTACTGGGACACTTTATGGAACTGATCATTAAGGAAATTAGTTTCACATGTATTTTGTTTGGGCAAAGTTCTTGTATGGCTGCTTGTGTTTAGACAACATTAAACAGAGCTTTGGTTTCTTTTGTTGGATGAAAAAGAGGGATTTTTAGAAAACAAAATGTTTATAACTCTCAAAATAACGTATGGAAAAAGTATTTTGGTATCAGTACCAAATCTCACGTATTGTATCAGCACTAACATTGAACAATTTGAAACAATACCCAGCCCTAATCCTGCTCGGGTCTAAATATAGAATTGGAAGAGCGAACAACAATCCTCCCCCATTTGAACTGCATACCTGCATAAAAAACTGATCAGATGAAGTGAAACACAGAATATATTACGTTTGATCACATAGAACAGCAGCGTCCACTTACATTAGTAAGTTAAAAACATACCCACTTCACAAAATGTGCTATATAGTAGGGCATTACCAAGTGAATTTGATACTTACATCTGTAACAATATACCTTTGGAGGTAGTGTGTATAGTCATCATTATTCAGCTGTTGGTTGGCTGCTGCTTTGAAACCAGCTTTATAACAAAGCTCCCTTCTGCTGCCTACCTCAACCTTTTCTTTCTTTGTGCTCCTGTCGCTTGCATTTAATGGGCACTGCCTCTGTAAACAATGTGCAGCACCCAATATGAATCTTTATTTATAAAGCAACATTAGGCTTAGCTAGCCACAGTTAACAATTAGCCTTTTGTCCTAAGCAAATATGATGTCCAGTATGATTTCCAAAGTAATGGCATGAATACTGCTTGAAGAACATAAGCACAGACATCTTCCCCAAAGCTTATACACATTACAAAGACATATACCTAACAGTTAATAACACAACAACCCCCCAAAACAAACATAAACATAGCTGCAACAGTGCCCCTGCTAATTATCTGACTAATAAGGAACAATTACAGCAAAAAAAAAAAAACTTAACATGCTAAACAACCACACTAACTGCCATCCATAGTTTACTTGTTAAAGCACTCTGGAGCAGCAGCCAAGTCAGAGAGAAGAAGAGACACAAAACAGAGAAGACATGGAACAGTCAACTCAGTTTTCTAAAGCAAACCTAGTGTTTCCCAGCCAAACCCCAATCACCAAATGTGCGTCATCACGCTGTTAATAACAAGGTGGAGAATATTCCTGAATATTCACAAAAGAGGGAACAATCATGGCTACTCATGCTGATCCAGCCTCCTGAGGACTATGACTTGGACCAGTTGGTATTTAGTCGGCAAAAGGACAAAAAAACACATTACTGTGAATATGTGTATTTGGCAGATTGGTGAACGTGATGGAAGAAGATATACACATCAATCTCGGTGTGAAGAAATGGAATAAAAAGCAACATGCGGCTTTGCAGTTTTCCTGTGGGGAGGAGTGAGCTTGTAACTTGGCCCCCGCTGGTACTGGAATGGCAAGCAGATTTGAGAGTACTCGTGTTTTGCTGAGCACTCTCTAAGAACTGGCCACATATTGTGCGTGTCTGTGTGCAAAGTGGTATAAAAATATGCCTTTACTACTGTAGGCCTATGACTAAAGGGTTTATTCTCATCCCTAGAAGATCTATGAAACTAAATTGTAATGAATAGACAAGTTCTAGTGCTGGGTGATAAACTGAGATGTTTCCAATTATAACATAAACAAAACTAAGAGTCTGCAGTCATGCTAGCAGCTCTCAAAGCACTTGAGCATTTGAGCTAAATGCTAAAATCAGCACGCTAACATGCTCACAATGACAATGCTAACACGTTGATGTTTAGCATGTAATCTTTACCATTATGACCATCTTAGTTCAGTATGTTAGCATGCTAACAACTGTTAATCAGCACCAAACACAAAGTACAGCTGAGGCTGATGGGAATCAATTAGTTTATTAGGAATAATCATTGTTTGGGAACCATGAATACCTGTACCAAATTTCATGGCAAATGTCTTCCTTCTATTTCAGTCTGGACCAATGTGGTGGACCGACCGACCAACATTGTCTTTAAAAGGATCTTTCAGACCTAATTTTATTATATTTTTGAACCTAGCTAACCTTAATTGTTATCATTGTTATTAAGGTTAATATGTAGCCTACGATTACTGTGATATTAAACTTTGTCCCTGTAGGCAATACTGTGATGTCTTTTTTTTTGTTGATGAAGGTTGAGCTTCTGTAGGTGGCGCTCTTATCTGATCAACATGGTGGCTGTTGCTGCTAACTACAGTTTTTGCTCTGATTATGTAGTTTTTATTCATGAATGGAGGTGGGGAGTCCAATGGACACATGAAGTATGTATCTGGCAACTCACAAGTTCTAAAAACCTTTAAGAAGTTAACATTAAAATGAACAATTTACAACAAAACAACAATTTAACAAAATAATGTATCAGTACGCCCATTTTGAAATGTCTGAAATGGTACAATTGTTTACTGTTGACTGTGTGTGCAGACAAATTCTTTTGAAATCAATGTTGGGAACTGTGGTTTGAGAAAACATACCCAGCCTCTTGGGTTTTATTGGTTGGTCAAAAATAGGAAATCCCAAGCTCCACATGTACACGTGGTTATACTGTACATGTGGAGCTTGGGATTTCCTATTTTTGACCAACCAATAAAACTGGCCAAACTGCACGGTTATTCCAAACTATCTGGAGATGTACTGAGCATCACTTGCTGTGTGTACTGAAGGATTTCTCCTAGGAAATAACTATCAGACACGAAATGTTGAGAACTACAAAAGCTGAACTGGCAGCAGGTTGAAAACTACTACAATCAGCAATTGCAATTGCAAAAAGGACGTTTACTAATTACCCCTCAATGAAAGCCAATTAACTAGTGCTGATACTGTTAGTAGCTGAATCGACAGGCATAAAACTAAACAAGAACAATTCTGATTGATTAATTATTTAATAATGTTTAATTATTAAAGCAAATAATTGCTGATTCAAATGTGTCTGTTATCTTCTTTATTTTATTTATGTATAACTGAGTATCTTTGGATTTTGGACTGTTGCTTAGGTAAAACAAGCCATTTGAAGCTGTTACCTTTAATCAATCAAAAAGTAATTTATACATGAATCAATGATGAAAATAATCATTAGTTCCATCCCTATAATTACCTGGACTAAGAGGGGAAATACATGACAGTTCATCTTCCTCCTGTCTTTCTCTTGCTCATTCGTTGAGGAGCAGGCATTAGCAGATGAAGTATCATGTAAGGTCGATCAGTGTTTGTGATAACTCTGGAGGGCAGCTCAATATATGGATTTGTTTATCTCCTCCCTGTCTGCATCCACGGGGGGCACCTCCTCGCTCCCCGCTCTGCATGGTAACACCCACACCGACAGGTTACGCGTCCGACAGAACCTCTAAATATTTTCAGTGAGGGAAGTTGACACAAGGCTCAATAATGAGAGTCCTTGATGTAATATTCACTGTTTTAAAAGCTCTGCAGGGAATCAAGTTTGATTTGTTACTGAATTGACAGCGGACAGCTGGTAAGTATAGAGAGAGTGTTCTGTTTTCCCCAATCAGCAGGCTTCCTACTGCTGTAATAGTGTTTTTTTTTCTAACGCCGTTATTATCTCGATAGAGTGCTTATTTTGCTCTTCGATACTAACAAAAAGATCACTATAATTTCCCTACAGTTTTCCAGTAAGGGCCTCTAATATGTTTGTGGAACTCAGAAATGAGCTTACTACTGATGGGTTTTCAGACATATAGTTTGACAACTTCTAAAATGTTGTCCACATCTTTTAAACGTGGAAATGTATTTACACCTGTATTGTTTTAGTAACAACGTGCACTGTACGGTACTGATGTATACTCATGTACTGTACATCGTGGCCTGATTAAACCTGTTAGGCTGCATTCAGACAGAACCAGGTGCTGAGGCGAAAACCCATTCATTTGAATGTGGTTAGTGCGTTTAGGTTGCGGCGGTGGGGACCGCAGGGGGTGCTGAAAAGAAACGCAGCAACCCTGCAGCGAAAAGTTAAAACAGAATCAGCTTTTGGGGAAACGCAACCAACGTCACACTGTGGCGGTCAATCACGCCGACCGAAAGACACCCAGGTGAAGAAGAACCTTGTTTTACCCTGAAGCATTGTAGCATTCCTCTGTTTACAGAGCAGCTGTGAAGATGGAAGAGAGACTGATCGATCCATGATGACTGTACATCAGCTGTTCAGCCCTGCCACGATGGAGTACAAAAACGTTAATCACTTTGCAGTCCTTGGCTCGTATCGCTCTTCAAGCTGGGATTGCTGGTTAGTATGTGACACTCCCACATCGCCGCACGACCCTGTGCGAATCGCCATAATGCCTGATTCTATCTGAATGCAGCCTTAGGGGGCGCTGGGAGGAAAAGTTGGCCACCTTATTTAGGAATGAGCACCATGTGAGCACAATAATAATTAAGGTCTTAAAACTAGATTTTAAAACAAGGCCCCTCTACAAGATCGGCCAAAAACATTAAGTAATAATGCAGGATCCTTCATAGTTGATACTTTCTTGATGCAAATTCTTAAATAGTTTGCAACCAATTAATTAATGCGCAACAAATTGACAAGCAGTGAACCTGGTACTTACCCTAGTTGCCTGCTTTGCCGATGGGATTCCATGCGTGCTGTATATGTTGGTCATAATAAATAACTGTCACAGGCTTTGAACACTTGGATTCTGCATTATCATTATGCTACACTAAGACTGTAATGTTTCAAGAGTCCTCCACATCACTTCCTTCTGCAAACCCACCCTGACGTGCTGGTTGTTGTGCGAGTTGTGTAAGTCACAGTCATACTTGTCACTGAGTCAATCTACAGTCATTCTGCTTCATCAAACAACGTCATCATACTTCTCAGTTAGACTATTTGCTTACTCCACAAGTGAGGGTGTAATTGAGGGTTTAGCCACCCCTCCTGTTTTTGTAGAGTTTGCAGGCTACAGCCTCTCCTAGAAATCACATTTCTGTATTACTAAATTGTTTTCACAGTTACGTTGTGGCGGCAAACATAATCTCTGCCTGGGTTATGTCCAGAGACATTTTTGAGTGAATGAAGTGCTGTATTTATGTCCGACACCAGAGTCACAGCAAGTTGCTCAGGGTGGATGTGGGGTCTATGAAGCGCAGGACTTTGACACCAGAGACCGGGCTTTTTTTATTGATAAACATTATAAATTAGTTGTACATAATCCTTATTTCCAGGAGACGGGGTTGGCTCTCTGAACTTTTCGGATTACTTGTTTTGTCCTTTGTCAGGTGTTGTGTCACAATCGATCGATTTGTGTTTGCCCTTACATTAACCGAACCAAACCTTAGCCCTAACCCCAACCAATCACCTCTGTGACGCCTAAACATAACCTAATGTTAGCCTGAATTAAACCGTAACCTCCAACAGGGAGGGCAGCACTATAGGAAACACGATTTGAAGTGTAAACTGACTCCAACACAAGACTGGGTTATCTTCATGTGAGCACAGACAGCATCAGCTGGTAACACTGTCAGTTATTACAACCTACTGCAGCTACACCTCAAAGAAGAAGTCCCTGGAGTAATTCTTCAGGGAGTGATAAATAAGTTGTAAGATCAGCAGCCTCCAGTTAGATCAAAACACATCAACCTGCAAGCCCCATGTGCATCGCTACTGGAAGGGAGAAAAAAAAACTTTGAAAAATCTCACATTTCTGCTACAACTTGCTCACTAGCACTATTTTATTTCTAAAGTGGCTTATGCAAGAAATGCATTAATTAATTTTGCTCTGCGGCTGAAACACACAAACCGCAAATCAAAGTGTTCAAATTTTACTACATTTCATTTGAATTTGGGCTGTGATGCAACACAACCAGGAAAAAAAAGCACCAAACATGTTTTTTTTTTTTTTCCAAATAAACCAGCACCAACTCTATGGGCATTACTCAGAGATTGCCAAATAAAAACACAGATTATTAGCTTTCATATTCAGGCTGCAAAATAGTGGAAAGACTCCTCAAATGATTGTCAAAAGAAAAACTTTAATTCCAAAACACACACCTGCCTGCTGCTCACTAACAGCTGGCGTGTCAGCTGTGAGATTTTAAACACATCACAGTTAACAGTTGGACCATTGAAAGGAACAGCCTGGGTGTGTTTTTATTTCCACTTAATTCTTTATTCATTATTTTCCAGGCGATCCATAAACATACATAACTAAGTAGGGGAGATGTTAATAGTAAAGGCAGCTTCAATATGCAGCACATACTTCTTTCATTTCATAACAAAAAGTGGTCAGACCTTTGGCATATCCTGAATGATAACTTTCCGTAAGCCACAATTCTGTTGAGTACAAGATATCATTGATTAAGAGTAGGCTGTCCAGTGTTGTATTATCAATCTTCAGTGCTGTCTGAACTTGTTCATCAGCAACCTTGGCAGATGTTGCAAATACAAAGGATCTCCTAAACTTAAAAGCCTTGGCCAGAATGAAAACAGGGAGCCAACAACGTTTACAAAATGTTTCTAAAGACGAAACCATTGCATCTCGTGTCAACTCCAAAAGACATGTTACAATATGGGCATGGACATTCAACCCAGGAACACACATACTCACAGATAGAGAAACATGTAATACAGGTTTTCAAAATATACTTTAACTGCTGGGCTGGCAGTTACAACGTGTGTGTTACAACTGGTCTCACTAATCAGGTTTTGCATTTGGGCCTTCTTAAAAGTCAGTAGCAGTTGTTTGATGAAAGGATTTTATATGTTCGTTGAGACTGTGGAGGGACAAGGACAGAGAAAAAAGAGGAATGTTTAGAGTGTTATGAGGCTCATCCTACATTTCAGTCAATTCAATCTTTTCACCAACATAATCCACTCAGGATCAATACTGCTTTCCAGGGAGTCCTGGGTACATATTTTTAACCAAAAAATCAAAACAAAACGCATCAGTCAGTGCAGTTTGCTGAAAAATTTATATCTAACGTTTTGTCTTTGGAAACATTTTGTCTTTGAATTATTTTTCACCTAACTTTTTGTACTATGTGTTAAAAAAAGACAACTAAACTAAACAAAAAAACTCAAAGATTTGAAGTGTAGTTGTTTTCTCGTGTTTTTACTATACATTGTAATTGGAATAACACTCTAGGTCACGCCTGATTCTTGCCTTTAAACGTCATATTAGCCAATATCATATCATATCAGCCAGTACAACAGGAGATGTAATACCACATGTGCTGTGTATATGGACAGGGGAATTTATACATATTTGAAAATGAATAAAATATTTTTAAGATGAAAAACAACAATGTTTGTTTGACATTGACTCTACATTCTTATACCAAACTGAACTAACTTGAAGGTTCCTTCTGGATATAACAATGTACCAATTAAGGCATGGAAAAAGACAAAAAACATGTTTCACTACTGACTTGTTTCAGCTTACATACACAGCTGGGTTTTTACTGCTTTTATTATTTCATTAATAAACTTAAATATTCGTGGTGATAAATACATATTTACTACTAGTGGCAAGGAAATAATTAATGGTGGTTAAATTATGATTCCGTGGGACGTTAATAAATTATTTGCAATTATTTTTACATTTTTTTATCACATCATAATGTTTTGCTAATGGCGACAAGAGGGCAAAACTCCAAGTCCCATAAGACCATGCGCCGCTCATTGGCGTGTGTGTGCTCTGCATGCAGCGGAGAGAAATGTAGATTGTTTGGAGGCGGAGAGTCAGTCGGCTCACTGTGGAGCTGTGTCGGGCAGCAGGAGGAGCCGACACCGACAGAAAAGACCGATTCAAAGAAAGACATGAACGTTGCTCAAATGCCGAAATTTGAGCTTTGAATTGCACCGAAAGAAAAGCTCGAATGGTTTATCCGAAGGCTTTAACGTGGACAGAAAGGGTGTTGACTACGGACACAGCAACCCCTCCAAAACACCAAGAGGAATCGGCAAGAGGTGAGGGGGGAAAACCGTTTGGGGATGTGAGAGACATTTGAAACTGTAGCGAAAATAGTGGAACGCTCCACAATTGGCCAAATTGAAGTTTAAGGGAACAGTTTCGGTAGACTGCAACAACACGACAGGCTACATTTAATTTTTTTGGGGGGGTTTCTCCCCAAAGCATGCAACTGTTAGCTAGTCTGGACGGGGTTTTTAAAAGCCCCCATAGGTGTAAATTGTATCCCATCTGAAATGGGTGAGGTTTGTCTGGCCATACAAAAGACTTGTGCTGCCTTTTCAGTCACTGGAGTGAATTCGTGTCGTTTGCTCTGAGAGGTTATTTGTCGCCTTCCGCCTCAAAACACAACTGGCCGTTGAGATATTGAACATTTATTTGTTAAGCTTTGTGTTGGAGGAGGCAGGAAGAGCCTTAGAAAAACAGAAAGGTGTGGAAATGTATTGCAGCCCGTGTAAAACCTTGTTATTTGGCAGCGTTACAGAGTAACCATCAAGACTGTGTGTGTGTGTGTGTGTGTGTGTTTTTCTTGGCTGGAGAGGCTGGGTAATATTTGCATTTGCTCCAGTATAGAGAAGCAGTAGTAGGCAGTGATGAAGGACTAAATAAAAAGGTGGTTAAACTGCAGTTAGCCAAAAAGAAATCAAATCAAAAGAAGCTAAAATTTCATGCCCTTTCCCCCTTTTAAAGATCCATCATCATGGCACTTAACACCATTTCCTAATCACCAGGACTATCACATATACTCCGGATTAAACTCTGTAAGGTTTCTGTCATCTTAAAAAGCTGTTAAAACCCTTTTTGAGGTGGTGTTACCTTCCACATCCACTCATGTAAATGACCCCTGTAAGTGCAGGAAAAGGGGGTCCTCTCTTTTGGACCCCCCCTACCCTCTCCCACAGTTCAGGACGGATGTGGACTGTTTGGGATTTAAAGCCACATAGGAAGGAAGGGGGGGGGGGGATCAGTGGATAGACTAGAGAAACTGGACGAACCCCTGCCAAGAATTTAGTTGCAGGGCAGGCAGGCAGGCAGTGATGTGGGTTGTGGATGATAAAAGCACCGAGAACCAACTTGCCCACCTTTTGTAGCTGCAGGAATAGAGTTAACCCTTCTTTGTAGGTTGGAGAATATAACATTAAAGTGCATCATAAGAAGTAGTGGCAAACTGTTGCAGCTTATATGGGGATATGTTTTTAAAGCCAATAAATATACAGATTTTTGTTCATATTGGTGGTTATATTCCTGCATGGCTCCAAGACTGTAAATGTCTCAACAAACATCTCCTTGAGTAAGATGGTTATTTGTACATTAGCATAAAGTTGACTTTAAAATGTGTCCTAATTCAGCCTTTATTTCTGTCTCTGTTTTCCAGGGGAAGAGCCAGGCTTAGTATGTTATTGGAGAAATTGACTCTGCACTGGCAGCCTCTTCCATGTTAATGTAATGGAAACGCGCTTCGGTCACCCCCGGTAGCATCTGAAATGCATCAGCGGAAATATATCAGCAACTCCCATGGCTAATTGTATCAAGCGGTGGTGGCTTGAGTTTGCCAGTGGATGCACTCAAGAGCCGGGTGCCCTGCCATGCCCAGCGCCATGCTAAAGCAACACACTCATAATAACAAGGAGCACTCAGTTCAACCAGTGAGAAAGCTGTGGAAAAGTTGGTGGAAAATCTATGGTTTGAGCCTCAGTTTTGATTTCCTTTTTTTATTTTGACCTAGATATTCAGTAACGCACCATAGCTCGGCTGCTTTTCCTGCCATCTGCAGCAGTTCTGCTTCCTTCTCTACTTTCCCTCAAGTTGCATTCACTCTGGCTTCTTCTTAACATCAACACCAGGGACGGCTAGACTGCTACCTGCTTTCTGAGAGGCGCATTTTCAGCCAATGAAATGGATGTTCAAATTTACTGCCGGCCTTTGTTGGAGGTGAAAATGTGAGGGGCAGAATGAAGGGACCCCTATGAAGAGGAGGAATAGGTGGAACAGCAGCACTATATCAAAATGGCCCAAACCAGTTTGCTGCAGGGGAAGCGCTTTTACTGCCGGGAGTGGGTCTTTCATAAGATCCAGCATTGCCTCCAGGAGAAAACCAACAACCTCAGTGGAGTGACCAGCACTCCCAGTAAGCAGCCCCCGCTGGCGCCCGGCGGGTGTGCGTCCAACCCCGGCACCCTGACAGCAGGATCCGCGAAGTCAGGTACCTCCTGGGGGGTGTTGCTGGTTGGGGGTCCGGGAAGCGGGAAAACTGCAGTGTGCACGGAGCTGTTGTGGCCCACATCGACACAGGGAACACACCGGGGTCTGCACCAGCAGAGCCTGGCTTTCCACTTCTGCCGGGCAGACGACTCTGACACGCTGTGCGTCGGCGGGTTCATCCGAGGTCTGGTGGCGCAGATCTGCCGCAGTGGGCTGGTGCCGGGATACGAGGAGAAGGTGCGTGACCCAGCTGTGCAGAGCACTTTGCAGCCTGGAGAGTGTGAGAGGAACCCCACAGAGGCTTTCAAGAGGTAAGGAAGAACACACACAAATACACAACTCTTCCTTTTTTCTTGCTCTTACTATCAACTCCAGCCAGATGATTTCACACATTAGCACACCTTCAGACAGAGGAGGAACTAATTCATGAAGTTACTGCTTATGAGTAGTCGATCGATGGAGAATCGACAACAATTTTGGCAGCCCATTGTTTAAGGCAATTATCAAGCAAAACTGCCAAAAGTATTTCCCAAGATTTATTGCTTTTCTCAGTTTTATATAATTATAGAGTGCTGCAGGGATGACGTATTTTTGTAGGCCAACCAGGAAGTTAGCATCGCCCCTTGGATTATTGCAGAAAATAAGCTCTGTGGCAAACAAAGTTTATATGATACTTACATGTTTTGTTCAGCAAGATAATCTTCAGAAATGAACACCACTTAAGATTTTTGAAGCGTAAATGCAATCACCAGAAGTAAAAAGCTAACATTGGGCTATTAACGAACTACACCACCGTCACATGACTTCAACGTCACCACCACTAAGCTTCCTACTTTGATTTTGCGCGTTTACCTCTTCTGCAAAAGCCTTTCGGAAAGTTTGAGTTAGAATAGTTTACAGGAGTGCGAGTATAAACCCAACGAGGCTGTAAAGGAGGACGAGTGAGTAGATGAGTTTCTGTGTTAATGTCCCCAACAACCGCTGTAGTCTCACTTAGCCACTTGTTAGCAACCGCCTTTTTTCAGACACTGATGTATTTTATGTCGTAGAACAAAACGTTAAAATCAACCACACACATTATTTCAGGCATCTAACCAAAAACCCATTCAAGAAACCCCACTGACTTGGAGACAAGGGAACCAGAAGTGCAAACATGCTAACTCATTTCCGGGTTTTAGGACTCATTCCTGCAGCACTCTATTAACTGAATATCTTTGAGTTTTGGACTGTTGGTTGGACAAAACAGGCACTTTGCAGATACTATCTTGGGCAGTTATCATTATTTTCTGACATTTCATTGATTGAATTGTAAAAAATAATTAGCTGGTTAATTGCTAATAAAAACAGCAGATTGTTGCAGCCCTGCATGAAATCACCTGCAGTATAATTTGTTAGGAATTAAATCCTGCATTCTTTGCTTTCCATGACACGTGCTTGATGTAGAGGATTATTTGTAACGTCTGAAATAAGAAAATTCAAATCGGATCCTGCTACTCCTCTCTGGTGGCTCCAGGTAGTGTTTGAAATCTAGGAATTCGGTTTGCCTAGAAATGTAAAATGCAAAGCCTACCCCTCCCCCTCCCTCCCTTCCCTCTCCACCTCCTGACCCTGATACACCCCTCCCCCCCCCCCTTTTTTTTGACTGCTCACACTCATCGCATAGCTTCGCCTCAGCAGCCTCTCCGCTTATTTGATGTCATGGTTTTGTTGGTTTTCCCCCCTGGTGTGGCATGCTGGGTGGGACTGTCCCTGCTTGGCTTCTGACTCAAGAAAGGTCAGATATTTTTAAGTTGCAGCCGAGCTCAGGTGGCCGGAGACTCATGAGGAAGGAGCTTTGAACTGCGACTGACTCACTGACTGACTGACCTGAGTGACTGCACTGCAGAAAGATGAAGTGCACGTGTGAAACTGAAGTACAGTAGGCTTGTGGACTTCCAGCGCCCTGCCCGGGCATGTAACACGATCAAGATGGACTGTTATTGTAGGCAGAGGCTTTAAAAGGAGCTGCGCGTAGCATGTGGGTTACTTGCACGACTTGTCTGCACAGTATAGGTCAGGCAGTCTATGCAGCACAGGCTGGAATGCGGCACTGAACACACACACTCATGCTTCTTGTCTGGCCATCTGGTGACGCTTATTGCACCATCTCGACATCACACACGGGGGGGAAAAAGTAGGTCAAACGTTCAGCGAGGTAAATCATTTTTTTAAACGCTCACCAGAGTCAACAGCTCAACCCACACGTCTTGTTTTTTTTAACATGCTCGTTTTCAAGGAAGCGAGCGCTCCTCTTGTCATCTGCTCATAATCATGCGGCCTCTACCGATGACTCTGACTTCAGTTTGACCCTCTCAGATAAAAGGCAGGTTATCGTAGGGACATAAACAGAGGCTGAACCCAGCAGGGATGAACTTCTCACTTCAGCTCTGCTCTGTGTCTCGCTGGATGTCGAGGGCCTTTTTTATTTTTTTATTTTTTTGCAGACAGTCACATTTGCTCAGCCTCGCCTCATGAAGCAGATATTCTGTAGCACTTGAAAACCTCAGGCCGTAAATCTGCGGACAACAAAGACACGAGGCGTATCGTTACCGCCTGTTTTGCTTGTGAGCCAAATAAGCACTTCTGTGAATGCCTTATCGCCATTTCAGGTGTAAAGGCGTCCCAGGCATCGTTTTACACAAATAATCTGAACGGCTCCCTTGCTGTTCTAGATGCTATCTGGCATCAGGAAGCCAAGATTGTTGGCTGTATCTGGCAGTGACATTAAAAAAAAAAATTTAAAAAAAAGCGAGAAATGGAAGGGGCATAAAACTTTAGTGTTAGTCCAACATTATGACCACTAATTTACATCAGGGATAACAATTCACAGTAGGGTGCATACCTCGTTTAGATTGAACAGATTCAGGCCTGTACTTTACTCAATAAAAGTTATACAAGTTTCATTTAGTTAAGGGTCTTGTTTAACACAGATTTTTGGGGAGCTTTTGACCCCCCTCAGCCCCTTTCCAGCTGTGATTTTAAATGTTAGCTAGTGAGCGAATGCAAGAGGCCCTGTCAAATTCTTTAGCCCAGTCAAAGACAAACAAGTTGTGTTTGTTGATAGTAATCACCAGTCTTGTGTTAATACATTGAAACTGGTTCAGACACAGGTTTACGTCCACTCTATGCAACTTACTCATTGCTTTTCCCATCTGTATATCTGCAGCCACTGCCAACCACGCTTTGGACACTTTAAAGTTGAGTTTTGTGATGTGTGTTTTCTAGCAATAAATCCCCTTCACATTTTTAACCTACGTACACACTTTTTTCCACATTTTATTGTTTTTTTTGTTACCTTAGTTCTGTGTTTTATCTTAGTGCAAATATGTAAATGAAAACAGACAAACCACCAAATATAACTGAGTTTAGTAGTAATAGTAGTAAAGCAGAAATACCACAATGTAAAAATACTCAAAGTTAAGTTCCTACATTCACAATTTTACTTTAGTGAAACCTACGGAAGTATTATCAGCAAAATGTAATGAAGTCTCAACAGTAAAAGTACTCATTAAAATGAATGCCGTTTTCAGCATTGCAGTGTCGTAGCTGGTAGAAGTTAAGCTAATTAACTACTACTACAACTAAAGTACTTCTACTTTATATACTGTGTAGTTTAATCTGTATCGTTGCATTCTGTTTAAGAAGTTGATCGTATCATTTGTATCTAAAATCTGAATCTGCAAAGTAACTAAAACGAGCTAGAAACAATGGCTGTCAGATAAATGTGTCGGAGTAAAAAGTACTATTTAGTAAAATTTAAAAAAAGTATTCAAGTAAAATACAAGCAGGGCTGTAGCGAGTATTTTAGAAATGCTGAGGTCATGAGTCAAAATTCCCCCAGCAGAGCCAATTAACTGCTCAATTATATTTTTATCTCCCCCTATTCTCTCTTAATGATGTTTCAAAGCCTTCTCCACACTCCTTTACAGGTATAGAATTCTGGAGTATACTAAACCCCCTTTTCAAATTCATGTTTTTGTCTAAAAAAATATAAAATTTTAAGTTAGTTCAGGCAAGCAGAAATTCTCTGAAGCCTCAGAAATCAGCCAGTTGATATTTATTGAGTGAACCATGTTAAAAAAGGACGAGCTAATCAAGCTAGCTTAATGTTTGTTCTTACAGCAGAATCATATTCTTTCTGTTGTCCAAATGAACAATTCCAGGCAAATTATATAAATAACACAAATAGTGATTCAGAAGAGTTTGTGATACAGTCTTGTAAGACATAACATATTTCATTGCTTTGAACATCAGTTAAGCCTATTAATACGTGATTTTGTATACATGTGCCATATTGTGATCTATACATATATTGATTAGAGCTGAAATGATTGGTCGATTGACAGAAAATGAATTGGCAACAAATTTTTAAAGCAAAAAAAGGTACTGGTTCCAGCTTCTCAAATGTGAATGTATTTTGGTTTCTTAGTCTGCGATAGTAAAGTGAATGTTGTTGGTTTTGGACTGAGGATAAAACGACATTAGAAGATGTCACCGTGGCCTATAGGAACATGTGATGGCCATTTTTCACTATTTTTTGACATTTTATAGACTAAACCATTAATCTATTAAATGAAAAAATATAGATTATGACAGTAATATTATATTATGTTATGTTATATTGATTTCACCCATCCTTACTAGAATGTATATGTATTACTACAAGTAGTGTGATGCATTAGCAGGGCAGATGCCAGCAAAGGTCATGAGCCACAGTTCTCCAGATAAAAGGCAGTTTCACCTTTCAGTTTGCCTTTCTTCTGCCCCAAGTCTACCAGTACACGCTGATGTCTTGTTCAGACAATAGCCTAAAGTTGATGCTTGTGGTACATCGAGTGCTTGGATGGGTCAAATTCATTGCCATTAGTGCTATCTGAAGGGTTTGACACCTGGGTTGTAGTGTATCATCAAGGATTTGATTCCTAGAGAGAGCCAAAGCACATTCCTCTGTCTCATCAGTCTCTGTCTTGGCTTTATCAAAGGCCACTGCCATGTTTTGACTGGAGTCCTCCAGTTTGAATGAATTTGTGAGTTTTAAACAACCAGTCAGCTGAGTCCTGCCATCCAGCATTCCTCACTTTCTCCCTTCAGGACAAAAGAGCTGGCTTCAAATAGGTGGTGTTAACCCAGTCATGTGGGTCAAACTAAAGGCAACAGGGTTTTTTTTTTTGCTGATGGGACAAAGCTGCCTTTTAGTTTAGGTGTGACCTTATGTGGATCTGTTGTTGGCCTGTTCTCCACTGAACACAAGTTAGGCTTGAATTGCAGCTGGACAAGTTTCTATTTCTTTGTAAAGGGCACAGACTTCAGAAATGATGAATGACCATGGCTTAAAATTTGTGAACAAGACTTGAAGTTTCTTGGCAGTGTTTTATTCCCTCAGCGTGTCGGCGGAAGAAATTGATGCTGCAGTTCAGATATTTTTCTACAACACGGTTAAAAATGTGGATTTTCTGGCATTTACATCAAACATTTCTTTGGAAACCTTTGCCTGTTACTTTGTTCCAAATAACTGGAAGTAGTGACATTAATCAAAATGGAAGTATGATTAGATCTAGTCTGGTAGCCTCCAGTGAACATGAATATTGTTTGGCTTTTTTTTAAGTTGTCATTTGTTTGCTAGACAGCATGGCATTACCGGCTCACAGCAAACTTTCTTTTTGTACATTTTGACAAGTGGATTCCAGTTATTGGGTCTTGGAAATGTAGGAAATTGTGAGGTGCAAAGCCAGAGATATAAATAACTATGAAGATGTTTGTAAAGATGTCTTGACATCTTGTGATCTCTGTTACCTAAATGAGAGAAACCCTCAAATAATGTGAAATTAGTAGAAAACAGTCATTTCACCAATGTGTCTGTTGCCTCTCTTTGTCTGATTTTAAACACAGTTCAAATTGGGGCACATTTCACTTCAAGTAAAACCAAGACATTTTTTATTGAGTTGGAGAGGGAGCGCTGTGTTTTTTTTGTTTTTTTTCCTTTTGTGTTGACTTTTTGACTGTTGCACATTGGGCGGCCCTGCTCATTGGGGTTAAGGGACGCTAAATGAAAGCGGCCCCGTGCCTTTCATGTGGTGCACGGCTGTGGAAAACTCGCTGCAGATTAGGGCCACGTTTTAGAAACAGAAAAAAGGCTCCCAGTGTGACGCATCAACTCCAGTCGAGCAGATGAGGAGAAACAGCAGCGCTGGTGCGGCTGCAATGATGACTCAGCAATCTGAGGCCAGCCTCTGTCTCCACACCACCGGCAGATGGATGGTGTGTGTGTGTGTGTGTGTGTGTGTGTGTGTGTGTGTGTGTGTGTGTGTGTGTGTGTGTGTGTGTGTGTGTGTGTGTGTGTGTGTGTGTGTGTGTGTGTGTGTGTGTTGTGTGTGTGGATGGGCCTACGTGCTTGTGTGGGCATACATAACTCATTCATATTATTGTCATCCCACTCAGTAAATAATATCTAGCTTATATGATGCTCAAGCTCGTATAATAGCTCATAGAGACTGAGTTGAAGCAACTTTAGACTCATTCATGAAGGCTGTAACTTGATTTTGTAACTTTCTGAATGACCATTTTGTCTATAAAATATAAGAAAATTGTGAAAAATACCCATCATATGCATATACAACCCAAGGTTAAGTCTTGAAATTGCTTATCTGATCTGACCAGTAGTCCAATACTGGAAAGTATTCAATTTACAGTGATATAACACAGAAGAAAACAGCAAATTCAAACTTTTGAGAAACAAGAACCAGCAAATGAGAAAGGTATTTTTGCTTGATAAAGATTGCTTTTGGATGATCGACTAGTTGTTTCAGCTCCTGTCTTGGCTGGCACTGGACACCTCGCAGGTTTGCCTGGCCATGTTGAAATCCATTTGAACTGTGTGTATTCACGTGTTGAGGCTTTTGCACATGGGGACAGACAGTTGTGTTTCCATGTGTGGGGGTAGCAGGAGGAGAGCAGAGAGTGTTTTGGAGGCAAACTGTGGCAGGAGTGTCAGCGGGGAGAAGAGGGAGGGGGCTGAAAAGGATGAAATTTCAGATTCCTTTGACAGTATTGGATAGCTGGCCAGGAATGCACACCTCGTCTGGGTTGGGAAGAGCTTGGGGATTTAGAATAGTTATCTGAGGTACAGTGGTGCTTGAAAGTTTGTGAACCCTTCAGAATTTTCTATATTTCTGCATAAATTTGACCTAAAACTACATCAGATTTTCACACAAGCCCTAAATGTAGATAAAGAGAACCAAATCAAACAAATGAGTCAAAAATATTAGACTTGGTCATTTATTTACTGAGGAAAATGATCCAATATCACATATCTGTGAGTGGCAAAAGTATGTGAACCTTTAGGATTAGCAGATAATTTGAAGGTGAAATTAGAGTCGGGTGTTTTCAATCAATGGGATGACAATCAGGTGTGAGCGGGCGACCTGTTTTATTTAAAGAACAGGGATCTATCAAAGTCTGATCTTCACAACACATGTTTGTGGAAGTGTATCATGGCACGAACAAGGAGATTTCTGAGGACCTCAGAAGAAGAGTTGTTGATGCTCATCAGGCTGGAAAAGGTTACAAAACCATCTCTAAAGAGTTTGGACTCCACCAATCCACAGTCAGACCGATTGTGTACAAATGGAGGAAATTCAAGACCATTATTACCCTCCCCAGGAGTGGTCGACCAACAAAGATCACGCCAAGAGCAAGGCAATAGTCCGTGAGGTCACAAAGGAACCCAAGGTAACCTCTAAGCAACTAAAGGCCTTTCTCACATTAGCTAATGTTAATGTTCATGAGTCCACCGTCAGGAGGACACTGAACAACAATGGTGTGCATGGCAGGATTGCAAGGAGAAAGCTGCTGCTCTCCAAAAAGAACATTGCTGCCCGTCTGCAGTTTGCTAAAGATCACCTGGACAAGCCAGAAGGCTATTGGAACAATGTTTTGTGGATGGATGAGACCAAAATAGAGCTTTTTGGTTTAAATGAGAAGCATTATGTTTGGAGAAAGGAAAACACTGCATTTCAGCATAAAAACCTCATACCATCTGTAAAACACGGCGGTGGTAGTATCATGGTTTGGGCCTGTTTTGCTGCATCTGGGCCAGGACGGCTTGCCATCATTGATGGAACAATGAATTCTGAATTATACCAGCAAATTCTAAAGGAAAATGTCAGGACATGAATCTCAAGAGAACGTGGGTCATGCAGCAAGACAACGACCCTAAGCACACAAGTCATTCTACCAAAGAATGGTTAAAGAAGAATAAAGTTAAAGTTTTGGAATGGCCAAGTCAAAGTCCTGACCGTAATCCAATAGAAATGTTGTGGAAGGACCTGAAGCGAGCAGTTCATGGGAGGAAACCCACCAACATAACAGAGTTGAAGCTGTTTTGTACTGAGAAATGGGCTAAAATTCCTCCAAGCCGATGTGCAGGACTAATCAACAATTACCGGAAACGTTTAGATGCAGTTATTGCTGCACAAGGGGGTCATACCAGATACTGAAAGCAAAGGTTCACATACTTTTGCCACTCACAGATATGTGATATTGGATCATTTTCCTCAATAAATAAATGACCAAGTCTAATATTTTTGACTCATTTGTTTGATTTGGTTCTCTTTATCTACTTTTAGGACTTGTGTGAAAATCTGATGTAGTTTTAGGTCAAATTTATGCAGAAATATAGAAAGTTCTGAAGGGTTCACAAACTTTCAAGCACCACTGTATGTGTGCTGGACAGAAAAGAAGTGTGCAGTATGTTTACACTTTTGAAAATCATTAATGATCGTTATTGGGGAAAACAAGTTTGACTGATGATTGAAGAGGCTGGATTTTAATGTTTTTAATCAGAATTTGGTCTATTTTTAATAAAAAAATAGATTTTTTTTTAACAAAATAGATAAGTTGACGACTCAAAATGGCAAGTCTAAGAGAAAATCATACATTTTAACAGACTGGTGTGACGTAATTGAAGGGTGGGGAATGGGTTAGATTTCATGATGGACAAAACTCCCAGATGTTGCCCTCATCATCACAAAAACAGTGAGATCACTGTGTGTGACCAGTCCCATGACAGAGTGTTTA
The DNA here is from genome assembly GCA_008360985.2 of Macquaria ambigua. NCBI lineage: Eukaryota > Metazoa > Chordata > Actinopteri > Centrarchiformes > Percichthyidae > Macquaria > Macquaria ambigua. The sequence continues at coordinate 684,856 of VMKM01000047.1, forward strand.
CAATCAGAAACATCACGAGACTTGGAGTTAAAGATCATCAGATATCAACTCAAGTTTGTCATTTTAAGGACATTAGTAAGGGTGGATTATGGGGAACCATTTTGGGCTTGTTTTTAAAAGAACCAGTTGTTTTGTGTGCATAAATCACCCAGATTTGGCTCTCGCGCGCTCCTCACTTCCCCCTGACCAAGCAGTCTCCAGGACATTGTTTCTCAGACAGCTGGAGGCATTTGTCTGCTTGGGATCCAGCACAGAATTGATTGTGCAAATCCATTAAGCCGAGATCAAATTCTCGCACTGTCCAGCATGTTTAAAGAACAGCAGAAACAGGCACTTTTTAAATACTTACAGGACCATTCAGAAGTGATTGGAGTTTTTTTGCTGATGTGTTACGTCATTATATGAGGTAACCTGTCACTGACAGTTTGTGGAAAACACCTGCGTTGACATCACTGAGTGAGGTGTGGCTGGCAGTGGAACATTCTTGAGAGTTCCAGCTTTTAGAGAATGGGCCTGGGTATCTTTTATGATACTGGTGCCAATATGATGCCTTGTTTTGTAGTTTTGGTACCAATAGCAAAATGATACATTTTTCGATATCATTATAAATGTGTTTTTCTTATGTAACAAAATAATCCAAACTTATCAAATGCATCAGTTTTGAATGTTTCCCCTACACAAGCAAGAACTTAATAAATGATTAAAATCGTCATAAATTAATAAATAAAGTCTTTATTTAAATAAAGAAACAAGGCTAAGTGTTAAACTTCTTCTAGTGTTAAACAGGTATAACGTTGCCATGTTCACCATCTTAGTTTAGCGCAGTAGCATGTTAACATTTGCTAATTAGCACTAAATACAAAGCTCAACTAACGGCTGATGGAAATGTCATTAGTTTTGCAGGTATTTAGTCATAAACCAAAGTATTGGACAAATTCAAGTTTTGACCTGATGATGGCGCTCGATTAAGAGTCAGGGGATCACCAAAGTCATTAGGATTCATCCGCTGGGGACCATCAACGTGTGTACAAAACTTCATAGTAATCCATCCAATATGTTGAGATATTTTGTGTGGACCAACCAACTGACAGACTGACTGTCAGACCGAGAGACTGACATTGCCATCCCTACAGCCACGCTGCCAGTGGGACTAAAAACAGAGGAGATAAAATATTAAATTAATAAATTAATCGGAATTGGAGTTTCACAAATTCCTAACTGCAGCCAGCTCTAATAATCCAACCCTACCCGTGTAGCAAACAACTCACTGAGATATGAAATGTGGGCAGAGTCCCTTCATGTCAGGGGAGATGTTGATAAATTGTGCACTTAATTAAAAAAAAAGTCAGCATGGTTTTAAGCTCATTTGTGTCTAGACACGATGCAGTTGTTTGAGCTTAATAAGGATTTTTCTTTTTAAACGTTGCTCAATTCTCCACTCAGTCGTTTTGAACAAATGATTATAATGGCTATTTCTGTATTTTTGAAAAATAACTAATTTACTGCTGCAAGGTTGCCATCCTCAGAGGGTTATCTGTCTAATGAAAGGCTCTCAGCACAAATTAATGTAAATACGTCCGTCTGCAGCTTACATAACTGCAGTTCTGCTCTATTGTAACCACTGCATCAAACCCATGATTCGTTGAAAGCTTTAAAAAATGAGCTTTATTCAGCTCATACCCATTTTGCAAAAACTGTAATGAAGCTTAGATTTGGAGTTTATGCCCAATCAGATGAAAGTGGAGTGAGATGATAACAGATTGAGGAGGAAACAAGAGCATATGGCCGATGTAACAGGAAGAATACAGTTAAAGTGTCGGAGCCTGGCTGTTCAGAACATTTGCTCTCAGCACCAGTCGCTCTTATTGTCCTCATCAGCGTGATTACTTTGAACGAGATGATTGCAGTAACGTCATGCATAATGTAAGAATCGCATAAGAAAGTGCGAGGGAAGAATCAAGATAGTTGTCTCTTTCACTTTGGATGAGCCGGTGCATGAGTCAGCTGTTGTCGTGCAGCTCTGTGGCACTAAGCTCTCCTGACTTTGCAAAGACGCTGAGCAGGCTTCCTCCAAATTGACTCGATACTAAATGAAGAGATGGGGGTTCTTCTAATGAAAAGGCCTTCTGGTTTTCTACCGAGCATGGCGGAAAGCTTTGTCAGTATCGCTCTGTGTGGTGATCTGTCTGAAGCTGAGAGCTCGACTCACAGTTGGCCCATTTTCCATTAATAGAGCCGTGTCAAGACCGGACATGGATTGCATATTTCACCCTCTGCTTCCTCGAGCTTTTGCTGTATCCTGGTCAGTGTTTATGTGTGTGAGTGTGGTGGTGTTTGGGTATGTGGCATGGATTTCAGGTTGTGCGCCCTCTCTATAAAATGAGCTGTGTAAATTTGTAAGGCGCTGGCTCGGAGCCCGGTGCTGCCTTGTCGGCCCAGACATCTTCACTAAACGTCACACTGAAAGCTTCACTTTGCACATTGTGGTGGGAGCGACGGGCGCTGCAGTCGTGAACACAACACGACAGATGGTGAGTGCATTAGATGCATTTCACATTCCCCTTCCTCCCCTTTTTTTCTTGTCTTAAATAGCAATTGGCATCAACTTGGGCATATGTTGAGGACTTGAGCGAGAACCAAAATAGTTGGTACAAATGTCCAAGACCGCAGTGTGTGGGCTGAAATACTTTTAATTTTCTGGCTCAGGTATGCTGCAGGTTTGTCTGGCAAACTAAATCACCTTTTCCTGAGCGTATTTTCTCTCCATCTCCAGTGTCCCGTGGAGTTTTCTTTGTCTGTAGTCCTTGTCTTTTGACTCTTTGACAGCCTGAAAGTAGCTGAATTGTGAGAGAAGAATGTCTCTTTGTTTTGCCCACTTGCTGTCACTGTGGATTTGATTGTCTCGGTAGGCAACATGGCCTCAGCCACGACCATTCACACACACGACTCATACAGTCACCCCTGTGGATGGACATTCCTTTTGGCAAAGCTCCCAGATGGAGCTGCAGGTTCTCTGGGCTGCAGCCATCAGAAGGAGTGATTGACTGTGTTTCTGAAAGGCGGAGCAATATCACGACACACCTTAGTGTGAAGGTTGGAGACCCTTTGCACTGCTTTCTTTCCCGTCGAGGGTTCAAACTGCTTGGAAAAAGCTTTGAATACAAGCTGAAATTAGTAGAAGCTTTTAGGAAAACAGGTTTAACTGTCCAGTGTCCCTGAGGGGAAGCTGCATTTTGAAGGATTTCATCTAGCACTGAAATGACCAGTCGATTAATAGGGGAGCTGATTGACAACAACAATCAACAACATTTTAATTCCAGTTTCTCCACTTTTCTCAATACAAAGTGAATGTTTTAAGGGTTTTGGACTGTTTTATGGGACAAAACAAGCAAATTGAAGACATTGCCTTGGGCTATGGGAACTTGTGATGGGATTTGTTTTGCTATTTTCAGACCATTCTATACACTAAAGATAATCCGTTAATAGAAAAAATAATTGACACCTTAATAAATAAAAATAATCTTTGGTTGCAGCAGCTCTAATCTAATCCCAGAGTCTCTCACAACTTGTTTTTTACTCTGACATATATTGTACAATGTGAACATAACATTTAATAAATATCAGACTTGTCAGACTTGTTGGATATGACATGACTTTATTTTGGGAAATTTAGTCAAACAGGAAAACTGTGTCAATACTTGTACTTCCCTATAGTAACCAAGGGGAAGTATTTGGATTGAAAGCACACAGACCTTCACCCCAGCCATTTCGGCTCCCATGTGCGTAAGGATAATGAACTTGGGCTAAAATGGTAGATGCTTTAAAGGGAATGGCTTTGGAGCCACAGGCTTAGTGACAGGCTGTTGAGCATCCAGAGGAAGTCTCATTAAAACAGTATTTTAGTGTTTTATGACAAAGCTTACAACCAATGTCAGTTCTATTAAGGAAGAGTGGTAGTTGAAGAGTCCCATCATCCGGAAGGTGACCGATTTTATCTGCCCGACAGCTACCCGTAAAAAAAGCCTCGGATGTCCTGGAGCCGTCTTTACTCTTGAGTCAAGTTTCCATGTCAGTTAATTGATTTGTTCAACCGTTTTTGAATGTTTAATTAACCTAGACCCAGATTAAAAAGTCCTCAGATCCCTTAGCGCGGCACATTGAGCTGGAAGTAATTTTGAGTCTTGGGAAATGACATCTTCCCAAACGGACGTCTTATGGCTGGCTTCAAACTGTTGGTGGCAGTCACAGTGGAACAGAGGTCTTGCCAGCACAAACATAACTCCACAGAACAAAAAATGCATTTGTTGGCTATCTTGCTTCAGTGAGCGTTTATGTGTGAAGTTATTAGCACTGGAGCAAGTAGATTCCATGTCTGGCTTTCAGTTTGGCGTGATTAAAGGTTAATGTAGCATTTAAACTGTAAGATTTTTTTTTTTGCGCATAGATGAGTAATGATGTGATACTTGATACAGAATGCTATACATGTTTGTTTTATCACTGGATGCCACAGGGTGTTCATATTCAAACATCAGTATTTATGTTGCAGGGAGATTTGTTGAGGTTTGACTCTGACAAAATCGTGCATGTTTAGTTGTCACGACAGTTGCTGAACACATTTCTCTCCGCGTCTTTAATATAATTGCAATCGCTGAACATTTAGCTCTCAGGCAAAGTTTTTTTTTTTTGTCGAACAAAAAGGCCCACTGAATTATAAATGACTATCTGCTCTGGATGTTTCTGTGAGCTCAAATCATCCGCAGTGGGCCTGCTAATGGATGCAATTTGGGTTGGATGGAGACATATTTAAATGCCTACACTCTTTACCAGTTGAGACTGATGAACTGAGAATGGTACGCCTCAAGAAAATCACTCACTTGTTCACCGTGACTGGGTGTTGTTGTAGTGGCCGTGTTGCATCTCAGATAGCAAAATATGATTGAATCGACAGTGAAATGTCATCAGGCAGAAGTACTGAATCTACATTGATGCCTGTTATTGAAACTGAATTGAAAGCGATCAGATTTTTGAATCAACACTGATTAACCCATGATCTGAAAGGGTGCCTGGGATTGAATTTTTGTTGATTTTGATATATGTTACACTAGTTAACTACAAGAAACCAGACCTTTCATGACATTTTCTTTATTTATACATTTGTACAACATGATGTTGTTCTCGGCATGTAAATAAAGTTCAAGAAAACATTTGCCTTTAGAAAAAAAAAGATTTAAAGATGAGTGCAGAAGACACAAATATATAAAAAATATAAAAAATTATATTGCATTACTTGAGTAAACCCAGCAAACTCAAGGGAAGAAAGTAACATACCAAGTTTATACTGCACAGTATGTGCTTGTGGACAAAATAACAACATACAGTGTAATACAGTCCTGTTCAAAAATATAACAAACATGGCCCCAAAAACACAGTAATTCAGACAGGCTAGTGCTTCCCCCTAAGTGCGCTTCCTACAGGGAAGAAAATTATTATTTGCCAATGTTGTTTAGTAATTATACTGTACTTTGACTGCAGTTCACTGTTCACCATTAAAGCTTTACTCTGAAAAATGTATCTGTTTTCTGTCCATATGGGAATTATATTCTGCCTTCAAACAAGTGCTGTCTCTCAGAAATGTTTATATAACAAAAAACTAAAATCACAAGACTATCAAAAAGATCAAAATATGTTAACATTTCTCTTTCTTTCTTTCTCTTATCCGTCTTTCCTCAGATGTGTCCTCTTGCCTCTCCTGAGTATCAAGCCGCCTCAGCAGTCTCTCTTCCTGCTGGTGGACTCTATCGATGAAGGCTGTCAGCTGGGAGAGGGGGAGCAGAGATCCTCCCCCGGCTCCCCCAGGACCATCGCCGAGCTCCTGGCCAGCCATCACGAGTTCCTGCCTCCCTGGCTGCTGCTCATCTGCTCCGCACGACGGCAGAATAAGGCCATTACTAAACTCTTCACAGGTAAACAGTCCGGCTTTTCTCTTGAACAAATTACACTGTTGGTCAATTAAGGTCATTATTATTACTGTAAGTGAAGAGGTAGTGTCCAAAATAATTTAAGGTGTCGTGTGTTTTTTTTTTAAATCAATACATCATTGTCAAACTAATTGTGGCACCTTAATCAAACTGAACTGATGTAAAAAGACAGTTTGATAGATGAGACAATATTTGCACCTGTCAGTACCGCTCCATGCTAATGTTAATGTTTCACCGCTTACAAACAAAGCCTGCGGCGGTTCCTTTTCCGCCACGGCTGTTCGAATAGTACAGATGCAAAAGGCTTTCTAACATCACGACATGCCCAAAGTGATTAGGGTCACCATTGCAGACCTCTGTAAGAGTTGCAGTGCTTCCTTGATGTCCTATGACACTGTACCATACCAGCTGCTATTATCTCCTTGTCAGGCCAGCAGCCTCCTCTGTGGTGATGAGCTGGCATAACATTAATCAAGAACCTGACTGTGTGGGAGGAAGTCTCCTCCGCAGACTCGCACTGCTGTGTGTACCCTCTCTACCTTTCCAAAACCACCGAATGTGGGAGCTTCTCCTGCCCTCGGCTTGCCTCTCAAACCATTACGTAATGTTCCAGCAGTCTAAGCAATCGTACTCCCCACTCAGGAGATGCATGAAGTCAGATTCAAGGCTGAACGAGCTGCACATTTTTTTTCCTTCTTTCACTGCATAAATTATATATACAGTATATTGGTGTAGTACAATGTCCCAAATGATTGTATTATTAGTATTCTATTAAAATTCTGGGCTGTAATTTGACATTTTGCACATTTTCAAAGTTATTTCATATAAAAGAAAACCAGGCACTGTGAGCATTTGGCGTAGAGACAGCAGCAGGTTTTAAGTCTTGTCTTGGTCTTTGTTTTTTCTTCTTGGTGGCATTGCTAATGTTGTGTGTCATGTAGGAATGATGCAAGACTTCTAGAAGCTGCTGTGTTGTGTAGAGCAGCCAGTCAGGAACCTGTATGATACAGGTATGATCTTGTTTTGATTTGTCTCTGTCAGGGTGTGTATTGTAGCCAGTAGGAAACATTGTGAGATGATGTAAAGATAAAATGTACACAAATTAGGCATTCAAATGGTATCATAAAATGCTACTGGACTTGTTGACAGGCAAAATCTGCTGAGATTCAGCACCAAGTAACACCAGCAACAAGTTTGACCAGCATTTAGCTTTTAGTGGGTGGTGAATTCAGTCTCTGGCACACGTTCAGAAGAATGCCATGAGGTCTTGCAGGTATTCTAGAAGTCAGATGGTAAGGTGCGTAGGCATGTGTTAGATCAGCTGGATTTCAACAAGTGCTAGTTTAAAGGAAAACAATACCGATAATGTAACTGTACAAACACAAAGCGAATTTCTGCCTTGCATTACTTGGTGAATACGGCCGCTGGAGTGTTTTTTGGAGTATTTCGCAACCTGCGAATTTGCCCTTAACAGCCAATGGGAGTACTCCTTCCTAACGCTAGTGCTAACTTGGTTCTTCCAACCGATGGCTGGAATCAAACAACAGATACATATTTTTAGAACGTACCATGTAGTCCTGTGGTTTCACTCACTTTTCTCCAAGCCTTCTCCTTTTTTGTTCCGCCTCTGTACAGTAAAGATGTTGAATCGTAGAGCTCTCGGTGCCCACAGACAGCGACAATAAGTTTATCCTCCATTTCTGATTCTCGGTGACGTCCGGAGAATGTCAACACTGATAGGCTTTCGTGGCACAGCGTCACGCAATCTTTTTGCTCAAGTTGAAACATTTCAACTTGTGCGGACACGTATTCACGTCTGTTCTCGTCTCCCGGCGAATATTTGCAGCGATTCGCGTCCTTGCATTGACTTTGTATGTAATCGAGCCACGTGAAAAATCAACTTTGCGTTTGGTCTGAACACACCTTAAGGAAGGCAGTGTCGGACAGTCTACATTGGTCCAGTTAAGTGTAAAGAGCCAAGTGGATTGAAAAGGTCAGCAGCAGGGCTTCTCAGACTCAAGTTCTCTTTTAAAATTGGTGTGGTGTCATTTGTGTATTGATCAGGTATAATTTCATGATGCAGTCCAGTGTCACCATTATCAGAGCACCTTTCTCTCATTAGAATGATTGTCACGTGTTTACACCTTAACTCAACAATGTAGTTTGAAAGTAGGTTGTAAATGATTGGGTGCGGTGTTGGGGATTAAGTAAATCTTAAGTGTAGTCGTCGGACTGGTGTAAGTGTAGTTTAGATGAGTGCAGATCTGGTCGGTGTTGACAGTGACAGCGAGGGGGGGCGGGGCGGCAGGGATGGGGGGGGGGTGACTTTCAGGACACCAGAACTAACTTTTGAGTCTTTTGTGGGTGTCGTGCATCTAATTCAACAAACCTACTGTGATGCAAGCTGCCCACTTCATAATCGCAAAGTCATGCCCACCCACACTTTCCTCTAACATCAAAGCTTCTACGTAGGTGCCTGTGGTGGATTAGATTCTGGATTGGTATCGGAGTGTAGTATAAAGCATCCTCACAGCGTTTTCCAAAACTTTGAGCCCACAGACAACACAGATGGAGAAGAAGTTTTATATTTGATTTCCTTTCAGCAGCAATTTGCATTAAATCGTATTTTCTGCTTTATCGTGTGTGTGTGTGTGTGTGTGTGTGTGTGTGTGTGTGTGTGTGTGCGCGCGCGCTGTCTGCTGTGTCTGGCCCGACCATAGATTTAAATCGCCAGATTTTATTTGCAGTTGCACATAAAGTTGACAGTGGAGTCACCAGGGGAATATATAGCCGTATATGCCAGGGATGTAAATGCTAATGGGAAATTGTTATCTGTAACTTACTTGAGAGTATCTCGGGGAGTTCTGTGATTGCCTGTTTGCCTTTTCTCCTCTGATGTTGCTAGCTGATGAGTTGTCTGTTCTTTTTGTTTTTGATATGGTTTGAAGGGAATTTCATCTTGGAACAATCTGATAAACAGCAGTTATCTTCTTTCCTTTCTTTTCTTTCTTTCTTTTTGGACTGGCTCTCATCTCTTTCCCTTTTTACTGCCTCTTTGATGACGGCCAAGCTTTTGTCAAGCTCTTCTTCCAATTGCCCAGCAATTGGTTTTAAAAAATGACTCTCCTTTTGAACAGAGGAACAGAGCCAAACTTACACATCAGATGTGATGCCCCCATTTGAAAGAAGTGAAGGACATATGTGACTTTTCTTTTTCCTTTTCTTCTTTTTTTTTTAGAATCGCCTGTGTCGCTGTGTTTATGTGCAGATGCTGTTCTAGATTTAATGCTTTCATTATTTCAGCCTTTCATTGGATCCCATTGAGTTTGTGCACTGAGACGCTCCTACAGACCTACAATAAGCCTCTGCCTTTCTTCTTTGCTGATGCTTTTAGCAGCATCTTTGTTTTGTCTAGATTCAGTCTTCCGCTTTTAGTTCAACACTGGAAATTCTTCTGCTAGACTGGCGTTCCTTCCTCACACACAGACGGATGTAGACATGCACACAAACACATTCACCCACTTACCTCGGCCTCCATTAGTGTGTGCACCTTATTATGGGTACAGCTGTGTGAGTACTCCTTATTCATTTAGCACTGGACCTAAAATAGACCAAAGGGCTTCAGAATATCAAATTGAGGCCAAGTGTCCCCTAAAAATATCCTCCATATTGTTTACAAGTCGGAGATGGCAGTGACCTGCCAAAAGACTCCACTTTCATGCTCTGTGCAAAGCCAACTCCTATTTTATATGAGCGGCCTATTTTGTCTGGGGTGGAGGTTGTGTGGGTTTCCCAGTATACTCTGGTCTGCGGCGATGGGAACTTTGTGGTTGTGTGAATATAGTGCCGATAAAGTTTGAGGAATGACCTTTAACCAGAAGGTCATTTTGCAGAAATGTTGCTGGACCAGAAGTCTGCTCTGACGCTTTTAAGATTTCTGAAAGGATCCTTTTTTGAAGAGAGAAACTGAAGAGTTTCCGTTGTCTTTGATTTGTTTAATTCACTTGAGTCTGACACATACTATCTGCATCAGCTGGAATGTTGTTTTTTTTTCTAAAAGAGATGGCTTTTTCCCCCCTGGAGCAAAACTCTGAATTCCTCTTTCCTTGCTCAACTGTTATTCCTTGTGTCTGTCTCAGAGTGGAATGTGCTTTGGGAAGTTTTCAACACCTCTGAGACCGAGCAGGAAGAAGGAGGCATTCTGACTTCTTCAGCAGAATGACTCGCTCGCATCCGCTCTGCTAAAGCCTCACAAACAAAGACTGTTCTGTTTGTGAGGAGGAGTACAAGAATATTGCCGAGTATCCCTCTGGCTGACGCACATTATATGATCACTCAGTTTTGATTAAGCCTCAGTCTTCATTTAATTATCTTTTGAAATGGACTAAAAAGTCAGACTTGAGATATAAATAAGTCGGTCTGTAGCAGTGCTGCTTCTTTATGTCCCAAGTGACCTATGGAGAGAAGCTTGCTTCTGCTGTGCATATACCCCCTCTGTGTGCTGTGCTACTGTAAGGCCATGATAGGGGTAGCGGAGTGGAAACACTTAGGCAGCGATTTTGGTTGGGAGCCGGGTAGAATCTGTGCCAATTTAACAAAGCCTCCGGCAGAAGGGAGAGCAAGGGAAAGGGGAAAGAGAGGGCGGGGTGGAGGTGGGAGACAGGGGGTTGGGCGTTTAAATAGAAACAGCCTCTCAGACATGTATTTTATTCAACAGCTCATACCTTAGTCTCTCATCATTTTCTTACTCGTACAAGACTGGTAAAGGTGATGATCTTAAAATTGGCACTTATATTGTGCTGACTCAGAAATGCCTTGTAAAACGTTTCAAATTCCAGATTAGCCATATTCAGTATATTATAAAACTGACATTTTATTTATGTTGGGTTTTGAAGACCCTCCTTTTGTTTTTTGCATTGTTTAAAAAAAAAAATTCACTTCGCTTATGGTCTCATTAAAATAATTACAGACTAATTTTAATTATAATCCCCTCATAGCGTTTGATCCAGCCTAGTGTGTGATCTTTTTATCGTGTGGAGGCATCACTGAACTGTAATGGCTGCCATCTGCCCAATATTGTTTATGGTGCATGCTTGTCAAAGTCACTGTTTCTCAAGTAGTAAGTGTGTGAAGGCGCTTCCCTAGGGGTAGCAGGGAGTACTGCGTGGAGTAAATGAGTGAGTGTGTTTAAAAAGTGATGGGAGTTTGAGCATAGATACATGAAGAGAGAGGTGGAATCTGGTTGAAGCACAGAAAATAGGCTTTGGTTGGTGCACACACTGACCAATCTCAGCTCTGATATTAATATGATATTGATATTTACTAATAGCAAAAGTATACCCATCTATCTCTTGTGCTTCAGTAAGTACATTTACATCTACCATTATCTTTGTACAGCGATATTTTAGCCCTTTAACTGAAGCTTGTTTCCAGAGCAGCTTTAAATAAGTACATTAGTAGATATAACTTGCTTTCCTCCATTGTAACATCCAGCTAATAAGTCATGTAAGGTCACGGCCAGAGCACTCTGACTACATTACCATGACAGAAGTGCTAGAAATATATAGACATAAATTAAATAGAGAGCAGGGTTTGGGATTGACGGCATTTTATTGAATCAGAATTCAGTATTGAATCTGCTTATCAATTCAGAGTCCTTTAGATTCCCTCGCTGAATTGATTTAGCTTTTAATTAATCAGCAAAAGTTATAAATAACTATATTTAAGAACTAAACCTCAAAGATTGACATTCAAAGAACCAAAACTCTGGCATGGGATGCCATCTCTCTCTCCTCTCATTTCCTCTCATCATCTGACACATAGTTAGCTAAATAGCTACCTAAAAAAGAGGCGATAAAAGACTCTTATCAAATCAGGCTATTTTAGCAGCCCTATAGAGGTAAAATGCACGTGTAGTGAGCAGAGTATTGCCACTCAAATCTCTCCTCCCGTGTGGAAGCGTGTCATGACTAATCCGCGAGTACAGGAGGAGGTAGATGACAATGATACAGCCCAGTTGAAAGGAAACACAAAACAAAACCTCGTGCAAGCTGTACTTAGGATTTTGAGAGAAAAGCCAACATGAGCGAGGGATGTGGAAGGATGGAGAAGGCATGGATTTGTCAACTGCAGTGCCAGTAGTTCTAATAATATAGTATCAGCGTGCTACTGGAGCCGTGAAAGATGATAGCTCCCCTTAAACAGCCACATTCCTGCTCTGCAGTGTTACAGCAACTTCGATTAGATTGATTTCCACTATCATAAAATACTTTATTATTTTACTCTTAATTCTTCCAGTTGGTCACAGAAGGCACTTGGCAGGCGTTGGGGGGTGTACCAGCAAGAAACTTGTGAAATAGCCACACATACACACACATAAAAGCCCCTCTTAGTTATGAATCACAGCTGTAATTAAAATGGTTATATTCCTGGCTCAGTCTTAAGATGGTTATATTCCTGGCTCAGTCTTAGGAATGTTAAAGGAGCGCGTGGCCACTTTAAGAAGACACTCATCCAGTGAGGCATTTTGATGGGGGTTTTACTCATTTCCTTCCTAAGATGACACATTTGCTCATGTTCTGAGTTTTTTTTTTTTTCTTTTACCCAAAAGTAATCAGCAGGTCTTCTTCCATACCCATCAGTGTATAGACATTACAGTCATGACAAATTCCACAGCTATTGTATAATAAAAGCTACACTTTGAAATGGTGTGACTCTGTGGTGGGTCTGTGTTTTTGTTTCCTGTATTTGTGTCTCTTTGGAGAGAGCCCACCCTGGCAAAAGGACTTGAACCACATCTTCCACCTCCGCTCTGCCCGCCGTGAATGGAGCTTTCTTTACCCAACCCGCCAAGAGACAGAACTGATTTACCACCAATGATCACAAATGAAAAGAGCAGCCTTGTTTAAAGTATGCGCCCTCCTCCACTTCTCTGAGCAGCCCTTTGTCCCGAGGCCTATGAGTGTATCTGACACAGGGCCCGGTCGTTCCGCCGCAAAAAGGTCAACAAAACTCTTAACATCTCCCTGGATGTTTTTTTTTTTGTACACTTTCTATTTGGTCAAATGTGAGACCTCAATGGAGGGACCGCGAGATCTTCTGGCCGACTGACAACACAAACACAGTCGTAAAGCAGCAAGGATGGTTTATTTCTTCTGGGCCGTGGAATGCTCCCCGAAGAGAGACAAAGATCGCTCTGCTTACTGGCTCCCCAGTAAATGACATTTTGCGGCATCATTTAGACGATTGGATGTGTAGTTGCACGACTGAAACAGATGAATTTGAAACTTTAGTTTTATGAGAGATTAGATGCCAAGAACAATTTTCAGTACTGAAAGGGGAAGGAGCTCCAAGGCACTCTTTGAGCCAATAATTAAAATGTCTTTATTTAACACTTTAAAGAACTTTAAAACCAATTCCAACACGTTTTGGCCATGCTGCAGCCTTTACCAGAGAGATTTAATTGCACAACACTAAACCAAAGAGCACATTCGACAAATGCCTCCTGCTACCAAAACATAATAAAAGCCCTCTCTGTCCTCTCTTCTTAGAGTTTTCAATATTGATTTTCTCTGTGCCTCGATGCCTGGGTAACAAGAGCAAGGACGAGATATTTAATTAGCTTACCTCCCCCTTTCTTGAAATTGGCTTACACAGACAAGCTGATTTATGTCCGTATTCATGTACGAGTTGTCGTCTGCGAGGCTGCATGTTGAGCCTCACTTTGGATGAGCTGAAGACCATAATCCCAGCTGAATACTATAATTTACCACCATGCAGTCTGACAGCCGGGCAAATTACAGGTCTACCGTGTCTGTATCTATAACACCTTGGGTGATGCACTGCAGTAACACGGTTCTGAACATGGCGGACGAACTGGCTGGCCTCTTTCCTCCCGAGGTGATGCCCTTTGGTATGTGGCATGCCCATGCCCATTTTTTATAGACTTGAGATTTTTTTTTTTTTTTTTTCAAGGCTGTAGTACAGAGCACGACTTGTCAGTTTTTGCTTTAATTAAAGGGTATTTTAATTAAGTCTTAATTTAACTTGAGTTGGAATAAATGCAGTGGAATTCCTGGCACGTTTTAGCTGCAGGGGTAAAGGCCTCTAAAATAAAAACGGGGGATTTTTATACCACCTCTTGACCTGCATGCCAAGGATGACTTTGCAAGTACCAGATTCCACAGCAAGCTGCCACAGTTTTCCTCATGCTGAAACTGTTGTCTGGACATTTCTCTGTGAAATCTTTCTAAAATGGTTCCAGACCTTCCTGGCACCGCATGTTGGTAGCAGATAATGGCTTGTTTGACTTGTGTTTTATGCTAATAAAACACGACTGACATGCTAGACTGAGTAGTTTCTTGTGCAGGTGAATGGAAACGTGCTGGTAGGGCTAAATGAGGTCACCAGGGGGTCAGCCAGTGTAATGATGAACAAAAACATCGGCAGGAATTGAGGAAATTATATCCTGTGTGGGGCAGGGAAGTCCCAGCACTACAAGAGCTTACTGCCACCATGAAGACTAATTTCTTTCCGAAGATACTAGTTATTTTAGGTTGACAAGTGGGCATTAGATCATGGATCATGGAACCTATTTAGCACGTAAAAGATATTATAAGCTTTTTAAACTGAAGGGCAACAAATGAAAAGGACTTTGTTGCATGAAAAAAGGGATTATTGGCTATACAAGCCCTACTTTTTCCCCAATTACAGAAATTGGTAAATGGACAGTATGAATGAAGTTCATACTATTAATGTACTGTTGGTCCTGTTTGATTGTATTCCTGTATTCCTGGCTTAACACTCTGTTATTTCAGTTCTCTTCTGGAATTTCTTCACTTGGATGAAATTTCCAGTCATCTATGCAGCTGCAAAGAAGCTCCATGATATATAGTGACACAACTCTCTTAGAGTAGATATCCATTATGGGATACAGTGAGTGAAGGCATACACATGTGACCAGGTGCACAGCCTTCTGACTCACTCTCTTGTCACCATCTTAATGAGCTCCTGTCATTCAAAATAATATGTGCAGCAACTTTTTTTCTATGAAAAAGAACTTCATTTCTGGTGTGTTTCGCATAGATGCTCATATGATCAATGGATTGTTCTTTGTGCATGTGGTTTGATAGCATTATCAGAATGCACCTCTAAAGCTGAGCCATGCTGTAAAGCCCCGTTCAGACATACCCCTCTTTACGTTAATCTGACGGCACTTAAACATGTCTGTCTCTTGCCTGAATAAGCACCTTGGTCACATTTATGTAAAAGTCACAACAGCAGTCTTACTAGCTCGGACCTAGTAACATTTGTGTGTCACTTTCAATATGGCACAAATCTGAATGAATTCCTCCGGATTAACGTAAAGGCTGCAGCAACAGCACAAGGTAAAACATGTAGATAGAGGTTAAATGCACATCTTCTATTGCCTTCTAAGATCATTGTAATAAATTTATGATCTCAATCATCATCTCTTATGCACAACATCAATAAACAACATTTATAAACTAGGAAACACTGTGACAGATATATACTTCTTCTTATATACGATCAGTCTCTAAAAACAGTTTTCCCCCTTGCAGTGCAAGGAGATTAATAAAAACTTCTTACAATAATCTGACCAACAGTCTCTCCACGTATTTCCGATGTTCATTCATGCCAACTGCGTGAATGAATAAATGAATATCCAGCAAAACTCTTTAGATACGGCATTTGAGCAAATAGGAATTAAGTCCCAACTTATCGTCCTGTCATTCAATGTTTGTGCACTGTTGGATATTGTAAAACAGGCAGCAGAACCCGCTGATAGCATTATAGGATTAAAATGATGTAAAATGTATCTGTAGTTTCACTGTTAGAAGCGTGGGCAGGCGTCCCTCACACTCACGATGGTCATTAATTATGGCCTCAACGGCAAAATAAGTTTTAAAATCCATCAGTGATGCATCCTGTGAGACAACAGAACACTCTTCTTCCCAGAGATCATTTTTTAACTCACCACTGTTCTCTCTCTCTTTCTCTCTGTCTGTCACTCTCTTTTTGTCTGTCTCTCCCTTTCCTGTGTGAATGAAGCCGTGAGGAACATTAACATAAAATGCCATCACTTCAGCAGATAGATGAGGCCAGCAATGTTACGTACGTTACAGCTATGTTTGAAAAGGACTGTGTGTGTTGAATGTATTCCTGTTTGCTCCACCCCTCACCTCACCAGCCCTGTTGAGTTGCACTACAACAGGTTTGACTGGAAACCCTTTTGTCATCCCGTTTGAAATTCAGCAAGAGGCGTGTTTGGGCAGGAGTGTTTTCATGTGCTTTGCCTCTAGCATTACATAAATTAATTGTTAAAGTGTAATCATTTCAGTGTCTCGCCTGGTGGTCGTTTAGTATGGCAGGAAATATACAGTGCATATAAAATGTAGCTGCTAATCTAAAAGGATTTTCTCCTGCAACAGTTATCTCTGCACAGTTGAATTAGTGCCCCGTTAACAGTCAAAGCCTCTCAGTGCCTGGCTTTAGTCTTTTATCACTTGTGAATAAGCCACATTTATCCAAGATAAAATAGAAAGTGTTATCTCCATTTGTCTGTTAGAGTAGAAATTAGAGAGTGTATATAATCAAACCAGGAACGTAGCAGTATTTTTCAAAGATTAAATAGCAGCACTCTTTTCAAAGGACTGTTGTTTGCAGACCGTTGGAGCTGACTCTCATCCACATACTTGTGTTTAGGAGGTTGGCGCGCTCGTGTTTTTTTGGAGCCGGGAACGCTGCAGCTGTCGAACAGACGTTTGTCGAGTGCGGGTTTACTGAAGAGCCTGAGGAGAGGGCAGCGGGGCTTGGGTTTCTGTTTTCTTTATGGATCAGATGACCTAAGATGGTGTCTCGCAAAGAACGTGCCGAATCGGAGACGCTTCCATTCTGAAATCTCGGTTGATGAGCTCGGACCTCTTATTTCTCAAGACATATGCACACATGCAGCCTCGTTTGTCATCTGAAAAATTAATCTAGAAGGCAAACAGTCCCTCTTTTGTACGCGGGGCTCTGTCTCCTGTGGCTGGTATCCAGTTCTGTAACGAGCAGCAGCTGGCTCAGAGGCCTGTACTCGGGAGCTGCATCCCTCACCCTGATGAATGTGTCATTTGTTGCTTGTTTAGCAGTCGCTTTTGTTCAGACTCTGAACCATCCTCTCTCACACACACAATACTCAGCTACAGTTTGTGTAGCCCACTTATAATGGTGCGAAACCTAGGCCTTCATGACTGTTGGGTTTTGGAAAGACAGAAAATGGTTCTTGGAAGGCGGTTGAACATTTGTAGCCAATGAAAGTTCTTGCATTCTTATGTAGTACTTAATAGTAGTTCTTGTTACACCACAGCCATCAAATACAGGTTGGATGACTTTCCCCCTGTGGTTGTTTTAGTGCTTTATCTGCAGGAGTAGGGCAGTAATAAAGCCATGACTTCACAGTTGACATCCAAGCCTTATGAAGTGATGTCTGCTGATGACTAAAGTGGAAATTGTAGGTCATCCACCATGTGCAGCGACTGAAAGAAGAGGTCTTTTTTGGTGTGTTCTGACTGGAGGTTCTTGCTTCTATTCTTTTGTTTCTTACATGTAGAAATATATATATATATATAAAAAAGGCCTCACAGCAAGAGGGTTCTGGGTTCAAACCCACTGGGGCCCTTCTGTGTGGAGTTTGCATGTTCTCCCCGTGTACGTGTGGGTTCTCTCCGGGCACTCCGGCTTCCTCCCACCATCCAAAGACATGCAGGTTAGGTTAATTGGTGAGTCTAAATTGTCCGTAGGTGTGACTGTGAGTGTGAATGTTTGTCTGTCTCTATGTGTCAGCCCTGTGATTGACTGGCGACCAGTCCAGGGTGTACCCCGCCTCTCGCCCAATGTCAGCTGGGATTGGCTCCAGCCCCCCGCGACCCTCTAAGAGGATAAGCGGTATAGAAAATGGATGGATGGATGGATATTTTAAAAAGCTTTTTTTTGTCCAGGCAAGTGCTTTATTTCATGGTGGCAGCAGTCAAATGTCTGTCTCCTCCTCCCTCCTCCAGCTTTCGTAGTCACTGTATCTTCATAATTGGCGTGTCAGTGACCGTGGAATGTAGGATAAACTAAAGCACAGAAGCATTTTTCTTTTGTTCCCCTGAGAAAATATTCATGATAGAGTAACATCTCCAGTATTGGGCTGTAATGCACACTCAATGTTTTTCTTAGTCCGTCTGTGAATAGAACAAATCAACATCAAGACAAAATATTAAATGTTACACTCTGCTGAAGTCACTGGCTGGGTGAAAAATAGTTTTTCTTTCTGGTCCCCTGAAGTCTTTTTTTTTTTTTGTCCTTGTTTTTCCCCTGCAATGGCCTCTTCCCCCCTCTCAGCTAGTGGGTTTCCTGTCCCAACTGGAGCAAACCCAGAATGTCCAAAGAAGGATTGGGTCCAGTAGGAGTAGGAGGACCAGCCAGCTGAAAAACCGAGTTCAAAATTACCAATAAAAGGGGAAGGAAGCATGTACACCGCCTAGTTTGGCCTTCAAGCTAAACAAAAGAACATTACGTAGCAAAAGGCTAGAGAAAATAAGGAGAGGAAGAAATCCTCTGATGATGGCATGACAATGAAATTGAATCTTTAATGCTGGAAGTTTGAGCCAGAGGACTAGTGAGTACACTGAGGACAGGAATGCATCTTTTGATATTAACTAGAAAGAATCCATCGCCAGACCCATAATAAGTAACTCAAAAAATAAGTAACTGTCAAAATGAATAATCAGTCAGGTTTTTGGAGCAAAGATTTTGAATATACACAGAATCTTTAATGGCTTTTAGTACACAAAGGTAGAAGTGCTTGAGTGTTTTTACTTACCTGTAGCTACTATGCATGCTTAGCGTGCATCTGTCTGTTGTAATGTCAGTGACTTCTCCAGGACTGGAGTGGGAGCTGGTACAGGGGGTCATGGAGCCGGAGTAAATGAACACAGTCACTGAAAACAATGACAGACTGAAAGTAGGTTAGGGTCATTGAGTTTTTGTAATGACTGGCCAATTATATGGTATAATGATGGATCAGGATATTTTATAGCTTAATTAATTTAAACCATTTGCACAACTGCCCCCTTGCCATACATTAAATTCTAAAATCTATTGACATGAATATTCAGAAGAAGCGAAATATGGGCTTTTTTTATTGAGAGATTTTGTTCTTACATTTATCTCATGTTTTGTTCCAGTTTAGACTGTAGAGGTAAACCTGTCTGTCCATATAATCCCTATTACAATAAGGTCATAAATCCCAGAAATTTACCCCTTACTTGTCTGGGGTTAGCAACTCTGTTATAAAATATTTTATGTAAGAGTGTGATTTATTAAAATCAAAATCATTGCTTCTCTGATTCTTGTTCTGGCATGTATCAAAGGATGTAATTAAACATACTCAGTATCTGAGGTGTGAATGCCTTAATTTAGTCTGTTTTATCGCAGTTTGAAACATATCGAAGGCCTCAAGGACAAAGTAAAAGAAGATTATTGTGAGGCAGTTAGTGGAGGGATGCTTATCTTAAACAAACTCAGAAGCAGATGATAAAGAAAACCCTTCACTCCTTCTGTTTACCAGGGTCTGTCGTCCAACTGTCAGTACCTGCTTGGGAACTCTCATTAAACTCATCAGGTTTGTTATCTGGCTTCCAGGTGTGGTTAGCACTGGCCCTGTGTGGAGTAAGATTTCACAGCCTTTTCTACCCACACAATAGCAGTCAGATGGACAGAGCACTGCTTCAGGCTTGGTGACAGAGTCTGATTCATATTATGTACAGGGAAAAGTTGTGTTATATAATCAAAGCAATCACAGTTAAAGATAAAAGTACTGGTGCTGAATTTTGTAGATTACTTTCAACAAAACCTTTGAGAGTAGTTTCCTGTCAGTACATAAAATGTTCAGTCAATAATGAGATGCCTAAAATTAAAACTTTAATTACTTTACTTTAAAAAGGTCAATGTTAATGAGTCCATGTTCAGGCTGGCATATAAGTGCACCTTTTTAGGGAGAAAAATGCAGCAGCTTTTCCCAGAGTAGGAGGCCTGTTAGTCATTGTAAAATACACTATGTCAATAACACAGAGAGAGCTGCTGGTGACATTTTTTTCCTGTCCCAGTAACCCTGAGAACCATGGGAACTGTAAATATAAGTATGCAAAAATGTTTTTCTTGCCCTCTGGCTGGTGGCTACACAGACCATGAACAGATTGTTTTAACATGGAGGAAAGTTCACTTTATGCCCATTAGCCGAGGCTGTTATGGAGCCATTTTTCCACGTCGAAATTCCCATAAAGATCATTCATTAAGCCCCACTGTGATAATTTCTTTTTTTAAGAAGGATTTTCTAAAGGTCTGTGCTGGGAGCATGAAGCACGGTAATAAGTGAGGCACTGGAGAGATGTTTTACAGACCACTGATGTGCTACAGGCATGGAAATGATGTCTCCCTTGCTCTCCTCCATTTTGATTCTTGTACATCTTCAGCCCCTACCACAGATTTGCTCCTGCTGATTAAGCGCTAATAACCTCTACAGTCAATGGATGGGTTAAATGACCAATAAACCCAGCTTTAGTGTTTTTTTTAGACATAGTTACCATTATACATGTCATTTCTTTAAGGCTTTCTGCTAAAACTGGTGCTTTCCCTTTTTAGTTTTTCTTTTGATTAGTATTTATACATTTGGGGTGTTGCAGTACATGGATAAGCAACAGCACAGGTATATTTTAATATAATGTATTCATTATTTCGGTCATGTTTTTACTGAAATTATTGTTGTTGTTGTTGTTGTTGTTATTCCGACACAGGCTCACTCTAAATTATTACAACTGAAATAGCTTCTGCATGAGACGCAATATAGTGCACTAATTGCCATGCCTTTGTTTTCCTTAGTTCTTTATGGGCTAAACTGATCGCAAACTCCTGCTGATCATGTCTGCTTCCAGCAGCCAGAGGGGTTATGCTTTCAGTTCTCTGAAAGAGTTTTCTTTAACAACATGGCTTTAACTGTTAATTATCCTGTGCCTTAGGAAATTAAAGGCTGACCATATTATTTAAAGGTACAAGATCAGGGGATAAATACTGGGTATGATCTTAAGATAATGACTCAAGCGGGAATGTAACACTACTCATCATCAACTATGATTTCTACAACCACTGCCATTCATTGTTACATTTATCTTTTACATCTTTTCATATACTGGCCAAGTTATCTTTTAATTTCTCCATATCTCCTCTACATGTCATCAATTTATCATTTGACTCCTCTAATGTCTATTTCTTTTCTTTCAGGATTCCGCAAAATCAGCCTTGATGATCTGCGCAAGGCCTACATCGTCAAGGATGTGCAACAGTACATCCTCCACAGGCTGGACCAGGAGGAGGCCCTGAGACAGCACCTGACCAAGGAGACAGCGGAGATGCTTAACCAACTCCACATCAAAAGCAGTGGCTGCTTCCTCTACCTGGAGCGTGTGTTGGATGGCGTGGTGGAGAACTTCATCATGCTTCGTGAGATCCGTGACATCCCTGGCACTCTCAATGGCCTCTACCTGTGGCTCTGCCAGAGACTATTTGTCAGAAAACAGTTTGCCAAAGTCCAGCCCATCCTTAATGTAATCCTGGCAACTTGCAGGCCACTCACGGTCAAAGAACTGTACCATGCAGTCTGGACCAAAAACATGACACTGACTATGGAAGAGTTTCAGAAAAAGATGGACATTCTCTCCAAGTTGTTGGTTGATGGCCTTGGGAGTACTAAAATCCTTTTTCACTACAGTTTTGCAGAGTGGCTACTGGATGTTAAGCATTGCACCCAGAAGTACTTGTGCAATGCAGCAGAGGGACATAGGATGTTGGCGATGAGTTATACTTGCCGGGCAAAGCAGCTCAAACCACTCGAAGTGCAGGAATTTGCACTGCACCTTGTCAATTCCAATCTGCAGATCGAGCCATTTAATCTGGCTCTTTGGATGGTTTGGAATGGAACTCCTGCTAAAGACTCTTTGTCCACCTCCATACCAAGAGAACAGGAGGTCCTACAACTTCTGGTCAAAGCTGGAGCTCATGTAAACAATGAGGACGACCATGCATCATGTATTGTACAACAGGCCCTGGAAAGAGAAGACTCAATACGGACATTACTTGACAACGGGGCATCTGTGAACCAATGTGACTCCAGTGGGAGAACTCTGCTGGCCAACGCCGCATACAGTGGAAACCTTGATGTGGTCAACTTGCTCATATCTAGAGGGGCAAACATGGAGCTAGAAGACAACCATGGACAAACTGCACTTACTCTTGCTGCAAGGCAGGGCCATACCAAAGTGGTCAACTGCCTAATTGGTTGTGAGGCCAACATAAACCACACAGATCATGATGGATGGACTGCCCTGCGCTCAGCAGCTTGGGGTGGACATTCAGAGGTTGTATCTGCTCTGCTTTATGCTGGGGCCAAAGTGGACTGTGCTGATGCTGATGGTAGAACTGCTTTGAGAGCTGCTGCTTGGGGAGGCCATGAAGACATAGTGTTGAACCTTCTTCAGCACGGGGCTGAGGTCAACAAGGCAGACAATGAAGGAAGAACAGCTCTCATTGCTGCAGCATACATGGGACACAGAGAGATCGTTGAGCACCTCTTGGACCATGGGGCCGAAGTGAATCATGAAGATGTGGATGGGAGGACTGCCCTCTCAGTCGCTGCTCTCTGTGTTCCCGCAAGTAAAGGCCATGCTTCTGTTGTGAGCCTTCTGATCGACAGGGGAGCAGAGGTTGACCACTGTGATAAAGACTGCATGACTCCTCTCCTTGTGGCTGGCTATGAAGGACATGTCGATGTAGTGGATCTTCTTTTGGAAGGTGGGGCTGATGTGGATCACACAGACAACAATGGTCGCACTCCTCTTCTTGCTGCTGCATCAATGGGTCATGCCTCTGTTGTCAACACATTACTTTTCTGGGGGGCTGCTGTTGATAGCATCGACAGTGAGGGAAGGACTGTGCTGAGCATTGCATCTGCTCAGGGTAATGTGGAGGTGGTCAGAACTCTGCTGGACAGAGGTCTGGACGAGAATCACAGGGATGATGCAGGCTGGACCCCGCTACACATGGCTGCATTTGAGGGCCATCGCCAAGTGTGCGATGCCCTTATTGAGCAAGGTGCTCGTTGTACAGAGGTTGACAATGATGGTAGAATACAGCTGATATTAGCTGCACAAGAGGGACATTATGACTGTGTGCAAATTCTTCTGGAAAACAAGTCATGCATTGACGAGAGGGGATATGATGGGAGGAATGCTCTCAGGGTGGCTTCACTAGAAGGCCACAGGGACATTGTTGAACTGCTGCTGAGCCACGGTGCTGATATAGATTACAAAGACGCAGATGGACGCCCAACACTCTACATATTGGCACTTGAGAATCAGCTGGCCATGACAGAGTATTTCCTTGAAAATGGAGCAAATGTGGAAGCTTGTGACACTGAGGGTAGAACGGCCCTCCACGTGTCCTGCTGGCAAGGGCATGTTGAAATGGTGAGGCTGCTGATTAACTATCATACTGATGTGAATGCCTGTGACAATGAGAAGCGATCTGCCCTCCAGTCTGCTGCATGGCAAGGACACACGAAAGTCGTGCAGTTTTTGATAGAGAACGGCACACATGTGGATCATACTTGTAACCAGGGAGCCACAGCACTAGGCATAGCTGCACAAGAGGGTCACATTGATGTTGTGCAAATACTTCTTGAAAATGGTGCTGACCCAAACCACGCTGATCAGTTTGGACGCACAGCAATGAGGGTGGCAGCAAAAGGTGGCCATTCAATGATCATAAAACTTCTGGAAAAGTATGGGGCCACAACTCTAAATGGGTGCAATCCTTCCCCAGTACACACCATGGAACAAAAAACACCTTTGGTTGTGACTGGTAAAATGCAGTCCCTCACCATTAAATCAAGTAGCTCTGGCAGCACCGGGGCAGGAGATATGCAGTCGTCTGGACGTGGTCTACCCAACGGACCTGTCCATGCTTTCAGTTCGCCATCAGAATCTCCTGATTCCACAGTAGATAGACAGAAATCCTCCCTTTCAAATAATTCCCTCAAGAGTTCAAAGAACTCCTCCTTGAGAACCACATCATCCACAGCCACGGCACAGACTGTGCCGATCGACAGTTTTCATGGACTGACGTTCACAGAACAAATCCAACAGCACTCACTGCCTCGCAGCCGGAGCAGACAGTCTATTGTGTCCCCTTCCTCTACGACGAAGTCCATTGGTCAGCAGCCATCATCTCCATCCAATGATTTTGACTGGTCTCAGTTGAAACCTGGTGTCAAGTCAACAAAGGGAAGTAAGACAGGAAATGGGACATCAAATAGTAAAGGAGCACTGGGAGACAAGAAAAAAGTCAAGAACAGCGGATCAACCCAAGGCCAGGTTCTGGAGTACGAGATGACACAGTTTGACAAGAGGATTGCCCTCAACAAATCAGTGGCGAACATTGCAGTGAAGGATCCCCACTGCAAGATCATGATTGGTGGTTCAATTCGGCAGGAAAGGGGGCAAAGCCAAGATCAATTCTTTATCCAGCAGCAGAGCTGTTCTGAGAAGAGGAGGAATGGCATCATGACCAACCCCAACTATCATCTACAGGGTAATCAGGTCTTCCTGAGTAGGGTATCAGTTCCTCGGACTGTACAGAACAGAGGCCACCAGGATGTTCTAGAGAACTATCCCATAGGGGAAACCGAGCTAAGCCTTAAACAAGCCCTGAAACTGCAGATTGAAGGATCAGACCCTGGGTTTAACTACAAAAAGGAGACTCCATTATAGCTGGTAAGAGATGCTTTTCAAAATGATCATCCAGTATGTGCTCTTGTTGAAATACATCAAGCATTTGTCTCAAACTTGAAATTAAGGTCACGGTGACAGCATGTAGGAAAAAACGTGGCTTGTCTGTTCCTTTACAGAGGCTAATATAGAGGCTAATAACTGACTTTTAGTTGATACTGGATTGCACTCAACACAACCATCATTACTTAGATTTAAACAGACTTGCATGAAGAATGCCTCAATCATGATAAGCAGACTTTGTCCTCCCAAACAAAACATTAACCCAAATCATTCCTATACCGTTTCAGATGTCTTGAGTGCCATTCGTCATGCAGACATTGGAGGGAATGTGCCAAAGCAACTGTTCATCTGCATAAAAAAATACCAGATTTTTTTTCATCAGTGAGAGACCTCAAAATAATACCTAGGGACGATTGTTGATTGCTGCCTAAGGCTTATGTGAACTGATACATCGATGTGCCTACATCTGTTACAGCCTTCTTCATGTATTCATGCAAACTATCATTTTAATTTAATGTAATGCTATTTAATAAACAGTGTATGCACTTTTAAAAGAGTAAAATGACCGACATGCATTTGTTCTATTCACTTTGTATCCCATCCATGTTTTATCAAAGTAATTGTTTGAGAGAAACATACCAATGCTTTTTTATTATTTTATATTATGTTTGTTCTGTCTACTTTTTCACACTGACAGCAATGTACCACTGAGTACATTGTCACAAACCAGAGGACATAACAGTAACTGATACCATAGTATGAATTTAAGCGCATTGATAGTCTGCCTTTCTAGAGACCCCAAATAATCTGTGTTAACCTTGATCAGTGTGCTAAACCTATGTTGTGTGTAATATGTTAATAGCTATGGCAATTTACTTCACAAGTATATACAAGCATATTTATTTTTTGGAAAAAAGCCACTTTTGCTGCATTTTGTGTTGCATTACGCTCTACCATGGTGCTGTGTTCAGACGTTGCCTGCAGTTATTTTGAACTCCCAGTTTTGTTGGCTTTGTGCGTTTGTGTATTATTACAAATATCTCAGAAAGAGGGGGGTTCATTGAAAATGTAAAAAAAAGTTCATTTTGTCCCTATGGGATTTTTCAGTTGCTTGTGTGTTATTATTTTGTGTGCATAAAAAAATATTTAAATAACCCATTGTGTACCGTCAGCAAAAGTTTGGTGCTAAATGCAGCAATTTCAAGTGAAAGCAGTGATTTAAAGAAATGCATTTGTCTGCAGAGTTACATGTATAACCTACTGCAATGCAAGAAACAAAATCCAAGCTTTGTTTCCTTCTTGTTATGTGGTTAATTTCCAGTAATTACTGCTGGACTTTTCAGGGGCATGACACAAAACGCTCAAAAGGGTTCAGCCATTAAGACAACTCATAGCTGTGAATGATATTATTTGAAATGCAGAGTTGTAAAGCCAAAGTTGAAACAACATAACTCTGACCCACCTCCTCCCTGTGAGAAGCTGAATATCAATTCAACAGGACTTAACCCGGCGGGAGATGGAAGGGAGGAGGTGCTCGACTGTGACGCTGAGGGAACTGAAACATCTGTTTCTCATGAACTGTGTGGAGCTGCGTTAGCGTTTACAGGCTGTGTCATATTTTTGCAGGCTTTCATATTGTCAACAGTGAGCTATTTTTTGCCAAGAACTGGGATCGGGGGGAGTAGAAACCTATCGCATGCACAAACACTTATAAGCCCTAGTGAAAGCTCTCAGCTCTTCAGTACTACAGTAGCTCAAACGTATGCCACGAAGGGTCAATAGAAGGATTCAAGGCAGGATCAGGTCTAGAAACAGTGTTGGAAAACATACTGTATAGTCTTATTAAGCAGTTATCTTGTTTGTCTTGACTGTGTTTTGTCTGTCATCTTTGATTTTACTGTCAGTGATTGGATTGTAAATAGCTTACCATGTACATTCAACTTTCATTCAAAAATAATTCCTGTATTATATGAAGTGGAATTTTCTGATGTATATTAAAGTGCTTAATAAACATATTTGCTTTACTGCTGAAAAAGACATTTTTTGCAAGTGTATTCACAGTGATTCTCGGGTCGAGCCACAGCCCATTTACGTTTGAATTTCACACGGAAATGGGGCAACAAAATACAAAGAACTGAATGCAATAAATGAATGTTACGACAGTCTAAGGCCTTCTCATTATGCAAGCAGCAGGACATTTAAATTAGTATGTCTAGTATCTGAAGTTATACTGAAGGCAATTTTTCACTTCTTCGCCTTCCTAGTTGAAGTGCCAAATTCCTAAATTCCAGGCAGACTGACTGATGTTTGGAACAGAAAAGCTTGTGTTTGCGCTGATGCTCCATTGGCTTTTTTTGCCTTGAAATTTGAAGATAGACAGCAAAAAGCAAGATAGGTGATTGAGAGGGAAATGGTGACTACCAGAAATTGACAAATCTGCAGCAACTGATTATTTTTTTCTCACGTATCCATTCCTATCTCAGTTACCTCAATTGCTTTGAATCCAGAGGCCTTTTTATCCGCTGAAGTGTTTTTTCCCCCTGTATTGAGGCTGCAAAATCACAGACTAAGTTAATACCTACCTCACTGTTGGTCATTTGATGGTGGAGGGCCAAACCAGGACACTGCAGGCATCACAACACATGGATCAAGCTGAAGTGGAACGGACAAGTGTGCCAAGTGCTGTCACCGCCCCCTTCCCTCCAGTTCACTCAGTTCATCTTAGTCAAACAGGAGCTGCAAGAGATCAAATACAGAGATGGCAGTGGTTTTAAGATTTGTTTAGTTTTAATACACATTTTATCAAATCTTACAAAAACTTTATATATTAGGTACTGTAACATATCGTATATGTTTTTTAAATTCAAAATAGATGCATAGCATTTTAGAAACTAACTTCAGCTGTGTTTGAAATGCAATTAACTAAATGAGCAGCATTTTAGCTTTTGGCCCAAAGAGTAAGGATTGGACAAGGTTGTTACACTGACTAATGAGGCTTAATTTCCATCACCCAACATTTCATGAAATAATGTGCAGAGCAGCTAAAGTGGTATTAAGATTTTTGGACTTTCAGCACAGCCTTTTCTGTATGTTTTGAGAGGGTGGGTGTTAATGAATAAACCATCTGGTACTGATGTCATGTAGTATGTACTGTCCAAGCTTGGAGGATCTCCTCGTGGACCATCTGCCAGTGGCCACATCTGGTTCTTCTCCACCCATGCCCTTGTTTTGGATACAGTGCTAACAAGCTCCCATGCAATATACACAACATGGCGGCAGTTGTGGCCGACTCGTTCCAGATGCAACTTTAAACCCAATGGCCTTCATCTATGTGCCATCAAGAGCCATGTGCGGGCAGGTTTTCATTCCAGAAGAACACTTTAGCAAAAGATTTTCCTGATTAGCACTTTTTAGCTCTAGCTAACAGGAACTACTAAGTGAAATCAGCTGCTTTGGTGTTTGGTTGTAGTGAAAACCTGCATACATATGGCTCTAAACTGGCTCAAGGTAATTATCAAATCATAAAATGCTGTTGATTCATGTGTCCTTGTGTGGAACATTTTTCCCAGCATGCCTTAGGAAGAAAGATACATTAGGGTTTTGACAAGCCTGGGCATACTACAACTACAATGTGAAACCTTGTAGATTTTAGAGAGAGTTTTCAAGAAATTCTGTTTTCAGTTGGTGGAAAATGAGCATACTGTATGTGCTCCACAAATATTGTTTCTGTGGAGAGATTTATATTTTCATGCTCATTTTCTTTTTAATCACGTCCCTGATTATACACCAATTGCACAGTGGAAACACCACCACAGACTCAATTTCATGTAGTGCGGTAATCAATTAACTTAGATGAACACATCTGGCAGGTTTTTGATACATCTGTTTTTATGACATAACTGTCAACTCTGGATAAAATGCTAAAATATATACATTTGCAAAACTGACCTTTTCTACAACTCCCACAGTATACAGTAAGTGCATACGTGAGACTGTTTAAGAGTACATCTTGTCAGACCACTTTTATTCTCCAAATGTTAATTGCTGTTCTGGGAAACTGGCACCCGTACAGGCATAAACAGTCAACTTCTGCAGATCAATGCCAGCAGTGATTTGGTGAGGAGGCAGCCAAGAGGCAGACTCATGGAGAAATTTTACAAAGGGGTATTTAAATCTGTCCATCCATTTTTAAAATGACACAAGTGCAGCCATGCAGAGCCCTTCATCATACTGGGTTCCAAATTAGATTGACTGGAGTTGCCAGTGTAGGAGCTGTTAACTGAAAAAAGGTGATTTTTTTTTTCCAAACTCACAGCAATTACTTTACAATTTAGAAGAGGAAACAATTGCAATTTAAGTATTTTGAATGGAAATTCATGTTGTATTTGGAGGTCCACTGACCTTGAGAGAAGCTTTAAATACATTTACAGCTACATTTACAAAATGTTATGTTGTTTTCACATGATTTAGAAGTTAGGGTCAATCTCAGTTTTGTCGTTGTTTCCCCTCCTTTATTAATGACATGCTGTTTCTAACCATAATTTATCCGAGAGACTTTTGCTGACCACACCTGCTCTCAGCAAAGCACTGCTGTACATAATAGCTGCTCTTAAAGTGAGATGATGTAACTTTTGAAGGAAGGAATAGCACATTGATTCTCTCAGAAATGAAAAGTTGAACTCAGAAGGAATAAAACACACCCTTGCTAAATTCAATACACTCAGGAGTTATGCTGCTACAGCCTATACTTGGTCTGGTACTGCATGACCATTAGCTTATGATGGCTAATGTTGGCTAACGTTAACGCACACTTTAGATAGACATAGCTGTTTAATTTACATTACTGAGTCAGTTCACTGACTTTATGACTCGTCTGTACTTGCTACCGTTACACTATGTTTTAGTCTTTACCGTTATCAATTGCCACTTGTGGCCACTGTTTAGCAAAAGTAACATAAGATCCCTTTAAGGGAGGGTAGGCCTGTTTCCCTCAGCAGTGTATATTAAGATTCCCCATCCAGATTTTTCAAGTCAAGTAATTTTTTACTAACCTCTTTTAATGATCGAGGAATTCCAACATCAACAGCTCTCTGGTATGGCTTCTGTGATCTGAAGTGGACAGAAAGAAGTTACAACTAACTAAAGAGATCGGAGAAGTGCAATGATTAATGTGAAGTGCAACAGAAAGTGCTGGAATAATAATATTGCGTTGTTATTAGTCTTTGGTTTTGAACCTTCATGGCTAAAATGTCCTGTGGTGCTAATATGAATGTTTGAAGCTAATAGAGGCTTCTGTAGTCTGAGTTAGCCAAATTGAGTAGGTATCTTCATTCTGGCAGTTGCATTTTGGTTGATTGCCCACATTTTGTCTGGGCAACAAACCCACATGTGACTACTACAGCGTTTTCCCTCCACCGCGACTCAGAAAGGAAATACAGTGTGGGGAAACCAAGTGTCTAAAAAGACAGTAGAGTCGAAAAATACCTATTTGATTTGGCTAACTCACACTGCTAAATAAGCCTCATATTAGCCTCAGCTGAACTTTAGAATGCAAAGATCTGCATGGAATGAGGGCTGTGGATTGTGTCCTCCATTTCTTACTTTACGAAGGTGGTGTATGGAAAGTATTGTAGCAACCAATAATGCTATAAACATACATATGATATATGAGTATTGTGTTAAGATAGACTAGAAAGGTCAAAACATATCCTGTAATGACTAGCTGCTGGTAGCCTTGTAACCCTTCGTGCATCGATTCCCATCCATGAGAGGCTGTGTAAGCCTGTTTTCCACCACTCCCTCCTATAAACAATCAATGATGATCTCGACATAGGCCATAATTCATAGAACAGTTACATTTGTAACTTTTGCTTTAGTTCCAACAACCTCCAAAGTGAGTTTGAAAGCCAGAAATCTCTGAACCTCCTGAAGTAGTCATTTAGTCATTGGTATTGATCAAAAACCCCATCATCCCCCTGCAGATACATTATGATCACTTTGTGCTATGGGGCAGTATAAATCTTGGTTACAGCTCCTATAAAGTTTTGGACTCCCACAGTGCCAACAAGCAGTAATCACAAAGTCGGTTTCAGATGCTGTTGTGACAGCCAGCCTGCTGAATTTTATACTCTTTACTGGCAACAGTTCAAACACAGAGCGTTTGAGTTAAACAAGGCCATTCTAGTCTGGATTTGTGTCAGTGTAGTACAGCAGGTGGGGGCAGGGGTATTCATGAGCCATTGAGGAACCAAGCTTTTAAAACATGGCTTAACAGACCTGCTTGTGCTCATCTGTTTTTACAAACAACTCTTAGATCTATCAAAAGGACTGAATGCACTTTTATGAATACAAATTTTACAAAAGGAAGATTTTCTTTTTTCAAACTGTACCCTCCTATCTGTTGCTTTGCAGCAGAAGTTGAATATAACATTTGGAAAAAAGCCTGTGCTTAAAAACAGCAGCAGGCAGCTATGAAAGCAGCCTCCGCTCAACAACAATGAAGTAACTCATGGCCAATAAAACTGAAGAATGAGAGATTATACATACTGTATTCCTCTTTGTTGCCTGTTTACATAATCCCTACAGTCTCTCATCAAGGAGCGTGGATGAAAAGCTTTCATCAACTCTCTGTGGAAAACCTGTTTTCTTCTTTGAAGCTCATCACAGTAGCCCAACATGCACACAGGTGTTCCACTTTCACTGAACAGGATAAGTAACACCTTACAGTAAAATCTAAAGTCAAAGTGTCTGTCTTTGGGGAGACAAAACACTGAAACACCAGTCTTTTGAGTGTGGGTGAGTTGGCTATAGTGTGCCGTCATACTATGCATCATTAATCATTACAGCTGAAGCCAAGCACAATAAATGGACTAAAGCTCTACACAATGAAAGGACTGTAGCTTCACAGACTGAGATTTTCTGGTGTGAGGCAAAAGCAGCTGCCTGTAAACCAAAGAGCTCAGTATTTCATAGCGCCATGCTTTCTTTCCATCACAGTCACATTCACACGCAAACCTTGTATCTCCAAAATGTCAGCTTTTGAGGAACTTATAAAAACAGCTTTGTTTACAGCTTGAAGACAATCCAGTTTTGAAGCCACTCCGTGTTTTTGTAAAGGTTTTATAAGCCTGAGAGGTGAGAGAATTTTCCCAACCCATGGAGCATATAATCCTCTAATTCACCTCTATTGGAGATACGAGGATTGCACCCAAGAGTGATGATATGGGGGAGAGTGGAATCTGTACGAAGCAGCTGGGAATTGAAAGCTTTAAATATATACAGGGGAAACTCACAGAGAGCAAGCTCTCTTTTTTTAAGGAGTGTCCTGTTTACTAGGTTGTACAAAATGATAAGCTGTTAAACAAGATGCAGTTACAAATTTAAAAAAAAAGCAACATTGCAAACTAAATATTGAACACAATATAAGAAGTTAAAAGATGAAAGGTTCACAAGGGAAGCAGAGAACTAAA
The DNA here is from genome assembly GCA_008360985.2 of Macquaria ambigua. NCBI lineage: Eukaryota > Metazoa > Chordata > Actinopteri > Centrarchiformes > Percichthyidae > Macquaria > Macquaria ambigua. The sequence continues at coordinate 717,193 of VMKM01000047.1, forward strand.
GATTAAAAGTCACGTTCAGCTTGTGGCAATGTTTCAGTGACAGAGGGAAATTGTGAGTAACCAAGCGTGCCAAGTCAAATAGTATTCTGATTGCTATTCCATTGCTAAAAGACAAAGTTACTAAAAGCTGATTTTCCAGGGTTTGTCTTAATCCTAGGAATTTCCAAAAGAACAGAGCGCGCGGGTGAGTCACAGTGAGATTTGGAACTGAAGGAGTCTGGCAACATATGTTTTTCTTTGAAGGCATTATACTGTAAATGCAAGCTAAGCAGTGCTACTTATACCTAAGGGATAGAGATGTCCATTTCATATGTCTTGTGTACAATGATGAGCACCACAGCTGTCACCAGTAATGAAAGAAATGGCACCTTAATACAGGAGCTGCTTAAAGTGACAGTGAAACAGCAGAGCATCTTTAGCTTCAATAATGTGACCTATTTCCAAGTGAAACAGTATATGTGGGCAAGATAACAATCCGAGAGGGATTTGATCAAATTGGCTGATTGGATCACTCAAAAGTGGGCGTCGCTCAGAGAACATAAGTCTCTAAAGAATCACAGTGATACACAGGTGTAGACGATTGTCAGACTCCACCCACACCTCCTGAACAAATTAGACCTCAACCACGTTCTTTCAGTAATGCTAACATTTTTCAGGAGAAGAAAATAGAGATTCTGATATATCAATACTCTTTTTTATTTTATTTTTTTAACAGATATTTGGCATATACCAAGAGGTAACAACAATTAATGCAGGGACACAGGATAAGTACTTTGAAAATGTATTTTTTGTATTTCTCTGGGTCATAGTCAAAAATTGCGAGAAGTGTAAACTGGGACAACTATTTGTAAACCTTTTAAGTGGAATACTCTGTTTCTATAAAAGTTGCCAAATTTAAGTTTCTTTGTCATTTCATTAATCTGACACTTAAAAAAGCTTATCTTTTCAAATTCCATGATATTTGTAGGCAGATACTTTTCAAATTTTAAAACCATTCTAAGTTTAACTAGAGAGGCATGTGAAGTACACAATCAGTTTTAGACTGATCTTTGTAAGCATTCAAAACCATATTGAAATCTTTACTTGTGTTTGCATTTGTATAAAAATGTAATGTCATCTGCATAGAACTTTAATGCACAATTATTAACATTCAATCATAATTACTAATGTAAATTCTGAAAAGGACAAGACCTAAGAATCCTTAGGGACTCCTCTGTTGTTGTTGAGAAACTCAGAGTGCGCAACGTCATCCACAACTTACTGACATCTGTTTTACAGGTAATTTCTAAACCACCTACAGGTAGAGTTATCAAAGCCAGCTTCTGTCAAGCATTTCAACATCATGTTGTGTCCTACGATACCAAACGCCTAGACAGATCAATAAGCACAGCACCACAATGTTACATTTTATCTAAACTGGAATGATCACTGACACCCTGTGATCCCCCCCACAGCCCAGTCCTTCCTAGTTTTACTGTATCATTATGAGTACAGCACAAACAGAACAATGAGAAGCAGATTCGCTTGAAACGCAGCGTTTGGCCATCAAGCTGAGAAAAGTGAGCACCACCTGGGTGTTTTATTGGTACTGAGCTGCTAAATCGGCTTATTATGCAGAGCTATTATCGCTGGGAGTTGAGGAAATTTCAGTGCTGGCAAAGGTTTGCTCTCTCTCTCTCCCTCTCACTCCCTCCTGCTACCTGGCTATGTCTCTCTTCTTGGCTCTGTTTCCTTTGTTTTTCTTCTTTCATGTTTTTTTTTTACTTGCTTTGAGTCTCTTTGTGTTTCTTCCTGTCACTCTCTTTCTCCCCTGTTCACTGTCTTTGACTTTCTCTCTCACCCTCTAAATCTGTATTTTGATTTATCTCTCTTTCCTGGTGTCTGTCATTCCCCCTTCTTTCCTTTTCCATATCCCCAACCATTGTGATTCCTCATTTTGTGCCTGTTTGCTTTTTCCCCTCTCTTGCTTTTCCTGTCCCTGTCTGTTTTCTTGGCTTTGTCATCCTCCCTTTGACCCCTTTCTTCCATATTTTACTCAATTTCCTGTCTTTCTCTTTGTCTTTCTGCTGTTTTCCTCTTGCTCTGCTTCTTTGTGGCTCATTCTCTCTCTTCATGTCACTTACTCATGTGCTGTTTATTCTGTTATTGTGGAATCTTTCTCTTCGTCATTTCATTTTTCTCTCTCTGACTCTTCTGACTTTTCTTCTTACTCTTATTTGTCATGTCCGCCTTCTCTGTCGCTCTTTTCTCTCTTTGTCTGGTTTTTGCCCTCCCCTGCTTTTTGCTCTCGCTCCCTCTGTTTCTTCCCTCCGTCAGCAGTGAGCAGCCCTCACCACGGCTGCTGCAGAGTTCATCTCAGGACAAAACCCTGCTCCGCCGCTGTTGCTGTTGCTGTTGCACACACACCGTTTGTCGACCGAATCAAAGTCTTGGGTGTAACGGGGCCCGGGGACAGATGGAGAACAGTGAAGACGAAACAAAGATGTTCTCCGAGTTTCACTAATGCACAGAGCAGGGGGAGAAATATTAAAATGACATAGCAGGCTAAGACTACGATGCCACATGATATCAAATGGATGCTGTTCAACTGCACATGAACACATGAAAAAAAACTGGCACAGACTTTGCCCTCTTGGCTTCAATTTTGCGATCTGTTTGCTCCGTCTTGCTTCTGCCAGTATTTAAATTTGTTTTGTCAAGAGTGCTTAACAGATTTGACCTGATTTGACTTTTGCAGCAGATGTTAATCAGCAGTCTCAAGACCTTACTGGATATCAGTTTTCACAATGTAGCTATACAGCACAACAGAGTTGGAAATTGAGGGATCAGATTCAAGGTGGCAGCTTTGAGACAAATATATCAATTTTGTTTATCTAACACTACAATGATGCAGTAAGATAAAAGGAAGTCACACTTTGAGGGAAAATAACCAGCATCGGGTTGCCAGAAAGACTGTTGTTCCTTGGCTTCAAGTGTTGAAATTGAACTCAGCCAGTGAGATTAGCCACGCCAGCAACGTTTCTCTGGGGATGGTAATGCTGGCCAGTCCATCATGTTTCCACACTTTAGTGTAAAATATCTCGACAACTATCGAATAGATTTACATGAAATATGGTAGACACATTCGTGGTTCCCAAAGGATGATTCCTAGCGACTTTGGTGTTCCCTGACTTTTCATCTAGCACCACTAACAGATCAAAATTTCCATTTCATTTCATTCCCTTTAGCCTCAGCTGAATTTTGCTAGTGTTGTTTGGCTAATATGCTCAATGTAACATACTAAATGTTAGCATATGTTAACATGTGAAATGTGAGCATTTAAACATATCAATATTAAAGCTGCAATCAGTATTTTTATATTAACAATGGAATGTCTTTGTGTAACATGAAAGGAGTTGCCAGTGACAACCCTACAGAGAATTATCACGTTTTAGCGTCTTTCAAGTCATTGTTTTGATTTTACAGCTCTCAAGTCAACAGTTTTGGTTCACTCTCACTACTCTCATCAACCTCAAGCCGCAGCAGGCAACTTTTTTCCCCAAACAAGCTTTGATAAACCCACTGTATGCAACAGGCAGACAAATCTAGCCACTAGCTTGTGAACATATCATATCACATAATTACCAGATATTTCCTTCAGGAGTTGGTGGAGACCAAAACAGAGCTAAAACGAGAGTGAATATTGGACTCACATTTGTTAGATGGCCTGAAACAGAACTCCAGATGAATGCTAATGCTAATGTTGCTCTGTGTCTGCTGGATGTGTAAATAAGCAACTGTTTGCTAACATGTTCACCATAACTACTCCATAAGGAGACAGTATGTCAATGTTGTGCTCCAAAAAGTCAGTTAATGTAGGTTTAACTAAAGTGCAATCTATGCATGCTGAACTTCAGTGCTGTTAACATTCAATACTTGTTCACATGCACTTTTTAACATGCTAACGTTTTTATATAACCATGCATGCTGACGTTAGCATTCAGTCCAAAGGTCAGCTGAGCATAAGTAGCCAGACAAAGTATCGCATAGACTGAAAAAAGATTCTAATGAAGTTGTACATATATTCATGGTCCCCAGATGATGACATACCTTGGTCATACCCTGACTTTACTTCTAGCGCCTCTAGGGATCACCATGAAATTTGGTACACATAATTATGTCCTCCACAGGATGAATTTTAGCAACTTTTATGATCCCTTAACATTTCATCTAGCGCCATCATCAGGTCAAATTTTCATTTTGTCCAATACTTTGGTTTATGACTACATACCTGCAAAACTAATGACATTCCCATCTGCCTAAGCTGTAGCCTACTTTGTGTTTAGTTCTAATAAGAAAATGTTAGCATGCTAAACATGGTAAACCATGCTGCAAATTATACCTGCTAAACATCAGCATTTTAGCATTGCCATTGAGAGCATGTTAGTATGCTGATATTAGCATTTAGCTCAAAGCAGCGCTGTGCCTGAGTACAGCCTCACAGAGCTACTAGCATGGCTGTTGTCTTCTTTGGACCACATTTTAGTCTTGTGTTTACCTCAGAGACACATTTGCATAACTGAAACTCCAAGTTGCTACACAGTTGCTACAGTATTAGTAATGGTTGCTGGCTGGGGTGTCTGTTCTTGCTGTAGACATTCACTTACCACCATTCAAATCACTGGCCAAGCGTTTGTGTGTGACACCAAACCCTGAAAGTAGCTGCTATTCAGCACAACCAGTGCATGACTTTTCAAATTTGTTCTTCTCTTCTCTCCTCATTAGCACTAACCCTATTCCAGGTCAATACCTATGGCACAGAGAGAACACCCACTACACACACACATACTCTCTTACACACTTTCTTTATCCCCTACTTTCTCTCCCTCAAAGCCACACACACTCACTCCATCTTTCTGTGAGTCTCTCTTTGTCTTGCTTGCTTCAACCCTGTCACTCCCACACACACACACACACACACACACACAGAATGACACACATATTACTGATCAGGGCAGCCGAGCAGGCAGGAGTCTGACCTCATTAGGAACCATGGCAGCCAGCCAGGGGAGGGTCTGTCGATGAATGACCAAGAAGAACTGGTGAGGGAGCAGGATGGACTGATCTGCAGAGTGCCAGGAGGAGATCTAAGAGTTCCTCCCCTGTTGGATGCAGAATACATTTTATAAATAGGCTACTCCCCTAAATATGTGGGGGTGAATTATATGGATGAAGTTATTTCATTTCTTTTTAGCCATGCTAGCGACGTGGCTCTAGGGATGGCAATGTCGCTCTATTGGTAGACTAAAATATCTCAACAACTATTGGTTGGATTGACATGAAATTTTGTTCAGACATATATGTCCCCCTCAGGATGAATTGTAATCACTCTGGTGATCCTCTGACTTTTCATCTAGCACCATCATCACGTCAAAATAAACATTTTTTACTATAATACTTTGGTTTATGACCAAATACTGCTTGAGTGCAGCCGTTAGCATGACTGTAGACTCTTGTTTTATCTGTGTTTTAAGTCTGCTTTTTAAATGCTTATTCAGCTGTCAGATTTTGATAAATATGAACAATATCAAGAGAAACATCAATACATGAAAACTATACATCTTTGCTGCGGCATGGGAAATACAGATAAAGTAATAAAAACCAATAAAAGCTGTAAAGAGCAATAAAATGTAAAATGTAACACTGAAATGACTCACACATGTAATGCCTTAACAATACAAATAGTATTAACATTTTAGTGTTAAGTGCTACATTATCATAATGTATAGACAGATGGATAGATAGACAACAAGCCTGTGTTCTTGTTTATCCCTGAAACATTTTTAAAATATGCTACATTTTCAAAGCAGCGATGCCTTTTCTCCTTTCCTGTCAGACATCCATCATCCATCCACTCTTTCTGTGGCTTTCAATAGGCGTGCGTCTGCATTAGGAGCCTGTGAAAAATCTCTTGTTTCCTCCTTTCTTCCCCACATTTGCCATTTACAGTTTGCAAGTTACTGGAAGGAAAGTACAGTCAATCATACACAGGCAAATTCCTACTTTGTCTTCTGGATTTATGACAAAAGTTAACCTCAGCTGCACGGCCGCTCTATATTCAACAGATATTTTACAGGTACTCCTCTAAATAAATGGAACAGTTATGGAGTCTGGTGGGCCGAAAGGCTGCCAAACTTCGCAAATGATAGATTGCTTCTACGCTACAAGGATGTATAGGCTTTCCACTGCCGTCAGAATATGTCCAGCTTAATGCATTACCAAACCTTATGCTGGAATCACTCAAATCCCAACCAAGGTCCACAGACAGATTAACATATAAATGAAACTACAGACAAGATCCTGCCCTTCATTTTCTATCTGTTTATGCCAATGATGTGCAGTCAGAGAGGTTTGACTACGAGACAGCAAGGCGTCTCGTGGAATGGATGTCGACCCTCTGTATCATTGATAGTAGAGAACACTGTCACAAAATTGAATTGAAGGATGCTCCAAATGAATAGCCTGAAAATGTTCCTGCTTGCAAGAGTGGCCACTCATATTGTATTTTAAACTGCAATGTAAATCAGTAACAGAAATAAATGTGTTTCTTAATTGTTATTTCTTGTTTTTCCAAGTCAACAAGAAGAGTATATTTATTTGATTTTACTGAGTTACTAAAAATACCTCTGAGCTTTTGAGCTTGAGAGAAAAACAAACCTGTAAATAATACACTGCATAGCTTTATCAGCTTTAACAGCTTGAGGATTAATTCCTCAATAAACTTTGCAAGCTGAAGTTGTTGGCGGTGTTCATTTTATTAAACTCAGTTTTGGCATTCAAGATATTATGCAAGGGAGGGAGATGAATGCACACTGTCTCCATAAAAGTCTCCCATGTACAAAGTAATTTAATCAGTTGGTAAATATTAAAATCTATATCTCTTCTACTTTCCAAATGGATTTTCTTTGGGCAAAGAGAAATGACTTCACCTTATGGGTACATAATACTGTAATAGAGTATAACACTTCTTTTTAAAACAAGAGTTTGTGGCTTCATACTCAGTGTAGTGAATGGATCAGATGGACACACATTACAGTGCAAATCAAGTCTAATTAGTTTGCCTCAACAGCAGCTTCTAAACTCACAAACTTATATTCCTCAACCAAAGATGACTCCTTAACTGGTGCTCTGCAAAGCCTTGCTAAACCCTGTGTTTGTTGTAGCCTTGAAACATGCAGCGCAGTAAACAACCAGCATATCCAACAAAATCACTGTATAATTGCATGTTACACTTAAAGAACCGTTGCTATTTTCATCAGTCCATTGTGTAAGTAAACAGTGTTTACTAGAACAACAATGTCATGTTATGTGTTAAATAAAATAGAGGGTATTTGACAGATTGCAATCCATTTCAAAATGAGGAACACCATATTTGCCAACTGTTATAAATATATATCTGTCTGTCTTGGTCGCCCTGCTGCAGACACAGACATCATGTGACATAGAAACACACAACAGGACAGTGAAACACATGACAAACAACAAACTTAATGAAACTAGAAAAGTGTGCTCACTTTTGCTAAAAATAGCAGGTGCGAACACTGTAAACAGGTTAAAATATCTTAAAATGTAAAACATAAAATGTAGTTTAAGCTCCTAAAGAAGTGTCAGCTGACACTGAAGCGCTGAAAGGATTTGAAGTATCTCTAAATGTGTAAGAACGCAAAGCAGCAAGTGTAAATGCTGAAAGCATTTGAAATGTTACTTTCAAGTTAAAGCCTTGTAGACGGTTGAACTGTCAGTTTGTTGATAAGTAAGCCCTGAGCAATTTGTTTTTACTGGTGAAATGACCTATGTTTATGTTTCCTGACAGGCAACCTCTTGTGGTGCTGCAAATAATGACGGTACTCCAGACGTAACGAAGGCAGAGGGAGTGTGACATACTTTGCACTGATGCAAAAAAGTCTCTAGGAGTTTGGGGTGGATAAATGGGTTTACAAAGCGTGTCACTTTGACACCGAAGACCGCAGTTTACATCCCGTCTTCTACCAACAGTCATTTTGTTTCTAACTACAAACAAAAGTTTCCCTAACCACTGTGCTTCCCTAACCTTAATCAAGTAGTTTAATGCTGGTGATATTCTATATTTTCTTATTGTCAAAAATCCCATGAAAAGACCAAACCCAACAATGAACTGATCCTACTAACAATTATTGTCTGTGTATCCAAAGACTGATATATCTTATTCCTCTGTGCTGTAGAGCTCTACTGTTGTCCAAAAACGAACTAAACACATAAGTAAGACATGCTATTGCACTGCGTCACGTGTTTCTTCATTACAATGAATGTGGGCGCTGCGGTTTATTTTAAGCCAATCCCACACACGCCGCCCTGCTGCTGCAAATAACGCATATTTATCCACAGCTGAAAATAGTCCCAAACAAATGCACTATTTATTATTTATTATTTGAGTAAAGTTGCCGAAAACAATACCATGCCAAGCCGTTTCAGCCTGTCTGAAGGCTTGGCACAGATAGGGTACGGAATTCGATAAGTATTGAAAGACGGACTAGCTTATTATTGGTTTTGATCTTTTTATAGGATCTATTGACAATAAGAAATACTGAATAAGGCTATACTTATCCTTTAACCATAGGAGGTGCAGGTCAGAAAACGCTCATACTGTATGAGTTGTTTTTAGAACAGTCATATGGGTTATCTTGGAAGACACAGACAAACAACCTCGTCCTGAGATGTACAATGTGTCGCCTATCATATTTAGACCTTCCTAGGTTGTTTTGGCTACAAGCATCGTCATACTCAACACAGGAGTAAACCAAACAGCATCTAGACAGGACTGGCAATGACAAAAGTCAAGGGACCAGTTGGAAATAGTTAGACATTACTTGGGGCGTGGCAAGATAAGAAGAAAGTTTCACTGGCCCCTTTAGTGCATAGGACCCCTGGTTTCAGACTGTCCTAGCTCTCAGATTAAAGGCCATTGATCGTAATAAAAACATATCCGTCTTCTTCAAAAATCAGGAGTAATTTTACCAAAAAGCTACAAGAACATCTCCGGACAGTAGTTCTGATCTTCCTGGCTGATAGTTATTAGCTCATGATAAAAGGCATAGAGAAGAGACCAAAAGCCCATTTTGGCAATTTTGCCACATGTTTCAATACCATGCAAAAACCAGCAAAGAGCAGGGTGACTAAGCTGAACTGAATGACTCATTACAGCAAGGTAAGGGGCTGCAGAAGGCCCTCAGAGAGCAGACCACCCACTCATGTCCCCCATTAAGACGGCCAGCTCTTCTTGCACATCAACGCCCCTGCAGCAATTTACAGCTCAGCATGCGTGGAGGCGAATGAATGGTGAACGACAGAGAATTCTTAATGAGACATGGGTCAATGAAATGTCAAAACTGGACAATGAATAGAGAGAGAAAAAGCCCTAAATTGCAATTGCTATTCCAGTCTTTACACCTTTAGAGGGAAAATGTGAACTAAATTAAACTACCCACATATTCTCTGTTCTGTTCATCTATTGTTTAAAACTAAAACTCCAATCTGCATTTAATTTTTGGCTATAAAGATATGTTTTTTTGTTTATTTTTTAGATGTCATATATGCATCAATCTCCTCAACTAATAAAAAAATTAGTGGACATTTTGATTCATATTTTGCTTGTATTGTCTGTTTTTCTGCAAAAAAAACAAAAAAAAAAACTTCAGTGTTATTTTTCAAAATGTGGAGTAACTTGTGGGTAGAGAGAGTAACTCACTCACATATTCATTCATTCATAGTTTATTCATGCCTATAGTGTCTGTTTGGAGTCACAGTGCTGTGCATAGAAAACCCACTGGACCACGATCACTCACTCACCCCCATTTATTCAACTCAATGACCTGTGTAGAAGTTTCATGTCTGTCGCTCAATATGTCCTTGTTTGATTCATTGCACCTCTGCCATTGTGTTTCCTGGCATGAGGGAACTTGGCAGTTGCGGGTGCGTGAGAATATAGGTCACACAGTACAACGATTAGGTTATACTGCATCCTTTGAGACAACAGTGACATCCAACTGGCCTTGTACTACCACAGGAAGTCATTAAAGGACACAACTGTCTATTAACAATGCTCTACTCACACGTTTTGTTGCCTGCATCCTCTTCCTGTTCATGTGATAATACTGAAAACAGTTACAGTCCAGTGATAGGTAATCAACCTGTATTTTGCAGTTTTCAAAACTTATGTTAAAGAGGTACTGCACACTTAAACGTGTTTTTTGAGCTATAAACTAAATTATATGACTGTACTGTGATGAAACACATCAGTGCTGGTGTTAATATTGACATTTCTTACCAAATGTATAAAAATCAGCATTTCATGGGTTGAAAATGGCTCAACATGCCATCTACTATTTTAAATCAGCCTTGAACCTGCGAGGCCAACGCTGACATAGAGTCAACCAGTTGGGACCTGTCTACGTCATGAAATTAATATAAAAAAAGACTCTAATCAGTGTCAGTTAGTCTCCCCTGTGTCTCCTGACCCACACACTACGCAGCCACGAGGCCACGCCACCTACAGTCGTTGTTCCCTCACTCGTTGCATGTTTTAAATTGGTTTGAGAGAGGGTTCTAGATGAATCTGAGGGTGGAGTTACACTTTAAGTTTCCTTGTGAAGAGGGACAGGATTTGGTTGGTCTGTAGGTTTTAAAGGTGTATGTCACTTAGACTTTACCTCTACTGGCACAGTTCCATAGCTGACATTGTTACATCCAACATCTCAGAAGGAGTCTGTGACAAATCCAACAAAATACAAGTAAATATAGACAGGCATCTTGATCCACTATGTCTACACCAATGTCTGATATTTTGTGCGTATGTAATTTAAGATGTTAAGAGATATTTTTGGGAGGCAACTTTTTTTCCTGACATTGTGTCCCATTACAGAAGGGCAATGTAGTTTATTTGTAGGTTAGCCTACACTTAGTATTTAGCTATGCAGTCATAATCCACTGCTACAGTACATTTGGTCTATCTCTTGTTTATTGTACTACTGTACATCTCTATCTGATTTCTAACCACAAAGACCTTTAATTTGGGACTTGACATGGCTAAAAACAGCTCCGTCACTTAGCAACAGTTCATTCTGTTGCCTTATGTATCACAGTTGTATTATGCCACGTGTGCCAAAAGTTAAACCACATTCTGCCACCAGCAGTTAGTACCAGTGTCATTTTCTGTTGCTATTAGCAACCCCTACTGGCACAGTTACATAGTTGTTGCAGTGTAACTGACATTTTTACATCCACCATCTTGTAAAAATGAGAATAAGCAAATATATGCATCTTTTATTCAGTTTCCAAATCCCCTTTTTGGAGATTAGGCACTTTTCGTTTACAATATTAATGTATGACTCGTGTCTGTTGTTTTGTGTGTACATAATTGAGATGTTAAATTTGAGATTGCTTCATAGGTAACAAAGCTGTTCGAAGCTCATGCAACATTGTAGGTCACTTCACACCATTTAGCAGCTTTTTGGGCAATGTTTTACTGTATGTGTTGTATTAGACTTATGCTATGATGTTTTTCCACTAATGATATTTTGTTTCTTCCTTGCATCATGTACCATTACAAAGGGGCAATAACTGCCTGTTAGTTTCCAGCTACTTGTTAGTCTGCTGTACTTTTAGTTTGTATTACATCGCCATCTGATTTTAACCACTATTATTGAACTAACTATGGTTTACCAAATACTGTTTCCACAGTTTCACATTGCTAACACTTAGGTAAACTCCTGTCTTAAACCTTTATTGGAAGTGAATTTAACTTGCCGCATCGCTGTGCAGCTACACACATAATGAGGACAGAAGAGGCACCTTTGACAAGAATATGTTACCATTTATTTTTCTTGAGCTCATGGATATTATGCCTTATATACCAGTATGTATGGGTGAAACTTTCTTGAAGTGAACTGATCTCTAATAGCTTCACAATATTTGTCATCAAACAGTCACAATTTGTATGCAGGCATCATACTTTTAATACGTTTTATTTCACGGATGAGGAATTGAAATGAGAGGAACGGATGCACTCGGCGATGGCCTTTAATCTCCAGAATACTAATAAACAAAAAGAGAGCAATCTGAAGCCTGTAATCAGTTTGCAATCAGACAGGACTATGAAGTATGCAGCAACATCTGAAAGCCTCACTCAGAATATCAGAGGATCACTTTGCTCACCACACGACTGTATGTACTGTATGTATAGTTAAAACAAAGACTAACATATTGATTGATGCTGTAATTGATTCATTAGGTAGAGAACCAGATGGGTCAAAGATATATTTCTGTAAAAGGGCTTTGCAGCTGAGTCACAAACCTTCTGACAGCTGGCACTATCATCTGAGAGCAGTATGGAGCGCAGTGGTATCAGGGGTAACTTGCTTTCACAAATTAGTCATTTGTACCCACTGATTAGTTAATAAGTTCCCTTTAATTAATAATTCCTGCACACAATTCAGCTGCAATTCAGCAGAACAATTGACTTAGAGGATGTGAAAGATAACACCACACTGTTTAACATCCAAAACCAAATGTTTCCAAAATAAGATGAATGAATAAATAAAAACTTTAACTTTGCATTTTTCATTGCATCACTTAGCAGCATGTGTGCGCTTTGTTGCCAAAGCTGGTCAACAAAGATTAAACAGGAAGTGCTGAAAAACATCAAAAATAGCATCAACACTACCAGAAGCAAAGTATACAGGGGACAGGAACAAATGGAATGAATGTAATGACAATATTAATATGAGGGAACTGATTCAGTGATTTGTGGGCACCTCTGCACTGAAACATAGCTGCTAGCCTGGTGCTAACACCACCAAGGTGGTCCTTGATCACTACAGAACAGAGTAGCCACAACGACTTTCGAGTTTCTATTTCTACAGTAACTTTTGTGCATATGATCAATTACAAGGTAAAAATTACTAAATCATGTGTGGACAAATGATCAAAAACTTTATATTGGTTATTCACTAAATATTGTTGTAGGAGGGCTTAAGAATGGGGATGTCATTTTCCTACATAGCTAACAAGCTATTTAAAAAGTGGACAGACAGAAAAATGGTGACAAAGTGAGGCTGTAGAAGTTGTTGTAAGGTAAGTCAACATAGCTTTACAGAAATACCAACTCTTAAATGTACATATTTCTAATGAATCAATATGAAAAAGTATCAAAATGGCAATTCAGTCTGAGCCTTGAGAAGAGTCACATCAGCTAACTTTAGTTAGGTTTGACTTAGCTACACTGTAGATAACTAGGCAGCAGACAAAGCAGCTAATCCTAGTGTTAGCATTCAGCTAGCTGCTTTGAGGAAAAAAAACACAGATTAATGTAAACAAGACTGATTGTAGCGTGTTGAGATGTCTGAGCTGCATGTTGAGAAAACTAAACTGTTGGTTCTATGTTGGTCAAGGACTGATCTTAAAATTGGCTGCTAATAACCTGAAAGTCTATTGTGTTGAAGGACAGTTTGCCATTCAGTTATCTAGGTTACATGGAATGGATTTCTTCTAAACAGTATTTTTTTCCTCACTGGTTTTTGTGTTAATATATAAAAACATGTGCTTTGGTCACCTTGCTACACTACTGTTAAATAATCACAACAAATAATGGGCCTTTTTATTCTCCATAAAAGTTCTGATAATTGTGACACACTAATATTTGTTATGGCTGTTATTTACATCAGTTATTACGTAATGCATTCACTTGAGGAAAAAAATCTGCTCTGTTTATTTATGAATTAACAAGATTATTATCTCAGAATTCTGAAATTTTTTTTCATGGAAAAAAAACATCTGCTCTTATTTATTTTCTCAAATGAATGCATTACGCTTCTGTAGGTTATTAATGGATAGAGCTTTAAAATGGAGCAACAGCCTCTTTTGACTCCTGGGGGTTTAATAATTTCTAAGACAATCAATAACCTCTCAGAGGCTGTCCAAACATGTTACACAGGTTTCCTTAGTTACCATCCCCCACTATTCCTGCACACACACACACACACACACACACGCACACACACACACACACACACACACAAGGTAACAGCTGATTTGACAGGCTATAGACAGATGATACACGCTGGACAGACACAAGGAACCACTATATTGGAGTGAATGGAGGATAATTCATCGCTTGTTCCCCTTGTCCACTGCAGACCATCAACCAGTCTAAATGAAGGGAAGGTTTGGGATTTATTTGAAACTGTTCTATTGATCACTTACCAAGCTCTTTCTTAAAGTTTCGACGTGATTTCCTGCATTCCCTCTTTAAAACTGAAGGTCAATACTCAAAACATCCTGACATCAGATTGCACACAGCACCTGTGTTTTCCACAAACACTGAAGGTATGAGACATTATGAGTACAACTCCTTCTGGAGTGCTCGCTAACTTGAAAGTTAGAAAATGTGTACTTTGGTCTTTATTTTGAAACAATAAATCAAGTTGGCCAATTGGGATGGATTTACAGCATTCTTTGTAAATTAGGTGGTCAGTCAGATAAGCTTTTAAAATCCCCAATTTGCCTTATAAGAGACTGGTTTGATAGTGATCAGAAGAATCCAGATTTTATTTGTTGTTCTAAGGGGAAATGATTATTTTACTAAACATATTTGAATCTAAAAACTATTAACACGACCTCTGTAGTTTATTTTGAGTTATGTAACGTTTGCTAAAAACTACAGTGCCTAGTTGTTTTAGCAAATTATTTAGATGTTTTATTTGAATGAAACTATATATTTGTGACATGTTTTTTTTTGTTTGTTTGTTTTTTAGATTTAAATCCTCAGTAGGTTGAGCGCCACAGAAAATGTAGAGAAGTCAGAAAGTACTGAAAGATCAACTGACACATTGTTGTTATTGTTGTTTTTGGTCTTTTCATGGGATTTGACTATGAGAAATAGAGTAACATCCTTTTAAAGTTATTTCATCTAGTTTCTGTCTTTATGGATCAGTGTCAAATCATATTGAAATATGAAATGCAAGACAGACATATAAGCATGCACAGCTGACCCCTGCAGAAAGGTCAAAAAAGACTGATTGTGTATTATTGAAGTTTCCAGCTATCTTGAGCTCTTAACTAATTCAGGAACACTTCTGAGGGTACAAGCTGTAATATTAAATGAAGAACAACAGCAACTTTACATGGCAATTTGGAGTGAAACACATTCATGTATCAGATTAGTGCACCGTCATTTGGGCTGAAGATGAAGATGCTGTGCACTCTACATCACTAGTAATGCAGTGATAGCAGTAATACAATGGGGCAGTGTGTTGTCTGTTGTCCAGTGTAATCCACTGTTTTATTTGATGGGAGCCATTTTCTCTACTGTCCTTGCAAATTGAATTTCCCTCAGGACAATAACTGATATTGCATCTTTTGCACGCAGGCGGACTCTGAAAGGAGGAACTGATCTGTGCACTCCACTGATCATTGATTTCTATTTTGCTGAGTCCTGAGAAGCGCAGGACCCTGTTTTGTGCAGGGAGATTGTCGCCATCATTTAGCTGGCCACAGTGAAATAATCTATAATTTAACATTGAAATGTCAATACTGTATGTCATCATGTCGAAACATGTGGATGAATTATTTCTAGAGCCACATTTAGCATTAGAGCTTTTTATTGGTCTTTATAGCTTTTATTACTTTATCTGTATTTTTATGCTACTGCAGAGGCTCTCTGTTTAATCTATTAATATCAGTTTAATTCCCCAGTTCTCTTTTTAACCTGTCTCTAACTGTTCATCTAGCTTCACAACAGCCAACATGTCCATAAATATAAGCATGGCCTGATGAAGTGGCCCTCAGCAAAAAGCACTGAAGCACCGCCGTGTCTGTGTTTGTACAGTAAGTCGCTCTGGGGTGAAAAATGTCAGCTAATCGCCAAGATGTAAATGAAATGAAACTGTTCCACATGGCTCTTTTCCAGTGTCATTTCCTCACAGAGTGTGACTGACGTTACTGATCACAGGTTAGCTGAAAAGGTGCTTAAACAGCAATCCATCCAGAAAGAAAAGCGTGGCTGCAGAGGTAGACACATTTTTGCAATATTGATTGTGTTGTCATAAACCTGATAGTATACTTAATATTTACTCTCCTGCAAATATTTGCTAAAGCCGGGGTTGACTGCATGAAAGCAACCCAACAATATGCTAATGACAGAATGCTAACGTTGACAGAAAATGATTACTTTGGCTGTGACTGAGCTTCTGGGCGTGTCTCATTCATTAATCTCCCTCTTTCTCTCTCTGTCTATCTGATCATCATAGCTCGTTAAAGATTGGGGAGGGGATGGGGATGGGGGATCAGGTTGGGGGTGGGATTCACAGGTGCAGCCAAACGGGGCTGTGCCATGGTTAATGGCGTCCTCTGATCAATTATGGCCCGGCTGAGGCACATTGTCTATACATATTTCATGACTATCAGCGGATGCAAGCCTGGCTGCCTAAACCTCTCAACCTCCACTCACACACACACACACACTCTCCCCCAAATCCACCAGCACTCAGCCCCCGCCCCCAAGGCCCAGATGAAAGGGAGGCTTGACTTGTTAGCACCCTGCGTCAGTTAGCTCCGGACAGGAAGGTGGGGTGCCACAGCGGGGGAGTCTGGCCAGCTTCACCCCAAGCTGTGGGAAGCTCCAGGTTCCTATTTGTCTTTGTCTGCCAGCACATGCACTGTCTGCAGTGGGTGTGTATGTTAAGATGATATAGGTACATGGCAAGGTTTACACTAGTTGGATGCCACTGTGTAAAGGCTAAGATGTTTGATGGAACTGTTCAAGACCTTAATTTGTACATTTATCTATCCATCTATCTATCTAGCATCTATTTTTCCATCCTTCCATCTACTTTTCTGTCATCCATCCCTCCATTTTTATATGTCCATCCATCCATCGTTTTTTATATCCATTAATCTATACATTCATCCATCCATTTTTATTACCCTCAATGGATCTATTTTTTCATCCATCCTGTCAATCCACCCATCCATCCATCTATTATCTATCTATCCATCCATTTTTCTATGCATCCATCCATCCATGCATTTTTCCATCCATCCATTTTTCATCTGTATGTCTATTTTTCCATCCATCCACCCATTTTTCTATCTATCTATCTATCTATCTATCTATCTATCTATCTATCTATCTATCTATCTATCTATCTATCTATCTATCTATCTATCTATCTATCTATCGCAGTTTTAAAGATTACAGTTACCCAGCCCTTTGTACTTCCATGGTTATAAAACTGAACCCTCTCATGTAATCAAACAGCATCACTGTGGATGGAAGCCATTTTGGTTGAAGGGTGCAAGGGCCCTGCAATTATGGCGGTGGGGGTTGGGAGAGAGAAGTGGGTGCTGGAGGCTGTTGGCCAGGAGCTGGTTGGTAATGCTTTGTAGTCTGTTCCCACCCAGCCACCCGCTGCTCCAAAGACTAGACCATGTTCTGAAGTAAAAGACAGACTGCAGAAAACATTCCATACAAAATAAACCATTTTTAGTTGCTCAGCATTAAAACAATGCATTTCTAAAATGAATGTTGACTATTTCTAACACAGCTTTGGTTGTTCCAAGAAATGTCTCGACATTCTCAAGATGGCAGCAGTAATCTGCATGATTCATGAAATTTTATTAATGGGAATTGGTGAAACAGATTGAGTTGCATTTTAGTTATCAAACCTAATGGCCAGATGCTTTTCTGATTTTGCAGTACAGCACAGAAGAATGAAATAAAATTTCATATGGCAGTAGACACAAGGCCAGGCTGGAGTTGTCATTATTATAGAAAAGACTAGTGCTGATGTTATTTGAAGAGACTTGAAGCATGCACTTTTCTTGCACTGTTCTTTATCTTGCAGCAGACATTAAATTGGTGAGCTCACAAAAGAATCTCTTGCCTTAAAACGCTAAGTTCAGAGTGTGTCCTGATCAAACAGATCAAAGTCTGTTCTCAACCTGTAGGGAGGCTGCTTAAAGCCCCTCCAAATCCTCTTTCTGGTCTTGATAAGAAAGTTTGATGCAAGAATTCCATCATTCTTAAACTTGAAATGTCATCCTTTAAAGCAACATTATGCAAGAATTGCCATTTTTTGCGACTTGGCGCCTCTACAGTTTTCGGAGTGCATTTGTTGACAAGCTGAAGGATTTAGATTTGGTGGGCTGACATGACTTATGATCAAAAACTAGCGAATCGACAACTTTGCTAACACAGCCAAACATCAAGCAAGTGCAACAACACAATTAGCAAGCCAGGTAATTACTCTAATTACTTACTAGTCCAACAGCAAGAAGGGCTCGGCGTCTGTCTTGCAGCCTTTTATTTCGGGAAGCTCTCACCAACGCCTAAAAGCCATTCCTAGATTTACTCCATCAACGTCCTCTCCGTCTCTTCGCCTCTGCCATGATGTCCGTACTGAGAATACCGAGCTAGACCCATGTGTGACGTAGTGCTGTAAAGTGGGATCTCGTGGGAGATCGTATCCACTCAACCCAAGTTACATAGTGCAAGAACAGGTGTTTGGGGCGCGGAGTGGGAATGAAAGAGGCGCCATTCTCCCTGTTACAAGTCAGTGAACCATCAAAATGATTTTGAAGGTAAAATAGTTGCATAATGTTACTTTAAGGGATTAGCATGCTAATTAACTTTTCAAATAGGATTTTGATAAGCTATTGATGTCATATCACATGATGCGCATTTAAGCCAACAGGCATTAGAGTGTTTTAGGTCCAGTCATAAAGCCTCTATGTTAAAACAGAGTACTGGATCCATTGTGGCTTGTTTACAGGGTGTTTACTGGTGGTTACGAGGGACAGGCCACCATGTTGGAGGAATGACAACAGAGAGAAAGTTTACAACATTATCAACTGCTCCCTAAAGAAAGCTTTCCTTTTTGTTGTAACTCCTCCAACCTGGTGTCATGTCAGTTTGATAACGGCTCCCCAGTCAGTGACTGCTCTCATCATTGCTCTGGGATGGACTCACCCCTCTGATTTGGCTGCGTCTGATGCTTTGTTGCTAATATTGTGCTGCAAAACAACTCATTGCTATGACATTAGTCAGTACAAAACACTGACCACAACATTCCATATTGCAAATGTCAAAAATTCTTCAAATAGCTTTCTTTTGAATAGTCAATATGAAGTTGAACAGCAGAATATCATACAGTGCTCCATTCACTGTCCACAGCAAGACTACAAGCCATCACTACATTGTGAAGGGGTTGCTAGGGACAAACATGTGGAAAATGTGTATGCGAACCCAAAATTTTGCTGACAAAGACGCTTATGGTTTTGACCAGTTTAGGCTTTTGAAGACTGATGTATTACTTTTGAGGCAAAGTGATCAAATTTTGTTCTGATCAAAAAAAAAGTTAGCTAACATTAGCTAAGATTAGCCATCGGTTGTGGATGGAATGCACAATGCAACCCAGCTATATTTAACTTATATCTTTTTGGAGCTCATCACATTCAGTATTTGTTGATTTTGCATCAATATTTTGATCAGTCTGTTAGGAACACCTTTCAATGCAATGTAATTCAATCACAAACTGCAGCCTGCAAAGTGACCACAGACTTGAATCAACATTTCCCTGACAAAATGGCTAAAAAAAAAAACTGAAAATCATAAGCTTCATAGGGTTTAGTGCTGTTTAGCTAGGTGTAAAATTGCAGCTGTAGCAAATATAAGAATCAAATGATCATTTCTCAACATATTTGTCCTACAAAGGAGAAAATCTGTTTTTTCAAACTACACGTAAACACCATCCACGCCCTGCAATCATGGAGATTTACTTTTCAATTCAATAGCTCATCGAAAACATTCCACACCCACTTGCCAGATGTAATGCCTGTGTCATATTTCTGATAGAGTGCATTCAGCACTGTCACTGATGTTAGGATCAGATGTAGAGAGTCTGTTTGTGTTCAGCCCAAAGCTTAGAAAGGTCAGAATTTCCTTCTGTCACTTACAAACCATTTTACAAAGACACTGCACAGACATTAGTGGTTTGATCTGTAGCTTTGTTTATGCCACAAATGAAAGGCTTTATGCAGAGATATTTCTTTCCTGGTGGTGGAGGATCACTTTTTCCTATCTAGCATGCCATAGATAGATGGAGATTGTAGTAAGTGTTCAAATTAATTCATATATTTACTTGTTTCTTGTTTAATAAGTGGTTCTTTGCATTTATAAGTGTAAGAGACCAGTATATGTAGTAGTTTGTCCCTATGAAAGTGGGAAAATAATTGCCAGATTTACAGCTTAACCAAGCTACAACAGGGCTAACAAATAAAAACAAGAGTGTAATTATGTATAGTAGTGAGATGAAAGGCTACACAGTGAGACATATGACATTTAACATTCAATGCTCTTTAGCTTGAGTGGTTCTGGTTCTCTCTGGGCATTATTTTCCTACAGGGAATTTAATCTAACAACATATCCAATCTAAAGTTAACTGCTAAGTGAGAACGTATGTGGACAAATGTACAGCTGTTGACATACCATGCATGTGTGTGTGTGTGTGTGTGTGTGTGTGTTTGTTTGTGAATGAAGGGTGAGAGTGATGTGTGTGGGGGTTTAGTTGTGTGCTGGCAAGACCTAGAAAATGGTTCATGGGAAAAGACTGTGTTTATCCTGATTTAGACAAAAAAATAAATGTGCCAACAGCTGTCACATTGGGCATTCTCCACGGACTGGCTAGCACAGATGTAGTGTACAACAGTATGTGTGTGTGTGTGTGTGTGTGTGTGTGTGTGTGTGTGTGTGTGTGTGTGCGCATATGTTTCAAAATCAACTTCTGTCAGAGCCATTTGCAGTTGGGCTTCAACAGAGTCCAATAATAAATCCACTAAATTGCATTTGACTAATCAAATTATTCAGAAGGTAAATGAAGAAACATTCACTGACAGTGCAAGGAGACCAGTTAAATCTTTGGGAACACAAAGCAATTTAGATTGGTTGCAGCAAAGCCTGTTAGCATTGATTCATGGGTAGAAGAAAACCATAACATAATAGTTCAAATCTCTCTGTCTTTAACCCATTAGCTTCGGCCTCCCATCTTTCAGAATCTACCTCCTTAACTGCATGAACTCACCAGTCATATCTGCAAAACAAATCTGATCTTATTAATTTCAGGATCTGACAAGTCACATGCTTGCCCTGAGATGACAGGTTTTACATCAGGACTCAGTGCCAGGAGGAAGAGCAGAGCACAATGCTAGTAAAAAGGGAAACACTCATGATTATCTCCATACCATATAATAGTTGTTGGGCTAATGCTTCATTAGCAGCCATAATAATCCTCTGTGTGTCTGATATATTTAAAGGTGTGTTGAAATTCTTCCACCAGTGAGGTCCATGACAGACAATCCTTAAATGTGAAAATTACGGCACTCACTTCCTGGTTTTCAGCAATTATAGTGGATGGGCATGCCAAAGAAACTTTGGAGACAATGACTTCAAAAATATGAATCAAGGTGATCTTTAGTCAAGTCAGACAAAAACAAAAAACAACAGGAAAAAGACAAGAAAAAAAAAGAGAATTTTCAGGGAACCAAGAGAGAAGCGCCAGAAACACACATCAGCTATAGACACAGTGGGCCAGGACTTAACCATCACATTACTTTAAATGTCTGTGTTAAATGATAGTGTTAAACCACTATCACTGAGAATTAATGTCATTGCCTGAAGTGCCACAAGCTGCAGTTCCTCAAATGACCACTACATGCTGGTTCTAAGAAAACAGTAAAAATATCCTCCACTGAGGATTATAAAGACAGTTTGACATCATTCCCAGAGCTGTTCCACTGTGCAGTTAGCGGACGCGTCATCATCTATTCTTGTCATTTCAAACTGCGAGGACTCGGAGAGTGGTGGCACCTATTCCAGTGTTCCTTCACAATATACAAAATCCTGGGGATGCACTCAGTAACATTACATGTAAGGCAATAACAGACAGAGGTGGCTGCATTTGTGAAATCCAATACTACTGGTACCAAACTGAAACTTGTCTAAAGGTAAATACTGTATACAAATTTGCAAGTTAGCTAGTGGCCTAACTAGCTAACAAGCTACCAAAAGAGCTAGTGCGCTAATTAGCTTGCTAACGACCAAGCGATCGGTTTTCAGTTGCTTAATGCAACTGTTCTTTTCACTGGGTATGTGTGGTTCATGACATCTGAAAACTGTGACAAGCTAGCCTAATCTTACACCACAGCATAGTTGATAAAAAGCAAAAGGTTAACGTAAGCTTGCTGTCAACAAGCATCTTTTTCTGACATTGCAGGTTGTGCTGTTGGTGCATTCTGGGAAGAGCTTGGAGCACTCAAAGAAAACCAAATGAAAAAAACGTCTTTATCAACCTGTGCAATTTCACTGAAGTGCACAGACAAGTTTTCCACAAGAAATCTCAATAATTAATTTTACAAAATCTAATCTGGTGGCAACAAAGCTGTAGTCAGGAAACCTAATTTAGCCAGAGTAACACTGGCTAAATAATGAGGCTTTTGCTTTTTTTTGCTGCTTGAAGAATTGACTCTTTAAATGACAGATGGTGGACTGGGATTTCATCCTGAGTTTCCAAACACTTGAAACAATCAGATTAAATCTGGAAGAGAGCATTTGTGGACCAGGAGTGATTCTTCCCCCATGTATTTGGGAAAAGAAAATACCTCTTTGTATAAGATGTATTCTGATCTATAAAATCCTTCAATTTTACCGCTAATGAGTTGATAATGGTGGGGTTTTTCAGGAGGGTTATGGGGTCTGGGTGGCAGAATATAGTGTTTCCATTAAGCTTGCTCTCTTGGCCTCTTCTCTTTGTCTCCTCACCCTCTGTCTCTCCAGGGAGGCACTCCATAAGGTCCCAAGTGGCTTATTTACTTGTAAGGCAGTGCAATGTCCCCTCAGCAGCCCTCCAGCCAGAGCTGACAGTTGATTGGCTTGTGGCGTTGCATTCAAGTCCTCTTATCGTGCTTAAGTGGAGCTGCTCGCTAAGACCTAAGATACACTTCCCGTGTGCCAGAGAAAGACGTGGAGGTGAAAGGAGGGGCAAAACAGAGAGATTAAATTCTCTGAAGTGAGATGAGGACAGATGGAAAAAGTGAAGGGGAAAACAAGGAAATGGATGAATAGAGACAAAAGAGAACGGGACACCTTTTTAATAGAGGTGCAAGTGTGTTTGTGCATGCAAACACGTGTGTGTTGTTTGATGGATTAAGAAAGAGAGGACGTTTGCTTCTTACAGACTTTAAACACCATACCATTGACCTATGTGGTTAAGTCATATAATAACTACTATTTTTTCATATGACTTAAAAATCCAATAAAGATTCTTTATCAAGAAAGAAAAAAAAAACATGGAGACATTTTGAAAGTTAAACAGAAAAATAAGTAAAAACTGAAAACAATGAGCCATAAATATGTATTGTCTATGTATATGAGCACATATATGAATGTACTGTATTTTATGAGATGTGCAGCCTCCCTACAGAAGATGATTTATTGGCTGCTGTCACAGGCATGTCATAGAAGGAGATTAGAGTCCTCTCCAGTCCTACCATCAATACTGTGAACGGGGACCAGACTGCCCTGCCTCCAGATAAACAGGGATGTGCCAGCATGAAATTGATTGCCAAAGTGCCACATCTGTCATAAAGCTAACCAGAAGGTGATCGCACAGGACACTGGGGGAGAATGTGATTTTGTATTGTTTTGGCTCACAGTCAACAGATCCATGCAGATCTTTATCCATCTATCTATTCATGCATCTTTTAGATGTTTATTCTTCTAGGAAAGTTTTGCCTTGCCCACATGCTGGTTTAAGCAGCACCCTGCTTCTCATTCAGTGAGTTGCATATATTCACACCCAGGAGCTTTGCAGTACAATTAGTTTGTCTTCTGTTGGCTTGAGCAGCTGCACTAGAGCAGGTGGCTTTTCTAAAGCACACTCCAAGGGAAGTAATAAATATTTACTCTCCCTATCCTGATTTTTTCAACCCATCTATAGATCCAAATTCTCAACTTTATTTAACACCACAAAGTTGTGCAGTTTGTACCAATTCAGTCAACTGATCTGTGGAAATTAACTGAAAATTTAAAAATGTGTTGCTTTGCTGGGTGCAGGGTGGTGATGAGGTGTCTGCAGCACCACATTATGATAAGGCACCATTTGTAAAGGGGTTTATAAGTTGTTTATAAGTCACTAATGGGTTCTAGACCAGCTTTAAGCCTTTAATAAGAACAACTTTTGGATTGCCAGGCTGAGAACAATCTATTCTTTGGCTGCAGCTGTTTAACTTCCTCCATCATCACACACATTGTCTTTTAGCTCTTTAGTTCATCAGGTGACCCCCTCCATTGGACCATTTGACCTCTGACCTTCTGAGAAACGGCTGCAGAGCATCTGGACCAAAAAAATGTATTGATAACTTTTGCAACTGCAGACTTGGATTATTTGCATGAACCCTTTGTTAATGACTTATTAGCATTTATAATTACAGACTTTTACTGTTGGCTTTTTAGAAAGCAAGAAACTTATGACCCTTCATTAATAATCTTTATTTATGACTCGACATATATTTTTCACAACATGACAACCCAAAAACTGTTCTTCTAAATGCTATAAAGCATTAGTCAATTATTTATTATCCACTATAAAGCCTTTGTAAAGCCTGACTTATAAGAAAGTGGTTCCCTTTTGGCTGACTCTTGCCTCTTTGCTTCTATTTTTGCGTCGTAGACTAATGGCAGGAATGACAGGAATTTATCTGTGTCAATCAGTGTCACCATTTTTCAATCTGTACGGCTTTATGCGTCCTGACAATCCAATCATTAAAGAAACCCCATAATTCTCTCTTTCATGTAGGCAGAGATGACTGTAACAACATAATTTCTGTTGTTTTGATTGATTGATTGATTGATTGAAGTTAATGGCCTATTGTTCAACCAAGTAAAGTCACAAAATCCACTCCAGCACTGACAATGTGATGCATGCACTTTCATACCGGCCCAGTTAAGTACTGTACCTGCCAGGAAATATTGACCAAAAGTAGTAAGAAAGTAACAACAAGACAACCTATTTAGAATTCTGAGACAAAATGACAACACTAAAGAACACCAATAAAGGTGACGAATAATGCCATTGTGCTGCTTTCCCTAGGCTCTACAATAGCACTCAGCACAGACAGAAGCACAGGAAGCATCAATAAAACTAAAGTCAGTGTGGGCAGAGAAACAATAACACCCTTGAGACATTGAGCTTATTGAGAGGAGCTGAACAACTGAACAGGTAAGAGTGTGATGTCTCGCTCCATGATCCTGCACATTTGGGATTCAAACCTATAGCCTTTTCACTAATGGAGTATTTCTGCTAACCATTACGCCACCTTTTCACCCTATTCTCAAGCAGTACTTTAAGATTTATTTCCCAGGAGTCATTGGATTTACATTCATATCAGACAACCGCCAGGCAGAGTAGTCAATGATGTCAACAGCGCTCAAATGGCAGGCCAATAGCAGTATACCTGATGCAAAACAACAAAAGGATCAATGCACTTTATGCTTTTAAATATAATATCTTTTTATATTTCGCAATACGCAATTCACAGTTTTTAAACTGACATGCAATCTGGATGAACACCTCTGTGAAGATAATATAAATAACACATTTACAAACCTATACAAAAGAGAAAATAGATGGGGCCTTGTTGATTGACTTGTGCTGTTAGCGTCCTCTCGAGAGAAAGATTCCCAGTATTCTGTCCTTTCCAGCTGAGTTATTCTGCCATTGTTGACAGATAATTAAGAACTCTTGGCAGTTTGTTCCTGTTGGTAATTGCTGTACCAAGAGCAAGTTGTGACAAATTATAAAGGACAAAACATAAATGGGCTGTGCAGGTGAATTCAAGTGAACGCTGATTATTGATTTTGCAGAACAAATAAATCCACCTTTCTCTCTCGTGAGATGGAGAGGAAAGTGAGGATCCACATTTAGGTGTTAAGGTAATAAGTGTACATAGTACAAGTTCTTCCATCTTGGGTCTGTTGGGGTGCATAAAATACCTGATTGTCTAACAATATAAGGTAAAGATGTTTTACACAGAACACAGCACATAGGAACAAAATCAATAAAAGCCTTACAACTCAACCCATTGCAATCCCAGCAGCACTTTTCTCTTCCTGTATTGCATTTTTATGGTTCAGAGGTCAATACTGCTTAATCCCCAGAGACAGAGCTAGGCTATGTCTCTGTATTCCAGAGCTCACAGCAGGTTGCTCAAGTCAACTCACTAAAGGTTTAAAAGCAAGATTTCCCCTTAATAAAACATTTTGACTTTAACAAGCGCACCTGCACAGAGTTCAGAAGCCATACTGACCTCCATCATTCACCACTGTTTGGATTTGCAGTTCACTAAGGCATTCAGTTTTTATTCCTTATGGTCTCAATATTGCTAACTGCAAAACAGGTTTAGCCTAAAAAGTCAGAGCCACAACACAAACTGAAATTAACAAATATTGGATTGACTTTCTGTGAAATTTGGGAGGAGCCATTCATGGTCCCCAGAGGATGTCTTCGGTGATCCCCTGATGATTCCTCTAGTGCCACCATCATGTCAAAATTTAGTACATGACAGGATACCTCAAAAGCTGATGACTGAGGTTACCACCAGCCTCAGCTCCTATTTATTAGCATGTTACCATGTCCATTGTAATGTTTGACAGTAACCTCAAAGCACAGCTAAGCCCAACATTAGCCTGTAAAAGTATGGCTTAAAACAATTAACTGATTTTAGGGCTGTCACTTTTTATTTGAAACTCAAACTACCTTTCAAACATGGGAAAAAATGTGATATTTGATCTGTAATGATCTGATTAACAGTGTACAAGCACAACAGACTGTGCCTTATATTCCAGCGTGGAACGTTCATAAAATGCACACGTTCTTGGTAAATGGTGAATAAACTTTTATCCAAAGTGCCTCTCAGTCACCCATTCATACACACAGTTACACACCGATGGCAGCAAGCTACCATCCAAGGCACTGACCTAACTGTCGCTCATCGCTAACCATCGCTCAACGATACTTCGACATGTGGACGGGAGGAGCCTGGGATTGAACCACAAAACCTGCAATTAATGGACAATTAATGGACCTTCCTGCTGAGCGACAGTTGTCCTTCTGACTCATGGCATGCTGTTGACCTATGAGTAAACTAGGCTATTGTTCTCTTTGCTTATGCAAAATGTAGAAAATTAGCGAGCCATGCTGAAGGGATAACCATGACACCAAACCAACTGAGAAGAAATGCAAAGAGGCATTTTGGATTTGATAAAGGTAAGACTGTTTGATGACTTGGTAAAATGTAACTGCCTTACAGTAACGTTATCTTGTCAAGTGAAGCACTGTCCAGTTTAGACTGATGAAAGTTAAGCCAAGTTTGACAACATAAAGTTGTAAAATAAGTTATCTTTCAATTTTTCATCCTGGCAACAATTTTATTTTGGGCCATAGCCTACAGCCTCACAGGGCTGCTAGCATGGCTAGCTTGTTATACCTTTCTGCCTCGTGACACTGCTAATTGCTCCAGACAGTAGTGATTTAACCTAAAGCAAGTTCCTGAAGATTTTCCAACAGGTGTCTTGTGACGCACAGGAGGTAATGTGTGTTATGCCACCAGGAGCTGCAGCAGCAGTTCGCAATATATAGAAGATGAATTATGGTGCACTGTCTGATTGACAGATGATCTTTAGAAACTGTAGAGTGGAAACACCACAGCACTTAAAGAAAAAATTTAAAAATGAAGGCAGGAGAGAAAAAAATACCAGTATCAGAAAACTTGGAAAGGTCAACCTCTATACTTTATCCCCATTTACATTGCAATTGACCAGTTGAAGATTCTCATATTTCCACTGCGGCAAGAGAGAGAACTACATTTGGTGTAGTGCAATGGAATGCTTGTGCAACATATCTGGCTCTGCTGCAGCACAGCAATGAAGTCATGATCACAGTTCAAGGTTGTGTTGAAACACCACAGCTGGATTGTATTTCATATTTCTTTGGGAGGACAACAGGGATGTGATGTCTGAAGTCATTCGAGAGGAGAAAGGGAGGTGGGGGGGGGGGGGATACGAAAGATGAGTGAACTGAGGCATAAGTGTGTAGTAGGTGATATACCCAAATGGGGATTGCAAAGACTAGGTAATTGCATGATGGGATGTGAGAAAACTTCCTGACATGGGAAAAAGGAGAGCAGTGCATATGGAAAATAGATTAGTGCTATATGAGAATCCTTCCCTTGAACTTTCATCATTAACTTCAGATGCATCCTTTTGAACTTGAATCAGGGCTAGACAGAGTCGAACAGAAAGCGTGGGCATAGATTTCTTTAATGATCTGCATTAACATTTTGCTGTTAATGTTAAAAAAAAAGTTTCAAAAAAGGGTTTAATTTTTTAATTTGAACTGAAGGATTAAGAGGTTTCTCCTCTTTGGGCTGAGAAAATTCAACCCAACCTTCGATCCTTTCAAGTCCAACTGGATAGTTTAAAATACACGGTGCAATACATGCAGCTTGTTTTTTTTAATCTTTTTTTGTAGTTCTTGAAAAGGTGACATTTTAAAGACAGGATTTTCACCCAAGGATGTGTTGTTCCAATAGGAAAAAAAACATGTAGCTGTAATTTTGGTGTTTTCTTTTTCCAAACCTAAGTTAAACGTTTACACCGATAGTTACGTGTTCAGAATGTTTGTTGACCCTTGGACCCCAGAAAGCTATTAAAACTCAATATCAGGGCATCATATCTTTTCTGAAAAGCACTCATTTTGTACTTTTTCTTTTTTCACCTGGCAGCGGTGGCATGTTGTGTCTTTGCCTTGCTGCTTTAATCACTCTGACTTGGGTTCTTACCCTTTGCCTTGTCCTTGTGATGTGATTTGATGAAAAGCCTGCGAGGGTGGGGGGGCAGACAAAGTCGAGTGAACCGGGCTTTGATCAAAGCCCAGCTCAAAAGCTTGATACACTAATAAAATGGCCAATGATTCCTTGTTTGGACCAGCGTCTAGCCGATGGCAATTCCAGATGTTTCCTGGGTGTCCCACAGAGTGAGAGAGGGGGCTAACAGCGCCAACGTGACCCCAGGGGAACCTGTAAATCCAGGCAAACAGTGATTACATGTATCGCAGACTGTGAATCAATCCTGTAAGCTGTTGCCCTCCTGACACAAAGTTCCACTCATTTGGAAAATATCAAAGCAGGTCCTTCCTGTAGTTGTGGAGTTGGATGATGGGGTTGTAGCACGTGCTGAATGATTGCAACAGTATATCATGTGGAAAGATCGTTATATCACATCTGTGTGCACCGACCAGGAGCCTTTTCCTCCCCGACTGTGTGACTTGACAAAGAAAGACTAACAAGTGTTTCCAGGCCTTTTCAAGCCGTGCAGCAGAGCAGGGACGCAGCAATGATTATAAATTGGAGTAAAATTAAATGTGATGTCGTGCAAGACAATGACCAAAGTGTGAACAAGAATTCATTTAAGTTATTCATCCGAAGGGGATTTATAAATGAATATGATGACATGTTGAGACAACGATAAAAGAATATTTAAAGCTTTTCATCTGAGGAGACTCATTAAGTGACCTTTAAATTTGTAAAAATGAGGAGATGTTTACATTTGGAATATGTTTCGTCTCGTCTTTAAAAAAGGCCACTAACAACCAGCAAGTGTTGTGAAGAATGTCCCATTAGCACCACTATCATCCCCGAACCTTCTCATTCATCACCGTGACATTTGTGTCGAACTCATCTGAGTGGCAGTTGCTCATTATCCCAGCATGCAACATGCCATTTAAAGATAACAGACAATTATACAGTGCACACAACGGGTTATTGAGGATCTTTCTGCGACCCTGACAGAGCCATTCTAGTCTAATCTGTATCCCTTTTGAACAGCTATTAATATCTCATCACCTGCCAAATGATATGTTTACATTAATTAAAGGAGCTATTAACACCAGGAATGAACCGTAGCACGTGAGATAGATTTGTTGTCTACTTCAGCGTCGTCCTAATGTTGTCTCCTCAACGCGACAAGCCCAGATGGTGAGGTCTGTTAAAGATAGCACGGCTTTTCACTATTTATCTCGCCCTCGCCGAGCCCGGGGAGCACCGCTGTCTCTCTCAAAACCTCTCAGCACAGAGGCTTCACTTCACACCTTTTGTGAAACAAGCCACCCTCAGTGCCTTTGGCTACGGGAACTGTTCATTATAGAGGAGTGAGACTGCGTGGCGAGAGAGCTCGCAACCTGTTTGACACATTTCTCTGTGGGTGTAATTGCATTTCCTGTTTCCCTGTTGTTTCATTTCGGAAAAATGCCAAAGCTCTCCCAATTAAACCTGGGGGCGACGCTGTTTTGCAGTCTCTCTGTTCTTCTCTCCTTCTAGCTTCTCCACCTCCTCCCTCCCTCCACCTCTCCTGTTGGCTCAAGTTGGTCAGTAATGCGTGGACAAGAGGGATCCAGACAAATTCCGTCACAGCTCACAGCCTCTTGCATCCAAAAGCCTCTCTGCGCTCAAGATGTTTTCCAAGGCACTGTTGTCAGTTAGTAAAATATTTGTCTCTAGATACTGGCCCATAAAACCTGTGAATCTTGACCTACAAAAGGAAAAGTGCCTCTTGTTTTTTTTTTTGTTGTTGTTGTTTTTCTCAGCCCTTTCCCAGATTCGTGTGACTGCAGCCCCTTGCACAAATTCCAAGTCAGATGACTTGGAATTTGCAATGTATAAGGATGTGCAATTAATTGGTATTCTGTCAGCTCTTTGATAACAATAAGTTCCTTCAGGCTTTGGGAAGTGAGTGACTGAGCGCACACTAGATTAAGTTTTAATGAGTTGATTAAGATTTAATATTTGAATGCATTACAAAAACTTCCTGTAAAAGTATTCCTTCAACTTACTCCATATGCCTGCAGTAGTTTGCAGTACCACAGTCCACAGATTGCACATTCCAGTATTTAAATGCATGTGTACAACAAATGTTCAGAGAAGGCCCATCTTCCTTTGACAAAGAGTGACACTGATATCAATAATTAAGTCTGCTGCATATAGCAAGACCACAGCAACACAACCGTTCACCAGCAGCATCCTCTATAATCTAATGTGCTTAATGGGTTAGTGATGGCTATTCATACAGTTAAAAGTTACTGTTTTCTTTACTGCAAAAAATTATGAGTTTGGCAGGGGATTTGATCACCTACTTCTACTTGCTTATACCGTATTCACATCATATTTCACAGACCTTGATTACAAGCAGCCAGGTGGGAAAAAACATTCAAATCAGCACCCTCCTTTTAATTCCAAGTCAGATACAGTATATCAGGAATTCCTGAAAGCTACAATATCTCCCACTTGGTGATAAGAACTAAATAAGTGTCAGCAAACCAGTGGCAAAATGGCTGAATCTAAATAAACAGAACACCAATACAACTGATTACGCTAATTAAAAGGGGGGTTTGAAGTGTTTGTACCTAGTTTCACTTATAAATACACTGCTACAAATATGTAACATGAGGCTGCTGTAAGGCTAACCATCATAATATGATGCATAAATACTCTCAAGTCTGAATAAGAGGTTTCCCCATTCTTCTCCTTTGACCGACATGGCGTGAACGCAGCATTATAGCTCAACTTGGCAAAATTTGTGGGGGTCTTCTGGTCCAGACTGAGGCAAGAAGGATCATCTAAGGTGACTGGCTACTTATTGTTACTATAGTTACACAACTCCATACTTGTTTATACAACTTATTTAAAATTGATCACAAGCTGAGACAGTTGTTGTAGGAAAATTAAAAAAAACATTACAGGCCTATCATTGTAGACAAAGCCAACCTCACCTGCGTGCCCAGTAAGATAATTACACTATGAATATCCTGAAAAGGCTTTCTTGACAAATTTGGCTCTTGGGTAACTTAGCTCTTGCCAGACCTCTCATTTCTACAGTGTTGTGTGCCATGAGTGGAGGTGGGGAAGAGGTTATTCTGCGAGGATCTGCTGTGCACACAGGCATGCTGGACCAAGCTGCTTCTAATTAGCGAGCACAAAGACACCCGCCACCCGAACACGTCCAGTCCAAGGGAAGCTTGGCATGCACGAATCTCGATGAAAAGAATTCCATCGCTAACAGTGTGGAGCTCTGGAAAAGAACCCAGTCTGAAAAATACTGGGCAGACGAGGATAAGGGATGAGGTTGCAGTGCTGTGGATGGTCCTGGTGTGTTTATTAGTCTATCAGGTGTGTGTGTATGTATGGGAGGACAGAAGGTGTGGTGTGCAGGATGCTTTACTCTGAATGTTCCCCTCAGGCCAAAGGGTGCCAAAAGATGGTCCTACAGCTGCTGTACCTTAAAACAAAGCCCTTTAAAGACGGCTACCGTGTAAGTGGCAGGAACTGGATGTAAGACAGTCAGAATAAATGAATAATTTAACTCCATGGGGGCAGGCTGGCTGTCACATGGCTGCCATCACTGACATTTTAATAACATTTGTCACCACAAAGGTAAACAGTCGAATTTATTGGTGTTATTTTATACGTTTATATGCTAAGGCATCCGAAAGAAGTAAGTCAGCCATGATGCGGCTGGTTACACTTCCCATTGACCTTATTATATACAGAGACAAATTAACCTTCAGTTAGTGCATAATTTAATTGATATTTTAGTGTTATACAATAGCATCAATAGCCAATTTAAATTAATGATGATATCGTTAGGCTATATGAATACATTTACAATTATATTATAATTCGAATTGCACAGTCAAACAGGATAATGTCAACATAATTAAATGTAACTTATATGGGATTTTCAAACTCAACATTGCTTCAAAGTAATGAAATATACAATCCATTAGTTAAAAACTCAGGTTTGGATAACAGCAGACTCATTGCACATGACTCCTACAACAAGAGAAAATTCAAAATATGAGAAAATTGGTGAATGCGGCAAGTTCTCCTAAATCACTCGTACAAGCCACTTAAGAACGAATCTGTTCGTACGAGTGGTTGTTTCATGAGGCCCAACATCTCTGCGAGGCAGGCTCGAGCCACACTGCTGAAATTCCATGTGACAAAGATTGAACTATAAAAGAAGAAAAACAAAAGCTCATCATCATTTGAATGAACTGCCACAATGTCATGAGAGTCATGAGAGACAGAAATGATTACTGCATGTGGCCCCCGCATCATCAGCAGGCATTTGCTGACAATAGCAGGAACAAAGACCTTGCAGACGGCAGGAGTGGTCTTTGACTCTCCTGTTCCATTACCACATGGCACTGGGCCAATCCCACAACGCAACACAACTCCATCCACAAAGGCAAGGCTCTGTTTACAATGCAGGGATATGCAGCACAAGACCATGTGCGCAGTAGTTGTGGGAAGCAATTATGGCCAATAGCTTGTGTGTGATTACATCTTGATGTTTTGTCAAAGTGCAGAAAAGTGTAGGAGTGTATATCATGTTGCTCCATTTGGCGCAATCACATGAGGAGCCGGACCTTCCACACAACAAAGAGACGCCTTTCAACAGAAAAAAGAGCAAGGGCCCACAAAGGCTGACACTGAGACACTAAACTGGATTATGGATAATATGCTGCATTAGATGTGGTACATTTCTGAGTTGTCACTATGGTTTCACAGTATGGGCGTGATCCAATATACTATAAATATTGACAAAAGACAAAAACAGTCAAATACTCCCACTGACAGGGTGGCCTGGTTGGAGAAACTGCACTCTGTCTCAAAAATTTTAAAGATACTGAACTCCTCTTGGCTCAAACACTGTTAATGTGGTGAACGAGTGTTGAAAATTTAAGATACTTCTTTTGGAAAAATTACCGCTTTTCAATTTTTTAACTGGGACAGTCTGCCTCACTACGTTTTTTCTCTCTTAATTGACTGTGCGAGACACCCTTTATCCTGACCACATGGGTCCGGTTCAGAAAATATTCATTGTATTACAAAGTGATATAAAACATTCATAAACAATCCCTGGCTGAACTCAGTGTCTTCGCCGGGGAAGGCTGCTGAGCAGTAGTTCATAATGCATACTGATGGATTGGGGTTCTTTTGTCTTTGAACTCTTCTAGCAGATCTAACTGAGCATACTAATACGCCTCATTAACATATTTGGTTATAGGGAACACATAAAACATAGCGAGACAGAGTTAGCCGTTAGTCCTCTTAAAGTCTAGAAGATTTAGTGCTGTTATAACAGTTTAAGGGCAGGTATTACCTTCCAGTTCAAAAATGGAGGGCCATCAGTTTTTGCCGCCCTATGACTGCAGGTTAAACCAGATCAACTCATCGCTAGCAGATCATTACCTCCTCCTGCAGTCACTTATCAAAACAACCCCTTGGCCACTTTTCTTCAAGGTCTAAACTCTTACTGCAACTTGACTCTGTGATGTATAATGAATTAAAATTGGATAGAGTAAAGGAAATTAAGATGGCTTCAAGGTAGGTTCTCAATGTTTGGGGTCGGGTTGGACGATGATGTGTTTGAAATATCGCAATACATTTTTTTTTCTATATTTATATATTACAGTATGCAAAATCACATGCAATAGCCAAATTGATGTTCATTTCAATAACCTGTGTTCCATTGTAATGTTATAAAGGAGTACTTCAGTGCTTTAGTATTGCACTTCCATAAAGAGTGGGAACAGATTAAAAAAAGCAACCAAAGCAGCAAAGGCCAAGATAAACTGACTTTTAGTCCGTTGTATGGGTCAAGATCCAAAAACAATTTTTAACAATACAAGTCTATAGCATCTTTCATTAGACTGTAATTGCCTGGTAAACCCCCACATCGTTCTCCATGCCACCACTTTGAATTGTAGGCTTTCTGTTAAAAACAATTCAAAACTCTCTCCAGACCCACAGAGGAAATCATGCAACTGTTTCCACAGGCTGAGTAGAGCTCCTTATGACGAGTAAACTGATCTTTAAGTGTAAAATTGGTGAAGTGCCCCTTTAAATCAAACAAACAACTCTTGCCACAGGTAAAACAAAAACTTTAAAATCTCATTTGTTGGTCTTTAATCCCAGTTTGCTCAGAATCATTAATATGGACAACAGAGTTTTGTAGAATGCTAACACAATATGATCTTATCATCACATTAGGATCCCAGTAAAAGTTGGTAAATGATAATATTGAATTATTGTCCAGACTCAGTATGAGACTTGTGCTTATTAGAATAATTTTGATTGTCACATATTATGAATATTTGGAGCAGCGTAGTATATACCGAGATGGTGTAGAGACACCGGGCACTCGTCGTAAACAGTGTGTAATGAGACAGCGTGAAACAGAAGCATCGTATACTGTATTTCACTCCTCATACAGTGCACTCAGCAGCCTGAAGCTGTGGGTGATTTAGCAGCACATTGCAAAGCTGCAAGGGAAAGTGTAGTCACCAACAGAGAAGTGGTCAAGCATAAAATAAGAAAGGTATACATTGAGCTTTTTGGACCAGTAGTTACGTAAATAAGTGCTTCACTGCTTTAGTATATCACAAGTCAGTGCTCCACTAAGGAGTATGAAATTATAAAGTGCTTAGGCTTGCATCAAACACTGGCAAACTTATTGCATAGGTCACAGTAAATACTTGTTTCTGGTTGGCTGACAGGTGTCTGTTACAATCAGAAAACAGAAAACCTCTTCTTGTTTTCCTCCAGTCTCTTCCTCTTGTCTTTGTACATTTATGAATTTGAGTCATAAAGCCTCAAATTTGGTTAAACTAACTCTCCACGGACAAATCCACGGGTTAAACAAACTTTAAAAAATGGCTGATGATTTGATCACCATGGCTATGATATGCGTAATAATGGTCTCTAAGGTGTCCTAATATGATACACAGACCTTTGCCAAAAAGCCATCCATTGTGGTCTAATATTCATAATTATCTTGTTTAGTAGCTTGTAGGAACAGGAGATATTTTAGAAAGCAGCATTACTCAACCAAAAGCATTCGTATTTACTATTTTTAACGATGTCAAATAATTACATGAATCTGAACACTTTTGGTCTGTGCACCTTTAAGTTTAAATTTAGCTCTCATTCTTACATTGCAAGAGAAAGATGATTAGAAATAGTCAGGGTAATTTCTGAGTTGATTTTACGTGAGCATCTTCTTTTACTCATTCCACCTGTGACTGAGGCGCAAGACAACAATAGTGGATAAAGTGTAGTAGAACCTAAATTCCTGTGGTTCAAAGGTGTCTGATATCGCACCACTATACCGGGCTGTGCAGACATTGCAGCCTGAGCAGTGTCTGATAAAGCACACAGAGCAGAAGGTACAGCACTCAACACAGACTGCAGGAGGACAAGCCCTCTGCTCCTTTCTGAAGACCCAGCTAACTCGGGCCGACACCGACACTACAGCAGCCAGAGGGCCTTAACTTCAGCGGCTGACACAAGCTGGAGAGCAGCCATTATGCCTCAGGGGGAAAATCCTCCACCCCACCAAGGGAGAGCAGCCTCAGTGAGGCGGGGACATTTGCAAGTGTCAAGATCTGAGCACAGCAGCAAATGGAGTAAGAGGAAAGTGATTGAGACCGACATGTGATGATGTGCCTGGCATAGTGTCTCTTTCTGTGCAAGTGATATAAAGACTGGTGTCAAAGTCGCTCATGTCACTTTCTTTGGTCAAGGATTAAGCCGGCAATATGCGGTTGAAATGAATGGACTTTATGTCTGTCATGAGTTTTCCAATTTGTGTTCTAAAGCTGAACAGACACTGGTCTGATATAATGCTGAGCACCAGTGCAACTATTACCGCTGGAAAAGTCTATATTTATAACATTCTGTTCCTCCTCCTCCTCAGAAATATACCAGGAGAGACTGCACAGTCAAGGCCTTGTCTTCCGTCCTGGATGTGCATTAAGGTAATTAAAAAAACTCAAGGGCTGAGCTCACCAGACAGATTATTTCCTGAGTCAGGGAGCGGCCTTCAATCTTAACAATGGGATTCTCTGTGATATTGAATGAAACCTATTTCTTGTCTAATTAATAATCTTAAATAAGACCGGGTTTCATGGGCAATATCTGTAATTCAGCAGTTGGAAGAAGAATAGAAATATCTACAATTAGATTTCTGGCCATTTTGCTTTCAATAGTGACATTAAGTGAGAGCAACAGGCTAATTAGTTTCAGTTACTTGGTGTTTAGAAATATTAGGAACTAAAACTACAGTTAATACTGAAACCATGTCATTATACAGTAGAGCTATTAAAAAAGTAAATAGTGGTAATGAAGATATTTTAACAGACAATCATTTCAAATATATGGAATCTTTTTCAGTTCAGCCGGCAGTAAATTAAAGTCTGGTAATATGGTTGTTGGGTGGGTTTTATAAAATGAATGTGAACTGTGAAGATGAAGTTCCTCCAGCATCAAAAGATTAAGTGTTCACCACATGAAAACGTTAGTAAATGGTGTGTATTTTGGTGTGTTAATCTGCAGCTCTAACAGCCTTCACTCTTCTAGTTTCAGGCTTTCCACCAGATTTTGGAACCTGGCTGCAGGGATTACTAGTGAGGTCCAACACTGATGTTGGGTGATGATGGGGCCTGGCTTGCAGTTGGCGTTCAATTCATCCCAAAGGTGTTGGATGGGTTTGAGGTCAGGGCTCTGTGCAGGACAGTCAAGTTCTTCCACACTGAACAAAAAAAAACAACATTTCTTTATGGACCTCACTGTGTGCAAGGGGGTAAAAACAAGTCAAACCATGAAAACACAGCCCATGACCGGGATGTCCACTTACTTTTGGCCACAGTTTCAGCATTAATCTACTTCCTGTTTCCAGTTGTGTCTCCTCCAATAGAGTTGCAAATTGGGAGGAGCCGCTGGTTCCAAAAGTGTTTTTAAATTAGGATTTAAAAGTGAATCATGTCCTCAGTGTTGGTTTGGTATGCTACTGTATGGAAAGGAAGCCAGTCAGGGGTGGGAGTTGTAGCAAATCCCGAACACTATGAGAAGAAGCATACAGTAGTTGCTGAATGCATCTAATACTAACCCAGAATCTGAAAGTGAACTGATTTAAATTGCTGAATGTATTAATAGGTTTCTTCATTTGATGTTAGCAGCAAAACACATCACAATTTTATGGTCTGTGATTGGATGTTGACTTGTACGTTTGACTTTTAAATCAAAAGATATTTTCTCACGCAGTTGCTCATTTTTTGTACTGATAATTGAACTGGGAGAATTCATATTCATTAAAGACTAGAAAGTGCATGACTTTTGCTTCTGGACCTGAGTACACCCTCAAACAACCCCTTCCACTTTGATACTGTATTATCTTTGCAGATAGCACAAAGTGCTTCTCTTACTTGGCATGCGCAGAGCATATATTGTATGATTTGTATTTTAAGACACTGTACTCATTTCAGTGCCTTTCATTAGACTGGGCAGGCTAGACCTCTTCATATTGCTGAGTTGTGATCAGCTCACATCAAACACTCATACAGCAGCAGGCTTTATTCACTATTCCACTGCCCTTGAAAATTCTATTACAGAAATCCATTTGGTGGACTGAAATGACTTATTCCCTGAAGCCTTTGAACCTCTGCAGAGCTGGTCAGACCAGCAGACGTGTGGCAGTTTCCCACTCAGACATAATGACAGGCGCAGGGTGCAAAGTGACAGGTCGACACCTCGCCTCCCCGTAGAGAGGTCACAAGGAAGGTGGTGACACTACTCGTCTCTTCGGGCGCCATCAGATGCTGGTTGCAGACAGACATGCAATCAATACAGCTTGACAAACGATGGAGGTGTCAGGGCTGCCTGAAAGACACGCTGGCTTGATGATAAAAGCAATTTCTTAAGAAAGTGTGATGGCTTGTTTCATTAAGCTTCGAAACTATCCATTAAGGATAAAAATATAGCTTCTAATTACACATATTGGATCTGTTACAACTGTTTCCTTTAGGGTTTGGCTTTATTAAAGGGGACTGTGGATTTAAAAGTCCTGGAGCTCCGCGGCTAAAATTGCTGCTGTTAAATTTACAGGGTCAAAGTCTGTGCTGTTTTTATTTGGCAAAACCACTTAAGGGTAATTACTAAGCATGTAGTGACCATCACTCAGAGTACCCACAATGCATTTCAACAGCCCAGTGAGTTCCATTTAGTCAAGCTTTTACTCAAAAGGAACATTAGCAACACGGTGGAAACATCACAAAGATTGATTTTGATACATTTAAACAAGGCACCTATTTACCTTGTTCTTTGAATCATTTAAGTATCCTGTGAAATCTATATAATATAAAATAATGTGCCCTGTTGCTCTTCTCTAAATGGCTTTCACCTGGTGCACAACGGGCTAGAAAAGTGGCGCAGGTAACCAGATTCATGGCTGGTTAGGAGTAAAATATTACAAAAGAATGACTTAACACCAGGCTGGAAAGCAGTGTTTTTCTGTCCTCTCTGGTTGAAAGTTTCAAGTCTGTTTCACCTTTCTGGTTAGGTGTGGTCTAAAGTGTGCACCTGTAACCACACCCAACACTGATGTCACAGTGTACTAACACACCCTGGGTACACTTCTACATCACTGCAGCAAGGTGAAAAGTTAAACCAGGGGTGTTACGTTGCTTTTAGACGTTTAGATGTTAACCATTGCTGAATATAACAAAGCTTTAACATTAACAGAGCTTAAAAACCTCCAGAATTTCCTATTTTGATAGTGTACTGGATTGTTTAGTGGAAAAAATAGTGGCACACAAGTGATGTGATTCTTTTTAATAATGAACAAAAATGAAACAAATGTTATTATGCCGCATGATCCACTGTGATTTGCTAGCACCAGGCAGCACATGCTTGTATATTGTCTAATGTCATAAGAAGTCCAGAGTGTCAGCGTTAATTCAACCCATAGCCAGTTAATAAATGCTTTTATATTTGCTGTTCCTAGTCCCAGATAAGAATAAATAACACCTTTTATTTTTCTTTTGACTGCAGCATCCGTTTGTGTGAGATAAATAAATGAAGAGCACAACCAGGAGACACCCAAACATCAAACAAAAAGAAAACCCACAAGACATCACACTGCTGGATTCACCAACTGATGAATAATTACTGGTCCTCTGTTGTTTGACATATAACAACAGAGTATCTATAAAAAGATAAACTTAAAGACGATTGTACTCTTTGTTTAGCCTTTATTTTCTTTATCAAGTACTTGCATTATGCATGGTTATTCCCATATTCTGTTACAGCCACTGTAGCTCTGACACCTGCACTTCTTACTAGTGGTTAATATATTGATGGTTTAGACACTGAAGAATATTTTTCTGTTTGGCCAGCATCAGCCAAATGACTTCCACTGTTCATTTTCTCATGTTGATTTCACTGTTGTGCAAGACAGCTGCTCAGGGACCCAAGGGCCATCATTCTCAGTATGTAAACCTGAACCTCCAAGTCTGTATTTAAGCAGTAATATGAGATGTTATTCAAATCATCACATACAATATGGTTCCTCAGTAAACAGGTCAAAAGGGGAGAAATATTTCACTGCACTCTGATGGCACCAATTTGACTCCAGGAAGCAATCTTGCCACCAACTTCCGAATGTCACTTAAATATTAGTCAGAGAGAAAATGGCAGAGGAGGCAATGAGTCATGGGTGATATTTCACACGGAGACTCACACTTGGCGAACGTGGTTATGGAGGCTTGACACCTCCTCACATACACAAGCATATTAGCCTAACGTGACAGGGTGTCAATAATGACAGCAAAGCGCAGGATGCTGTCATTACAGAGGATTAGTGATGTGGGGCATTGTGCAGGAGAGTGGGAGACGTCACTGCAGCGATCATGAATCATCTGACATGGGCTTCTCTCCACGTGCAGCTGTGCAGATGCTGGCCTGTAAAGAGCCACGAACACTGAAGATTAATGTATGGTCTGACACACTAAAATTAATCAAGGGCAGCAGTAGAGTGATCTGGGTATCTGTTTCTAATCATACAGAGTATTCTTGCCATAACTGTTTTAAGGATGGAAAGTATTTGGTGACCTCAGCCTGACAGGCAGGGAAAGAATGCAATATTGAGCTTTGTTTTTATTTTTCCTGGTCTTTTTTGATCATGTATTGTTTTTCACCTGTTTGATTCCTTATTTTATGACTGACTTTAGTTTTTAATTAAGTTTTATTATATTTTTTAATGCACTTTGGACTACCTTCCCTGTATAAGATGTTCAACAGACACCCGGACCATCATTGTAACATAACGTACTGTAGGTAGGTTGATTCATCATGTGACTGATTGATCACCCATCTGATCAGCAAGGTATGCCACTTGCACTCTGAGGCTGGTCATTTTCCCTGGTTGTCAAGTAGTAAATTGGCTCTAAGCAACAGTTTCCTCCACCAGAGACCACTTGTTGGCTGCTGACTTTTTAAAGCAGTATGTGCTCTGCTTAGTGAAATGCTGTTCATGTGTGGTGGTTAATAATGATGCATTATAATGGAATGATTCCAGTGGGGACATTTTGGCCTTGAATTGCTAGTGAGGGAAGAAATGGTGATTATAGGAAAAAGAATAGGCTGAATGTCTTGGAAACAAAGTATAAGTATATATTTTTTACATGTACTGTACGTACATAGAAAACATAGTCAGAGGCACTGGATTTGTATGTTAAAGTAGAAAAAAAGCTGAGTGGTTGACACTTTAGATCCAAGATTTAAAAGATTTGATCATCAGATACACAATCTACACAGTACAGTGTGCACTGAAATGCTCAGTCTCATGCATGCTGATAGAATAGAGAAAAACATAAAGCTGAGGATGACAGACTTGGTTCAATTCATACCAAGTCATGACCATCTTTTTAGCATTTGTTTTGATTCGTTTGGAGCACCAGATGGACAATCACCTCACAATGATTCTGATGGTGTCAGATAAACCAGTCACAGAGAAGGACGATTAATATTACACCAAACTCCAATATTGGTTGAAATGTATATCTTAATAAAAGTCAGTTACTCAGTATCATCCATCCACATTATCCGAGGTTCCCCTCTGCTTCCACGTTTCATTTATCCATTTAACTATTTGTTCGTACTATAATTTGTCCGTACTGTTTGACTGTTCTGGAGGTTCCTCTTCATTTCTCAGTCTTTTCTCTACTCATACACCCTGCTGTCATTGTCCTCAGTGAGGACCTCATGTTAAAGCCCTGACACCAGTGGTGCCAGATTACATCAACCAAGCCTTGTAACATTTGCGTGAGATGATAAAAAGCCAGGTTTTTTTCAATTCACTGGAGACAGAAAGTGAACTATGGTTGAACAAGCTGATTAACAAAACTCAATAGCGCATTCTTTTTCCAGAGCCAATATGATTACTGCCAACACCAACAGGTTTCCCTACAAAGCAACCATGACCTTGTGTTAATGAATTTCAGCCTGCATGCTATTATCATCTTAAAGAGGCCATATTCAAAAGGCACTGCTGATTGTAATGAGGCACTAAGTAAAGATTTAGTGGAGCCCTATCTCATTCAGTCTTGGGGAACGCTTAATTCTTTGGGAGAGCAGCAGCACTGTGAGTCAGCCTTATTTTCCTCCTCTGCCTGTGTAATGGAATCAAACTGGGGGTGAGATAATGCCTGAGTTGGCAGTCAGGCACTGTGCCCGCATCCTTCAGTACAGGAAGTCGGCTGCACTCAGAGCAGTGCACTCCTGCCATCTGCTGGTTTGATGCGAACATGCAGCTCAGGGAAGAGACGCATGGCAGACTGACA
The DNA here is from genome assembly GCA_008360985.2 of Macquaria ambigua. Lineage (NCBI taxonomy): Eukaryota > Metazoa > Chordata > Actinopteri > Centrarchiformes > Percichthyidae > Macquaria > Macquaria ambigua. The sequence goes on from VMKM01000047.1 coordinate 760,050, forward strand.
GCTCCTGACCACTGGGCTGTTAGCAAATGTTAGAAAAGGTCAGGAAATCCTCTTGGCTCAGCAGACACACTCACAAAGCCACCTGCTGTGTTCAACCACAACCCTGTACTGCCAAAGGTTAAGTGCCTTAATCAAGGGGACATTGGCAGTATTTCTTGTGCACTGTGACTGATTCTGCAGCAGTTCAGGGAATTTATTTTAACAGTACATTCACTATTTTGCCTCTTACAGCCTCATGAAATATGTTTGGCATTATGTAAAGACATTTTCTTTAGTACTGATTTACTGGACCCTGAGTTAGCATTTTTCTTTAAATTTGTTTCATTATTGATCTCAGTGTGTTTGCTAAACACGGATTGAAAATGGGAATTGCTGACAAGCCTTAAAGACCCGAGTTCTCCCACTGTGCATTTGTCCCCTTTCCAAGTGATTTATCCAGTATTTTACATGCAAACACTATGCCAGCTGACCTCATGCATTTTTTTCAGATACCATGGTTATATCCCGCAGAAAATAAGCCTCTGCCATTATTTCCCTGTAGCATACATTTTTTTAAGTACCTAAAACTATGGTCAGAATGTGAACTAGAGACGTTGAGCTTCATGGTTGCCGCCTTAACCCTTAGGCCGCCAAATAAAAATAAAATAAATCTGGGATTCAGATCTGAACTTGAAAGAGATATGATCTATCATGCTGAGCTCTTCATCAACTTTCTCTGGTTCATTTTATTCAGCCACATAGTTGAGGTTAGAGCCTTTCCTTTCCCTTTATTGTGGGAATGACACAGGGAAAAATACCCTGTATAGATTTTCAATTCATCACAAATGACGTGTAATCCACCTGACCAGTGGTGCAAGGTAGTTACGTCCCCAGTGCACGCTATTATGATGGGCCCTAGTGCAGTTATGTTACTAGTAATGAAGCACACACACCCACACCTTTAGGTGTATATACTGTATATTTTACCAACACTGTGCTGGATTTTACAGCCAAATGAGTTACTTAGGATATTGCACTGGGAAAGTAGAGGGGTCAAAGTGGACTGCTCGCAGATGTGCTCAGCTTGTCAGCTTCGACAGGTTTTGCGCCTAAACGAGCTGCCATATATCATCATCGTCTCGTCACATGATCAACTTCACTGGACAACATCAACATACGTATTACCCAGCAATCACCATTGCATCTCTGTATATGACAAAAACACCAAAGAAAATAAGAAATTATGTAATTGAATCTTTTTTTTGTTAGTCTTTTGAGCAACTAGATCTGTCTGTCAATTCGGGAGTAATAGAAGACTCCACTGTGTGTTTTAAATTTTGGTATTAGGGTAAAGGGCCCCACTAGAATTTGTGGGCCCCGTGACAACAACTCAACAGCTCTGACACAACATATACATATATACACATACATATATAAAGACTACAACCTTGGAGGGAGCCAGAGGATGACATAAAAAAAAACCCTGAGCTGCAAATAGTGAGATCTGTCAGTAAGTCCACAATGTCCAGATCGAACCTGAGACGGACGAGGAATCTCTCCAGAAGAATGTGAAGCAGATATTGTTAAAAGCCGAGAAAAAAAATCTGTCAACAGGAGTCTTGTCTGTGCCTCTGGCCTCTCTTGATACTTTAACAGATGAAGTAAAGTCAGTATAGCATCTGCTATTACTCTCCTTTTTTGTCTTTTTTCAATCAAGTGTTTAAAACAACTGACCTGAAATCAAAATTAACATGTTGTTGTTCCTATAAAACTCTCTAGACCTGATAGGCCGGCATACTGTAAGAATGATACATGAATATAAAGACGGTTAAAGGACCAGTTCATTCTTTCCAATCTCACTGATATGAAAAGTAGGATCTAAAACAAACTGGATAGAATTTTGTGGGATCCTGATTTGCAGTATGAATTACTTTGCTTTAGTTTCAGTCTAATGTTGGTGATACAGCCTACCAGCCTCCACACACATTTAAGCCACTAGATCAGAAGAGGGTGCTGTTTCTTTTCAGCAAACAGAGCCTAAAGTTGTCCATTTCTGGGGATGTTGATGAGTGTAAGGAGTGTAGGATGGATGAAATGCTTGTCATCTTTAGTCAAAAACGAATACAAACAAAGGCAGAGTGACACAGGGAAGGTGGAGAGGGTGAGTAGAAACATCATCTCTGAGAGAGAGGAGACAGATTATGATAAATGTTGTCTTAATGTTGAGAAACATTAGCATTTGGCTTTTTTTTCTCCTTGTGGAATACTGGATAGCTTTCCTTCTGCAGGCCTCCAGAAAGTGAAACAATCTGACAACATATAATCAGTCTTTGGTTGAACTGCATGCAGCCTGTCACAATGGGTTGCTTCACTTGAAGGGTCACAAGCCAAACGGTTGGGAACGAGTGCTCCAGGTTACACTACCCAATAATTGGAAGTGTACCAATCGAGCGCTGTCAATATTAGTTATAATAATACCAGATTACACAGTTCTTTCCAGGAAGCTTTCCAGGAGGAACTATTGTGAAACGTTGGGACCTGTTAAATTAAGTGTCAGATGGCTTATTGCTGTGTTTAGATCATCTATCACTCAAAAGTGTTATGTGTATGTTTAGTGTATGTAAATGTATGTGTAATAATACACTGCAAAAAAAGAGAAAGAGACAAAAAAGTCTGACTAAATTAAGTCCTAAAAAACACATTTTCTTTAAAGAAAATCTGTCAGTGCAGTAAGAATATTTCAACTTGTTTTCTGGAGGTGTTCACTACATGAACGAACAAATCTTTACCAGCAAATCTTCAAGTGACTATACTGAATCACCATGTGCTGTGCAACGTTTAGCAGTGGAGCTCCTCACTGATGACTGAGAGCAGCTCAGCTGTAATCCACAGTTACTTCCTTGTTAAAAGTCTATTAAAAGACTGCCACACAAACAATCATGATCTGATAACTCAGGCATAAATAAGAAGCTGCTGAGCTATTAACATTATGTGCAATGCCTGCATAGGCTAGTTTTGTACTGAACTGAACGTGACAGCTTTCAGTGAAGGAAATTAGAATCAGCACTGAACTTTGCGGCCGTATGAACAGTGATGCTTTTGACTAGTGAACTGCATTTGAGTGGTACGGAAGTGTATTGCTGTCATGCCAGAAAAAGAAAAATGGATCAATATCATGTTATAACAAGATAAATAGTATATTGTTATAACAAGAAACCTTTCTTGTTATAACATGATAAGTTTGTATGTCATAATAATGTGAAAATATCTTGTTATAACAATAAACCTTTGACATTATAACGTGATACTCATCCGTTTTTCTTTTTCTGGCGTGGCAACAATACGCTGCCGTAAAATGGTGATGCCGTAAAATGGTGATGCATTACGGTTGTAGGTACTGAAGTGCATTTGAACAGTGATGTGACCGCTTAGCTTAGGGAAAAAAAGTGAACCAACTACATAGTCAGTGACTACGAATCTTTGAACTAAACTGAACAAAATGATTCAAATCAGCAAAGTGAGTCGTGATTTCCGCCTCTACTGTTTTTAGTTGAAATAAACTTTTTTCAAGAGTTTTCCAGAAATGAGTGTCAGTAAAATGAAGCTTGATTTTAGCAAATACTAGAAACAAGTAGAATTATTTGGAGGAGGAGGAAAGAATCTTTCTCTCCTGGTAGATTTTTTTAACCTGTTATAAGAAATAAGATTTCAAGGACTCAGTTATAGACATTTTTTTTTTTTACTGTATAGAAAACATTTTAGCCATGTGTGAAAATTTGCACAGACTACTATTTTACAGGTTGCACCACTACAGTACATCACCTATTGCAAAAAAGCTAAAATGGATTCCTCTCTCTCTCTCTCTCTCTGTCTCTCTGGGAGTCTGCTCGCATTCTGGAGTTGAGACAGTTATTTCCTCCTGTCATTCTCCAGGGAGCAGCGGGCTCTAAAGCCCTGTGGGAGTGCTTTGCGGCGCTGGGGGCACGTCAGCGGGGTTTGAGGCTGGCTCCAGCAACCCCCCAGGGGAACCGCTTGATTAATTGAGCTGGCAGATTTATGATGGGGCTGGCAGTTACTCGGCATGTGTGTGTGTGTATGTACCTAGGAGTGTGTCTACCTCTTCTCTGTGTATGTCTGCCTTCATCTAAGCATATGTGTGCATCTCTGCACATTTGTTTGTGGTTGTGTGTGTGTCTAGGTATCTTCTCTGTGCAGGTGTGTCTGTTCATGTCTGTGCAAAAGTGTATATTTTTGGAGAATTGTGTGTTTGTCCATGCATGTGTGTGTTTACTTGCATAAGTTGCATTGCGTGTGTTTCTGCCTTTAAATGCCTGAATTATACATGAGTGTATATCTCTGTTTACACATTTTGTCTCTGTCCATTTGTCCGTGCTTTTTCATGTGTATGTCTCTGTATATGTGTGTTTGGAAAGAGGCTCCCTCTCTCTGCCTCTCCATAATTGCAGCTTCCAGGCCTCAGAGCGGCATGGGGTAACCTGGATGTCAGGGCCATCCAGACCCTCAGCATTCAGACCGGGGTGAGTCTGGGGTCTGCTGTCCAGTCAAAACTCAGCAGAGCCGCCCACAGGATTGATGTGCAGTAAGTTGGATGGTCTGCAGCCAAAGCATCATCAGGACCTCTCTTTGACTTCACATTCTTCACCCAGCAGACAGTAGGTGGGTTCTTTTCAAAATGAACTTGGATTAAAAACTTGGTGCTGTGTTAAAGACAGGAACCACGAGCAACCTGAACAGGATACACGGCATCTTTATCATTTGAATTGTTGGTTTGTGTGTCCTGGCTAAATAATGTTAAATGTGGGTTATTAATCTAGTGTCATCTTGTTGATGAGGTGTTCATGGTATTTTCCCTTTAAAACTACATAATACAAACTCCAGTGTAATTAAATCTTGTATGCCACCATAGACCAAAGCCTCAAAAATGACCACAGAGTCAAAACACAACAATATATTATTATTGTTGTACAATATATATTATAGCCCTAACCTTTAGTCATCATGCTCAACCTTAAACTAATCTGAAGCCTAACTTTAACTCTAGACACAAGTTCAGACACTGTTCAATAACCATACTGACACTTTATTGAGTAGACAAACCCCCAGATGCTAAACAAATCAGGCCAATTTTGGTTGAAAGTTGGCACATGCACTCAGCTGTATTCTGGCACCTGAGAATCAAATCTGAGTTGGCTCTGGTCCATATGCGGCTGCCAGATTTGGGAATCTGTTGGGGCACTTAGGCCAGTTTTGGCCAGAGTTGGCCGGTGGAATTGGCCCAAGTACATGGTACAAGACTGATCCTGGCGCATCATTCATCATTCGTACGGTATGTGACCAGCAGCCAAGCGGTGGCAAATTTAGGCCACCATTGGCCCAAGCCACTTTGGCTACCTGGGACTAAGGCAAAAAACAGAAAGCCAGTATTTAGTCTAAAAGTCTTGTTTGTTTATCAGTCGAATGATCCCTTTCCTCAACTGTGGTTTTGCCTATTTCAGGAGCAGTCTTGAACAAGTGATATCTTGAAAAAAGCCTGATGAGTGGATTTTAATCATGATAATGTCACCTCAGTCAAAGGTATTCTTGAAACAACTGCATTTCCATAGATCGGTTGAACTTATCTCTTCCTATTGGCAGATTCTTTTCAGTTATTTTAAGAAAAATGTGGGAAATATATTTCTCACAGTGCATATGTAAAATTGCAGACCGCATGCGATCTAGGAGTGAGCTACCTTCAGTTAAGATTTTGTCTGTTGTTTTGGGAAAAATCTTCAAACAGTTATATATAAAATAACTATTTATCTCACCCAAAAGTCAGGGGTGTTTTAAGCTCTTTCAAGAAAAAACACCATCATATCATATATTAAAGTAGAGATTTCTACTTTATTGTTTTATCTTTATTTCTCGAGTACAACAACCCTCAGTCAAAGCTTTAGCACCACAGGAAAGAGCAGGTCAGGGCACTGTGGGGTGACTGAGCACACACACACACACACACACACACACACTCACACACACTCACACACACACACACACACACACTCACACACACACAGAGCCCCTGGAGAAATTCCTTAGATTTTTGTTGGGATTTCTGAGAGTGATAACTACTACTAGAGAGCATAGTTGAACAGTGCGGTGCACAGAAGAATGCTAAACTCTGCAGCTCAAGTGCTAACAGAATTACAGCACCTGAGATTTGGCAGGGTCTTATGGTCCATATAAAACATAAGTTGTCTCAGCTATGTCTGCTATGTCTGCTAATGAAAAACTACACATTCAGAGCTGGACAGGAACTGGAAGGCTTCATCCCGAGACACTCCATGGCCATTTTGAGAAAATGTTCTCCATGAATTCATCAGTCACTGTTTCAACAGCCAACATGAGCAGCAGCTATAGCTATAGCTGTAAGCACCTTAAGATGGCTCATAACTTTAATACTCCTCTGCAGTGTGCTTGACTTGAACGTCAGATATCATCTTGTAAGAGCATGTAAGTGATTCAGTTTGCAAATTAAATCCCTAAATGGAAATTTACACCATCTCACCAGTTGCAAGCGCCCGGATCCAGCCCATAACACTCCACTCTTTGCACAAATTCCACACCATAACTTTTAACTGCAGTATGTAAAACATTTCATTTCCTGTCCTTCGTCCCTGGACTCAGAGCTTTGAGGCAAACACCCTCCAAATCTCTTCTAATCTGTCTGAACAAACTGAGGTTACTTTCACTTGAGGTTAGCAGGAGGGATACGTTATTTCAAACCTTGTACCGATTACTGCAGCCGTCATTCCTGAGTTGAATTTTGTTAACTGATTGATTATTGATTAGTCAGACCTGTTAAACCTTCACTGGACTGTATATTTTGTATATCTCTGCATGACCAGATTAATCTTTTAAGAGGCCATAGGGCAAAAGTATGTTGTTGGGGCCCTTATTGGCTCCCCACCTACTGCCTTCTGTGCATCATGTACTGTCCTGTCCCCTCCAAGATCCCATTAATTACGGAGCACAGCTGACTACACATGGCAGCTTCAATATTTGCCCAGAGACCAGCCAGTCATCTTTCGCTTAAATACTACAACCTGGCTGGTTCATTTGGTCAACGCAAACTATGATGAAAAATATTTGTTGACAACCATTTTTCATGATGAACACGAGATGATAAAAAAGTAGCCTTTTACAATAAGAGCTTTCTTTTTTCTTTTTTTTTTTGTCAACGAATAAAACCTAAAAGATAACGTTAGGGATGTATGAGCAAACAAACTAATTACTCTTCTAAAGCAATTGACCTGTTGCACTAATAAGCAGCATCTCGTCTTCAGTAACCTTCTGTCTCTGCCAGCAATGTTAGCAAACATAACAGGTTCTTGGAAGGAAAGAAGTAACCGACATGGTTCCTCCACAAGACAGGGCCACAAGATTAGCTAATAATGCACACTTAGTTGATTAATTGTACTTTAGTGTTGCAGATACCCTAACAAATTATCAATTAATCAAATTATTCCAGCAGTGAACCGGAACTTATGCAACGCTGTCTCCCAGAAATATCGTTTATATAGTACTAATTTGTTTTCTCAATTAAATTGTGAAGACAAATCGCTGCTGGATTATGTTCACAATAAACACAGTACATTTATGATTTAGGCATCGCACATGAGTAATAGGGAGGGAGTAATAATAAGGAGGAAGTATTTCATTAGTCTGGGGGTTAAGTCGAGTTTTACTGTACTATGATGGTCTAAATAAGCTGTTTTAAAGGATTTCCCAAAGTGAAGAAAAATACAATTTGGGGAGAAACATTGAATCTTTGTATATTTCTGGCATCATTATGGTCATACTTAGATGCTTGACACAGAAAGTCAGTTATGATCATCAATTCAGTTCAGTTTAATCCTTTTAATATGAGCCTTAAACATCTCATAGCAGTCATAAATGTGAGAACAGTCATTGACCTTTCTCTACTGCACATGCAAACCCAGTGAGCACCAGCAGAGGCCAGTATGGTGACAGTAAACGCAAACAGCAGGGTCACTTCACATGTGCTCATTGATACACGTGATTAACACTTGTTATCACACACTGTTTAGTACAGTGAGAGTCAACAAATCTCCAACTGAGCTTTGTAGAAAACAATGGCGCTTTTTTTGAACAATGAGTTCCTAAGCAGCTCAATTAAATTAAATCAGATCCAGTAAGACAGTTAGTTGCCCTGATAAATAAGCTGTTGCATAAGTTCTAATTTGTTTAGGGATGGTAAGGATCAATACACAGGAAACAAATAATAAAATAGATGTTTTCAGTCAGTTTTAGGAAGTACACACCCTTGAAAAACATTTACGCTTTTAGAGAAATTGGAAACGTCAAGATTTACACCACGTCTCATTAAGTATAATGAAATAAATATGCATCATCAGCTTAGTAAAAATCTTCAGTGACCCCCTCTTGGCAAAGTTTTACCGTTCTGTCTGACACATGTAATGCAGAAAAGGCCGCTGTACCTTAGAGCATTGTTCTTTTCAACCTTGACATCAAAGCGCAGAGCTTCGGCAGGAGATGCATTTTCCTTCCTTCAGCTGTGTTATCGTTTATGATCGATATCAAACAGACACGCCGCATAAATCAAACACAAGCAGCCCCAAATCTCTTTCAAGTACCAACAATCTCCACCGTTCTAAAACAATACACAAACTGTGGCTGTCTGTCTGTTTGCCAAGAGCAAGGAAGTCAGGAAGCATTGGCCAAACATACCCGTTCTCTAAATAGATAGAGATTAATGCCCGACACACACACACACACACACACACAATACAGACTCAAAACACAAACAGCTGCACACACACACACACACACACACACACACACAGATGGAGTCACTTGTGTCCACATGCACCGACAGGCAGCACATTTTCCCCCACAAAGATTCACACAAACACAAATGAGCTCGTTCCTACACGCAAATGTGTGGCTATTCACTCATATTCACACATAAACTGACAAAAAAAAAAAAATAAATAAAAACTTCTGAGGCAAACAGGCTGACACTCTATCCCAGCGATTAACATCATTACTGTAAGTCAGTTCACACAGGAGGAACATCTGAAGTGCCCCCTAATGGTGTTTTTATCAAACTACAAGCAGGAGGGAAGACGCTGAGAGACAGGTTTGTAAGGCTTCACCAGTATCACTGCTACACACACAGAAACAACACTTTGAACATTTATAGACAAATTCTTCTGTCAAAGTGTTATAAGTTATGTATTTGAACTTTGTCCTGTTATAGTCTGAGTTGTTATATAGCATCTTTGGCAACACCTGAAGTTGCTCGACATCCTCCCGGATCCATTCTTCATATATGTTATAATCTATTTGTAATTTTATTATGTTGGTCTGTTCTGTACACACAACATCTATTGCATGTCAGTCCGTCCTGGGAGAGGCATCCCTGTTGCTCTTCCTGAGGTTAAAAGGGTATTTGGGGAGTTTTTTCTTTATCCAAATCGAGGGTCAAAGGACAGAGGGCGTCATATTCTGTACAGGTTGTAAAGCCCCCTGAGGCAAATTTGTGATTTGTGATATTGGGATATATAAATAAAATTGACTTGACATTTTTAGACAGTTGTTGACTTTTTGAAAGTTAAGCTTTTTATTTTCTTTGACAAAGGAATTGCTTAGTAATATCAACAACAAAGTACTACTTGTTTGAACATTTTTTAGAAATGGCAGTTTTATCAGTACATACAGCATGTTGAAAGAGTTTAAATTAATTTATAGAATTAAGCTGGATTTTTCAACAACTGTAATTGATGTCAGGTGTTTTCCCAATTTAAAGATATTACATTTGGACTGAGTGGGACATTTCCCACTATGGTGTTTTCATATTCACTACACTAGATTATAAAAGGGGAGTATTTAAAGAATAAAGAGTATCAAAGAAGTGGTCATGAAGAAAGCATCTGCTTACAACAGAATGTGATTTTAACAACAAACAACTTCAGACAAAATCAGATTCTAAATATTTTTATGCTTAGAGAGTCAACAATACCTCAATTGACTGCAAAGCTGGAATTACCGGTATAACAATTAAGTTACTGACGCACTTTAAATCTGAAAAGTAGACTACAAAGCAGTTAATGGATGTCATTTATTTTAATCAGTAGTGAAAGACTATTGAAGTAGAAATAGCATGATTTAAAAACACTTAAATACAAGTAATAGAGTTGCATGTAAATTACACTTAACTAAAAGTACAGAAGTATTATCAGAAAAATGTACTTGTAATGGGGGTCAGAGGTCATGATGCCGACTATGAACCGCGATGTCCGCAGTCCGAGTCCAGCCGGGGATTGTTGTTTCCTGTCATTTCTCTACTGGGTCTCTTATAAAAAGGCACAGAATGCCCCAAAATACTACGTTATATTATTATATATATTATATTTTGCGATTATTATTACTGATGCATTCATGTGTAGGCAGCACTAATGTTGTAGCTGGTCGTAGTGGGGCTAATTTTAACTACTTTGTATATTGTAGAGTAGAGCATGAAAGTTAGTTATTGACTTTGGAAACAGTAATTTAACACAAAAAACCCCACTTTACTCAAGGTCCACTTGCCTCTCCAGAGCTTTCAACTGCATCCTGTGGTCTTCCTTGGTGGATGGAGTTTGCTCAGTTATCATGGAGACTCTATCCGCTGAGGAAGACCATGAGATGCAGTTTAAAGCTCCAGAAAAAGCTAGAAAGTGGATCTTGAGTTAAGATTTATTTGCTAAACTGTAGTACAGTAGTTTCATCTACAACAAGTCATCATACCAAGTCATCCTCGTACTGTAAACTCCCACTCGAGCGGCCTGCTGATGGAACGCTGCCTGGCTGTTCCCAGCTAAGAGGAAATGGCATTTCCTCAGGACATCTCTCCGGATCTTTTCAAGGACATGGCAGCGGAGAGGATTGTTTTGTTTCATGGAGTTCTCTCAGATAACTGAAAATTGTCTGTTTTGTTTATCTCCACTTCCCCGCACTGTTTGGTCACAATGCTCCTCCACACACTGCCTGAAGCAACCACCGTCCCATACCGCCAGGACTGTTTGTTTTTTGAACCGCTATCTTTTGTTGGTTGTGGGTTTTGTTTTTCAGACAGTGCTCAGAAGGGAAATTTGTTCAGTTTGTATCTACAAAAGTGTGTTTGAGAGAGTCGGCTCTTATCTCTAGTTCTCCTGAGGGCAGGAAGTGACTGGCTGGGAGGAAAAGCTACTGTTAATGTAATCTAATAGACATCCAAAGTGCAGGAGGTTGTGAATTCTTCAGAAGAGATGGGATCAGGAGGAAGTGCAGGTTAACCCTTGGATGTGTCGGGACAGACAAAATTAGCAACAGGTCAAAACCTGCATCTTGCAGGAAATTTAAAAAATAGTTTCTCTCGTTAAGTCTTGAATCTTTTATAAGGCTCTTCAAGCACCACAGTAGCATGTTTGCATGCCTTATCTAATTTCTATTTGGTTTAAAAGTCTGCTGAAGGTTGCTCTGTGATTGTGTAACTATGTGCTGTGGTGCGTTCAGGTGACAATCAACTGATGAACAGCAGCCTCCTACTGTAAACGGAAGAAACTATCCAGTTCATATTTGACTTTTGGGGATGTCCAGGTTTGCGTTTTTTTGTTTTCCAGGTTAGGACTGGATTTTGGCCTCAGGATCCAGATCCATGTATGACGCACTGGGAAGTAGAGCTGCAAAAATGAGTCAATTAATTGACTGGATGATTGACAGAAAATTAATAGGCACCTATTATGATACTTGATTAATCGTTAAAGTCACTGTTTTAAACAAAAATGAGAATTTGTAAATTGAATAATTTGGGGTTTTGGACTGTTGGTGAGACCTCTCTTTATGGTTCCAGTCTGTGGATTTTGGGTCAGTTTAAGGTCTACGAGCCTTTTCTTTTAGTTGCGGTTTGAACAGAACCATGTAACCCTGGGAGAATTTTATTTTGTCATTGTTTTTAAGTCAATAGTTTGAAGTTTAAAACCTTTTTATTTTTATTACCTGGGTCTTGTTTTCATTATTTTATCATTCCTATATGTCATGAGTCTTTGATGATGATTTTAACTTTCACCATTCACTTGGTGCCCCGACCCATTTATTTACTATTGCTATCAGCATGACATACAGTATATGCAGTTTACAATCAAGCTGGTGGATGTTTGCCACTCATTTGTCCACGTTTTAAAAAATGGGTCCTAGAATTCAGACATGGACTATTTCTAACCTGTAAGCCCACAAATAAGGTCCTCAGCTATGACTTGGATTTGACAGTAATGCTAAGTTACTGCTGTAGGTAGTAAGCTAGTTAGCCTATCCATTCCTCACGTTTGTTCTTGTGTTTTTGCTATGTGAACTTTGATTAAAATTATATGACCCTCAAAACTTTTTGGACACTTGAGTATCGCTCTTACTAGTAGTGCCTCATGCGTGCCACTTCAGCATGTTGACAACTCTAAAGCATGACAGACCACATGTGCCTGGTAGGCTAACGATTGCTAAGCTATGAATGGGCAATTGTTCAAAGTAAAGGTTTAGTGAGTGGTCAGTCGCTGATATCTGGGACATGGTAACAACTCAATGAACACAACCAGTCAGACTATCACACAGGTTGTAAACAAACCTCTAATTTAGTCATATTATTTATACCACTTATTTGACAGTGAAAGAAAAAGTGAACACACCTGTAATGTTAGGTATAATCCTCCATTACATAGAGAAAAAGTGTGGGCGCACAACTAATTCAATGATTATGGTGGGTCAAAGTTGAAACAGTCGGTAGTTAAATTTGCCTTAATGTCCTCTTCCAAATAATTTTCAAGACTTTAAGAAAACTAACAGCAGAAACTGGAGAAGAACAAGCAGAAAAGTTGACTCTTAAAGGAATAGTTTGCTAATTTGCTTTCTTGCTGATCAATACCACTCTCATGTCTGCACAGTAAATATGTGGCTGGAGCCAGCAGCCAGTTAGCTTAGCTTAGCATAAAGACTGGAAACAGAGGGTAAAACCTGGCTCTATCCAAAGGTAAGAAAATCTGCCTACCAGCACGTCTAAAGCTCACTAATTAATTTTGTTTTTGCCATTTTGTGGGGGGTTATGAGCCGGTTTATTTCTTGGCCAGGACGAATAACTTCCTGGAGTCTCCACTAGTTGCCTGGAAACTGCTCAACAGTGAAAGCTGTTTTTAAAATCAGTTTTTTGCACGGATTAAACAGACAAGATATAATGTGCTAATATGTGTATTTTTGAACACTGGACAGAGCCAGGCTAGCTGTTTCCCCTTATTTCCAGTCTTTATGCTAAGCTAATCTAACCAGCCACATACTTAGTGCACATGTGACACGAGAGAGGTATCAGGCTTCTCATCTAACTCTCGGCTAGAAAGTGAATGAGCGCATTTCCTAGAATGTCAAACTATTTCACGAAGACAGTCACAGTCTACAAACAACCCCAGCCCACTCTAACCTGTTCTGCAAAGTCATAATAATTCTGTAAAAGCTGTAGTGGAATTTTTCATCTGCACCATAACCCTCAGTGTACTGCTGGCTGGTTCTACTAAACAGAGGTGTGTCTGTGCCACCTGAAAAGCCGCCTTTGATTGATAGTGACAGCTCTAATCCAGTGTCAATCCCTACCAGTCCACTGCTAACCCCACCAGTCCACTGCTAACCCCACCATCAACCCCTCAACAACACCACCACATCAGCATCCTGCTCTGATTATGCCACTGCTCCCCTACATTTTTAAGTTCTCAACCACTCTATTTTTTCTTTCTTTCTTTCTTCTTCTCTGTGTCTCTCGTCTCTCATTGTTGGATCACTCTCCGCCCCTTGCAACCCAATTTAGTCGTGTACATGTTTGTATTCAAAACAGGCAGGAAATGTCTCCGTCTGAGGCTGGTAGTGATTTGTTGAGGGCCCTGTTCGCATCCAGAGGGCTGCAGGAGCAAATTGCTCTGCTGCTATGTTGCTTTTCAAACAATGAAATCATTTAGAATGAACTGAAAGGAAATCACAACAGTGTGTCTGAAATTTCAGTATGCGTTGATGTCTTTGCTCATGCATGTTTGTACACATTTCTATTTCCATTTTGAGCTTTCTAGGATCAATCAGTTAACAGTCATTATATAAAAGTGGTGAAATACTACATCACACATATTGCTCCCTCAGTTTAACATCGAAAAATTTCTCGAGGGTTAACATTTTTCATCTCTGCCCTGCAGGTTTGCAGTGTGTCACAATTTGGATTCTCTTTTTTGCAAAAGTCAACTCACCACAGAGACAAGTGTTTGTTTGAAAAGCAGTATAAGGGCATGGCACTGGCACAGAAAGAAAAGTTGTTTGCCTAACCACAATTTCTATTCAACCACAATGGCAATTACGCCAATTTGTTACATGACTAGAAGCAGCGACGCAGGGGATTTCCTACCTCTCTGCTCGTAAATAATTACACTATGAGTCACTACAATACAGTATATTTAAACAACGCAGAGAAGTTGAGTATTTAGAGCTTCTGGTGTGCTTTGTTGTTGTTCCTATTCCAGCCTCTTTCATTGGCTCCCCATTAAATATAGAACTGATTTTGAAGCTGCACTAATCAATATTTTGTTCGACCATGGATCAAAAGATTAATGTGAAAGGAGTCGCTTGGAGTGACGAACCCACAAAGAATTATCCCCTGACACTGGGGGCCCTAACATGCGCCATATTAACTTTATAAAGTGATATGTCCATGTTGTCTTTACAGCTGGTGCTGCTGCCCCCAAGTGGCCCAAAAACAACTAATACAACTTTATGATTCCTATGTTTAACTAATGATGTACTGCTCTTTGTAACCCTGTGAAAAGTGTTATAAATAAAATTGTTATTGTGATTATTATTATTAAAATGGCAAACTTGTTTGTTTTATACAGGCCTTACTTCTTATGTAAAATAATCTTTAGTAATTAAAGTAAATTAATTTTTTTTAAGTAAGTTTTGTAAGTTCTACACTAGTAATAGTACTAGTATTACAAATTATACTAGGAAGGGTTCAGGCTAAACACTTGTAATTATAAAATGCACACCAGCAGTGAAAGACAGTGCCCTAAAATTGCTTGTTAGCCTTAGCATTGTTAGCATATGCATTCAAACTAAAGCTTCTCCAACAGGCCATCAGAGATTTTCTCCAAACCAAAAAACCAACAACTGGATGACTTGCAGCCAAAAATACGCAGCCAATCTGAATAATCTGTTATTCTGCTATTCACCTCTTTCAGAGATTTCCTCAGTTGTGACAGGCGAATATGTTAAAGCTGTTATGTTTTTGAAAAATTGTTTTGGCAGCTTCCTGCAAATGTATTTGGCCATCAGAAAGGAGCATCTGGGAAATTACAAACCCGTATGAGATCACTGTGCTCTGGCTACATATCTTTGTCAGACATCCAGCATTCAACATATGGCTTTTGTAAGCACATTTAAAGAATACTTTGCCAAAGTAAAATTGAATTGTGCAGACATTCCCATGTGTAGGAATACACACTTACCAAGTTTGTTTTATTTAACCTTTATTTGAGCAGGAATGTTGACCACTAACACTTTCTTATAGACTGGGGGCGGTCATTCTTTCATACAGAAAATCACATACTATATGGGAGCTGCTTTAAAGAACAACTGAACGACTTATGACCACACAGCAACATTAGAATAGCTGAGGATAAAGCGGCATGTCTAGAGGCTCTCGACATTAGCTGTTGAAACACAGAGAGGTATTTCTCAGCATCACCCTTTACTCAGATTTTCAAAACCAGAAATTCAAATTGGTGCCCAGCTTATTGACCTTCATGCCTCCATGCATTGCTTCAAAGATGAGGCTATATTATTTTGAAGACTGATGGTAAATGAAAATGAAAGTTTGGAGATCATTATTTTGCTAAAAAAACAGAAGTAGAAAGAAATACACCTTAATTCTGACACCCCCACCTCACACACAGATGTGTCAGATTGTTGCTCCAGTGTTCCTCTCTTTCTCCCTGTCTAAACCACTGTGCTTAACATGTTTTAAGCTGTTTTAATGCCAAGATATAAAATCTGTCTGTCATTAGAAAAAAAATGTAACTCTAGCTTTAACATCTATATCAGACGATAACGGCTCCAATCACATGATCCTAAGGGTCTTTCTTACTGGCCAAAATTGAAAGCAGTGACAGTGACTTCCGCCTCCACCTTCAGTGACGGCCACGACGGTGGTTCAAAGCCGTTTGAACTGCTATCTTAACGTTAGCTTGGCGAGGCTTCAGCCAAGTTAGCAGAGGCAGTGGAGAGGTACCGGATAGGGGATATGAATCAGTTGCACACTCAATTAGATAAAGATCATGCTCCAACAAGGGCAGTTAGAAAGTAGGTATGTCTTTCAATATTTGCTTGGTCACAAATCTGACAAAATGGTGGCTTTAACAATGTCAGTTAAACTGCTGTGCAACTCTGTCAGTAGTGGTTTCTACTAGCAACAGAATGTTCAACTGAAACCAACTGCTGGTGGCAGAATACAGACAACTAGGACAAATATTTTGTGGTCACTATGGCTGCGTCCGAAATGACCCCATTGTTCACTCATTCACTTGTGCCTATATAACGGACACTCAGTAGTTTGCTCAGTGAGCAGGGGACTTTTTGAGGCAGTACCACAGTTGGCCACTGGGCCTAAAGGGTAGCAAGGCTGAACTGCTGTGCCACACCCAGCTCTGTTAATACATCCATGCCAGAAGCCCTACTACTAACAATGCATGCAAACAGATGTTCAAGCATGCTACTAAGTTAATGCTAACACATAAAAAGCTAAAAGCTGCCACCCAAATATGCAAACAAATGATGCTAAGCTTACACTAAACACAAGGCATGTATTTTGGGATGTGATCATAATGAACTGACATATAAAGGCTGCACCTGAGTCCGCTAGTTTGCTTTAATTCCATGAAACTAATAAGAACTTTGTGAGCTGATCATAAAGGCAGGTGTGAGGTCTGTGTGTGTGTGTGTGTGTGTGTGTGTGTGAATGTAGCGGCTGGCTAATCAAGTTGAGAAGGAACGATCTTTATTGTCCATTGGTCAGAAGGACAAGACATTGTGCAGCCAAAAGCCTCTTGGCCCTGCGTATCGCGGCCAAAAGGATGAAGAATCCTGGGAGTTCCGCTGCGATCAGGAATCATTGTGGCGGTTCAAAGCGGGTGCCGAAGCCAAACCTTAAACAAGGACTTAAAGGGACAGCGGGGGGTGAGTCTGTTGGGCGGCTGTCATGGTCATTATCCTGGTGGCTCTGAACCCCCCTTCCCTCCTCAAAACACACACATGAACCAACCCATAGAACACACACACACACACACACACACACACACACACACACACCTGCAGCTAGCCCACCCAGTCCTCCCCATGCACTCAGCGCTTTTTGAAGCTGAATTTGGAAATCTCCCCAATACACACAAACGTGTGTATCATGCCAACTTTGTAGCATAGGGGGATCTATTTGTGGAGGGAGAAATGAAAGAAAGTGCAGAGGGATAGCAAGAGTGAGGTGGTGGATTAAAAGGTGAGAGAGAAAAGCGTAGAGGCTCTTTAATTCAAGAAATCCTTGATCCCCCCCCCCCTTGCCGAGAGTGATACTTCATGAAACACACAGACAATGGCTCAGTGGAAGAAGTCACCCTTAATTCTCCTTTTGATCACCCAGAAGCCTTTGTGTCCCTGGGCTCTTTACACATTCTTTCCTTTTTGTGCCAATGCTCTAAGTTGGGAATGATTAGTGTCTGTGGATAAATCCCCTTATTTCATTCTCCCTCTTCAGGGATGCTGCTTCTCAGGCAGTCAGCTTACCATAATGCCGAGTCGCCTCACAATAAATCCAAGTTACTTTTGATGGTGCACGCCCACAGCTTTCCCTCTTTTATCAATCACTGATCATTTGTCAGCGTGCTTAATCTAATTACTTGAACTTGAGGAGACTTTGAGAAATAAAAAAAGATCATTTTCAAAATGATACATTTCTATTTGGGAGGAGTTTGTGCAATTGGTTATATGTCATCACCATTATAGTTATCACCCCCAACACACCAACCAAACGGTAGGAAACACACTGGTAAATGAGAAAAACTTTGCAAACAGGCTTAAAAGGCATTCTCATTGAATGCAACACTGTGAAACATCAGGCTGTATGAACTGCCAACTGTCTTGCATGCTTTTTTACATCATGCTTGGATTACTGCGAATACGTTATATTCCCTCCTAAATCTGTGTGACTTATCCAATCTTCAGCTTGTTCACATTGCAGCAAGACACAACAAGACTCCCTACAAGATCAAACAGGAGAGCGCATCGCCCAAGATAAATCTAATTGTGTGTTCAGAGAAAACGCAAAGCGAATTTTAGAGGCAGCGTACAAAGTCAATGGTAAGAAACGATTAGCCCGGGGTGGTGCGAAATTACGTAAAGACACGTCTAAGTGGGTTGCAAATGTGCACGTATCCTGGGCCTTTATGAACTACTTCATAAAAGTACAGACGAGAGAAAAAAGGAGGCAGATCAGAAGGAAACAACAGAAAGAACTGGAGTTTCTGGTGAGTTCTGAGTTCAGTCAGAGGTTGAGCTGAACACAAACACACAGGCCCACTCCCACAGACATGGTTGGTGCATCCATTGCCAGCTTGCTTAAAGCTAACGCACAGTTAGTTAGTTAGTTAGTTAGTTGGTTGTTTTGGCCGAATTGGGTCAAATTTGTGCAAATGACGCAAGGTGAAATTTTTGCTTTATGTCTTACAGTAGTACACCTTAAGGGATCACAAGCTGGTTAAGGGGCTAAGACAGAATCAAAATATTTTTGTTACACAATATTCTATTTATTTTTGCTGACTTGCCTCTAATGATTGCATTTTCCTTGTAAAACACGGGATAACTTTAAAAATCTCTCAAATGAAACAATACAGAAAGGAAAATTAGTCTTTCACTGAAATGCACACAACTAATTTCCACACTAAGACCATAGTGTGATGAGGAGTAACAAGTAGACATTTAATTGCAAGGGGTCAAAAATGCCAAAATGGTTGGGAACCACAGGCTAAAAGTGATTTTAAGATTTTAGTGACAAAGAAATATTCACTGTAAATCAATATTTTGACCTACTAAGTCAACATTATGAGATATTAAGCCAGAATTTTGACTCAGTTTGACATAACAGTTTTATTTTTATCATGTATAACTTTTTTTTCCCCTTTTCCTGGCAGAAATGGGCTTCCATACCTTTCCAATCAGGAGTTGCTGAATGAGGAACGCTAACTATTTTTCTGCATTAAAAAGTCTTAAGAAACATTATTCTAGACTTTCTTTTGATTAAGCAAGTCTATATTTGGTGTCTGCCACATTGATACAACTACTTTCTACTTAATTTTGATTTTAGTTTACTCTAGTCTTATATGTACCTGGCTTTTGGGCTTCTTTTTTTTTTTGAAATGTGCTATATTATATCCCCCTCAAAATGTTTCCTTAGGTGTTCTTGGCTTCCAAAATCTTGCAAGTATTGTTATTGTCTATGATGCCCTGGAAGATGATACACATCCACCGTATCCACCTCTTCTCAGCAGATCATGAGGGCGGAAGCAGGTGGCTGTTGTGAGCGAAAGGAAATCAGGCTGCAGATCTTTGTGCGCACAAGAAACTGAGCAGCAAATCAGCATATTGTTCACTATCACCGTGTTGACCCTCATGTTCTAAAGATAGATTATCAGAAAGAGCAGAGGAAGTGCGTGTGTGGGTGTGCATGCTTGTTTTTACACGCGCATACCAGTGTACGCGTGCACCTGTGCCCTGTTGTAACTGTGCATGGTGGATTTCGAGGAGAAACACAGTCGCCTTAGACCACTTTAACCACTTCCTCCTTTATCTATGACAGCTCCTCTGTGAGGTTGAGATAACAGCCTGGCTCTGATGCTTTGATGCTTTTCCCTAGTGACAGCACTAAACAAGGGGGAAACCCACATGTTGTACCCCCGAGCCTTCCGTCTCCAAACTTATCTTCAGCCGTGTGATGTGGGACCATCACTGAGATCAAATCATTAATTAACATCCTTTTGTTCACTGTGTACGGCTGGAGAATTTACAAACTGTGGTTCGGTGGAGATAGACGCCTCCATAGTGTTGAATGAATTCAGCAATTATGCACCGGGGAAGGACAGACACACAAATACCAATCATGTGATATCACAGCACACATTTGGGTTTTATCAGAAGCTGTAAGTGAAGTGACTATCTATCACTTTGTCTGGATCTCATCACTTGGCTCTTGCATAATGCACATAGAAGGTTCATGGGACACATATACATGCCAAAGCATGTCCAGGCCTGCCGGGTGTTACCCTGAGTGCTATCGAGTTCATGTCCAAAATGCCACCTACACGAAAACACTCAGAGAGGGGCTCGCTTTAAGGCCCCCAGTTTAAAAGATGAAGTAATCCCTTCCTATAATTAAAGGATGAGAAAACATCAAAGCAAAGGTGTCGCAGTCAAAAAAAAAGGATATCCATTAACTGCAGGACTTAACACTCCCCCCTCCCCAAAAAAATCTGAAAAAGGAATAATCTAAAACTAATCATGTAGTAACAAAGGAGTATCAAATGACTAAATGACCCTCCTTTTGCGAACTCCAGGCAGTGTCTTTCTCAGAATTGATATGTGATGATGTTTTGGAAACATCTTGTTGCCCCTGTTTCTTTTAGCTTAGATGTTATCAAAATCCCCCCAAAATTAAAGCAACAACAACAAAAATAGTACTACAGAGTTTCATTATGTACACAATAAGTTTTATTGCTCTTATCTAGGTGCTCCAAAATATTTTATTTTATGTTTTATATATTCAGTATTTTATTTTATTATTGTTTTAATTATTTCCTTTAAGTTTCATTTGTACCTTTTATGCCAAAAATACTGCTTTTTTTGTAAATTAAAGACAGTTGATTTTTACTTTTGATACTTAGGTAGGCTTCACACCAAATAACAGAGGTGGAAATAGATAGGTATAAAAATCTTTAAAAATCTTTTAAAAAAGATTTATTAACTTAAAGACGCTAAAATGCTCCATATTTGCTGAGGGGAACTGCAGATTCGAGTGATAATTTTCTACGAGCAATCCCTTGCACATTACAAGCATTCATTTGACCCGTTGTTAATATAAATATATTGATTAGTGCAGCTTTAAGTAAAAGCATGACCACGATCGTTCTCTAACCATAACCACGTTTATTATTGTAACCATGACGGTATAGCAAAAAAAACATTAGTTTCTAACGATTTGCAAGTTTTAGTTTTGACCTGTTCCGATTAGGCTACCAGGCAAAATTACTTTTTCAAAGATCTACAGGCTACAATATGAACATTGTTATCAGTAGTTAGATCACTATACAGATTCAAATAGCGTTTTTGTTTCAAACCTTGTACCTGAATCTGAAGGCTGATATTTCAGTGTTTTCAGTCTGGCCTCAATATGATCATAATTTTGTTGTTGTATTGTTACATTCAGAAACACTCCTTATTCATTTATCTGCCATCTTTAATCGCAACACAAGCGGTAGTAGTTCAACAAATTTGAATTTTTGACTGTCAAACACACCACATACACAATAAAGGAGGAAGCTCACGCAAAAGCTGAATACGGCATAACTTGTTTCCCAAAATGTCAAACTATTCTTTTCAGGTAAAATTTCCGCTTGATAACCTCATTAAATGTTACACTCAATTAATACTGTCACTGAACCTTTCCTTCCTTTGAAATTGAGACCACTGTAAGTTAAAGTATTGATATGGACCTTCATAAATTCCTGTCAGTCAAATCCTAAGTAGATACATTAGGTTGGGGTACATGGACAGAAAGACAGACAGAAGCAGTGTGATGTAAAATAAACATTTCAAGCCAGAGAGAGAGAGAGAAAGACAGACAGTCAAGAGACAGACAGGGTGAGAGCAGCTGGGAGGCTGGGTGGGACAGCTGTGTTCTCCTGGAATGTTCTGTTATTTCCAGATCAGGAGTTCTCTTTTGACCTAAACCAAACTCTGTACTTTCACAGAGAGCTGCCTACAGGCCGTTCTACCTCCACAGCAGGCTTTTGTGTGTGCCTGCCATCCCTTGACCCCTTTATAGTCTTGCAATATTGGTTTAGGAACAAAAGTGGCTGGTTAATTCAATAGAGCACCTTTCCCAATAAACTGGCTGGGCGCTCTTGCTGTGTGTGGCAGGCTGCGCCGCATGTAACTGTTTTCATTGTGTCACCACTGCTGAAGATAAATGAGAAGTTCCCAGATGGAGAGACTGCATGTGAATATAGGAAATGTTACACTCAGAGGAAAGCAGTAAGGACTTCACCAACTGGAAGTGTCTGACAAATAGTGTTTACCTTGGAATTATATCTCAACTGGAATATTGTTCAATTTGATTTGAGGCGTTATAGTGCGCAAATGAAAAGGGATGTGTCCACACTGAGACAGCTAAATCTGAAAACACTGAATACAGTTCCTTCACACTGAAATGTCAGTATATTTGGAACACAGTTAAATATCTTCTTATATTAACAAGATATTAAACACTTGCTCTCAACAGGTTAAACCTCCCCAAATTGACAACTGTCAGAAACAGAAAAGTCAAAATACAGGATCACAGAAAGAACTTATCACTTGTTGTCACACTTATCAACTATTGAGAGCTTTCTCAAAAGCAGCATGTTTTGCCACTTCAGTGAGCACTAGGCTAAGGTTTGAGAGCATTTTACCAAGTCTGAATCCAGTATCGACTCCACTTATCAAATCTAATTAGGTTCACTTTTTAACATTTGGAAACAAATTTCCAAATAACTAAAACTGAGAAACTCAGTTCAGATCTGTAATCGGCTTTTGTTGGCTTAGAAGAAACATGGAATGAGACATTGCAGTTTTTAGTGGTAGCCTTATTAAAAATAAAAACCTGTAGCTTCAACCTGAAAATAACATGGGGAGCAGACTATGAAATAACAGGTGTAGCCTACTTACTTTGCACACCTTATTTTTCACAAGTGTGCTCCTAATGCTGGAGGCCCTGATTCAGAGCTATAAAGTTGAAAAGCTTAAAATATTCATATGATATGCATTAAAGTTTAACTGGGAGATTTTGACACCTGAAATTGGTGTGATGGTTTCAGCTGAGAGGAATCGTCACTCTGTTGGTGGCGTTGGACTGCAAACTCATGGTCATGCAGTACTGTTACAGAGTCATGTAATTTCTTTGGCCAAGCACAGACGAGGCTTACGGGGAACATATTAGCCAGACAACAGCCAAAAGTGTTACTTTGGCTTTTAAGCAAGTTTCTTACAGAATTAGATCAGCAGTTAACTAACTACAGGCGGTGATATCTGTCATTTAAAGCAGCAAAAGCAACTGTCAGCAACGGCTAGAAGTTAGAAGCCTACATACATTAGCTGTGTGTACATTGCTCTTTGCTGATAAATAGAGGGGGAAGAGATAAAAAGTTCAATAAGAGATTTGTTAGCGTCAGAGCTTAGCAAATCCAGGTAATTATCTAAATGAGAACAGGATCCAAAATCGAACCAGCTATCGGAACAGAACCCTAGTGAGGACAGGGACATACAGTATATCCAAAAAGATAATAAACAATTTAAACAGAACTAGTGAAATCTGACAGTAGCTTTCCAGCTGTGAGCATTTTATTACAAAGCAAATTACAATATCACTACTTACCAGTCACGACTGATAACTACTACAGCATAACTAACACTTTTGTCAGTGAGTTTGTGTGTGTATGTGTGCATGGATGTCTGTGTGTGTACAGTACATGTAGGATCCATGTGTGTTTGCATAGTGTGTGTGTGCGTGCGTGTGCGTGTGTGTGTGTGTGTGTGTGTGGGTGTCACTGAGGTCATCAGCAGTGTGACAGTATTGGGACACTGACGACCGGTTGGTGAAAGCTGTTCCTCTGTGTCTCGCTGAACTGTCAACAGCAGTTAGTTACCGGAGCTGTTGACCTGCTCTTTTCACTCTTCGCCATAAACCAAGTGTTCGGATGCTGCAGTTTGTCACACTTTTTTCTGCACTACACCGTTTGCTCTGCTCCTTTAATGCACATAGACTTTCGAGAGTGATATGAGTAAATTACTTTTAACCGTAGCTCGTGTTTCTTATACAAACTGTGGGCTACATTGATGGGTTGCTCTACTCTTGAATCTACAATCTAAAACCAGGGACATCCACCCTGATCATAAGGATGAGCAGAATGTTTTAACATGTGAGGATTATGCTTTGTACACTTAACTGAATATAAATATGCTTTCCCCACCAAAAGCACAGAGGAGGCACAACTAGAAACAAGCAGCAGCAGTTTCACACTGAAGTTAAGGATGTCACCTTGATAGATGAGTGTATACAGTATGTTTACCTTTCATCAACTTACAACTGTTTTGTAACATTTTGAGAGGTTTTAATCGCCAACATTCAACTCCTCATCAATTTACAGAATCACTTAGGAAAAACAAAGAAGCACAGAAATCGGACTAGCTGACTAACAGTTCACCCACGGCCGAGTTTCTTCAGCTGACAAACCTTTTCCCAAGTCCCTATTTTCCCTGGAGTTTTCGTGGTCACTCAGTTCAGTGTGGACATGTGATTCTGAGGTTTACACTCATATAAGTAATAAGTAAAACTAAGGTAATGATGACAATATGGATTCTATATACAGTATTTTAAATGCCCATGCAGTAGTGTAATGTATGGTGCAGAGCAGCTTTGATATTGGTGGGTTTTGATGACAGTAGCTCTGGAAACGAAGATGTACCTGAAGCTACTGATGATGGGGAATTGCCATTTATTGATCAGATTATTTAAAAGCAGAACTGGAACATGAGAAACACGAGCTGTGAATGGGACAACGGTCAAGATACAGTCCAAGTAGTGGTCCCAAGAGATGTTAGAACTGATGAAGGAACCTTTATATAGTTACCTCAACTGCCTCAACTTTACATCTATAAACGCGCAAGTTGCTTTCCTGGCCAAATTTCCGACTTGGAAAGAGTCGCTCGGAAAACCTTGGCCTTCGACTGTTGTGGCCATGCCTGGAGAAAAGGAAAGAGGTGCCACGACTTCCAATAGTAGTCTATGTGTAAGATAGTACAGTATAAACATGAAACATAACAGGCCACGCTGAAATATATTAATGAATTTCGGAAAAAAAAATTCCGACATCTATAAACTATTGTAAAAATGTCACGAATGGCAAAATGTGTTTTTTATGTGTTAAGTTTATAAGTAATAGTATTTTAATATATGGCTTAATCTGCATTATATAAGTGCCGGGTTGCTAAAGACCCAAGGTATGTAGGAATGTTAAACACTCATGCATTTAAGGATTCTGAGAGGGCATTTCCGCATTTCCAGCAAAAAGGGAAGCGGTTAACGCATGCATGGGTGAGTCACCCACTTAATGCTTCCATAAGTGTATGTGATGCACATAAAGTATGAGTGTGTGCTGGGGACACAGGTATCTCCGCAGGTATCTCTACTCAGGCCTCCACTTTCCTTCCTCTCCTAAACTTGTTACATCGCTCTGAGGTAACGCATGTCATCGGCAGGAGCCAGTTTGACGGGCCCTGACAGTCACGGTGCTTTGAGGATCAAGATGACAGTTTCCCAACGAGAGCTTTTTACTGGCATGGGGAGTAAAAACATGAAAAAGAAGAAAAAAAAGAGCTGCCGGCTGTCAGAGGCTGTAAATGGTGATTTTGTTTCACTTCCCCACGTTTTTTTTTTCCTCCAGAATCAAAGCCTTATTGAACCCCATCCAAAACCAGCATGTTTGGCCCTGCCATGAGGAAAGACAGCCATGTTATTTATTTCTTAGCTAGAGGTTGTACTTAGGGAGGTGTTGATAGTGCTTCACATGCCACATTGTGGCTTTTGTGCAGCGACTGGCTCCACTGTTGTGCACTGCGATCGGCAGGGTTAATTAATGCAGTTGGAATGTAACGAGTGTTGCTTGTCAGCCAAGTTCATGCCCGCTGGCATTTTATCAACTTGTCACATTAATGAAATACGGTGCATGTCGAGATTGCTCAATCTCCATTTCAACTTTTAAACTTTGCCTGGCTCCAGCTAATGATGTAAGAGTTAAATTGAGCATCAAAGTCATTGAGAGGCTACAACAAAAACCACAAACACACTCTGATACTGTTTTGAAGTGCCTTGAATGCACATATAAGGTTATAAGGCAGGGATTAACACCACATTTGTCTTGTAAAATCTTGTGTTCTGCTGTGAGGACAGTACTGTACTTGTGTGGATACTAGTTTGTTATGCTTTGGAAACTGTGATGAAGTCAGACTGTATGAGCGATTGAATGAAAAAAACATTAAATCGCGAATTTCGTCACACTGAGACAAAACTTTCTGATTTGACCATAATGTGTCACTAAAACCTTCTATCATGACATTCACAATAAAGTGACCAATGGTCTATAGATATTCATTTTCTAGGGTTTATCTTTGGGGTCATTGCTACATTGTCGTTGTAGGGTTAGGTTAGGTTTCAAAAAAGGTTTTAGGGTTTAGGCTAAGGTCATGAGTGTAGGTACATATAGTTATTTTTGTTGCTTTTTGACCAAACACTGTAGTTCCAGTAACTGAGGAGCGATATGAATGAGCCTCATGGACCAAATCATGAAATAAAAGTCTTTTTGCATGTTTCATTTTGCTTTTCCAACACTTTTAAAGAACTGAAACGCTTAGGATACGACAGCTTGGTTTGAGATGCAAATGTTGCATGTGATGTTTGAATGGGTGTTTGAAAGGAAATGGAAATGGAGATGAAAAACACCAGAAGGATGCCCATCTGCAGGGTAGTACCAATCAGCTATTATGTTTTGTCATTTTAGCCCACTTTTTTATTTTTATCCACATAACTTTATTTAAACATCAATAACATAAAAAAAAACCCAAGTCCTAATATTGATGCTAGTGACAACATGAGCCTTCTAACAGTCTGATGAATGCTGTACACAAGAGTTATCAGTTTTGAGGGATGTGTTTGAGAACTGAGTGAAATACATTACTGCAGACTCCACACCGGTTGGCTCAGGAACCAAAACTAGAACCAGGTTTCTCTGGTCGAAATGCATGTGAAGTTCCTAAAACATTCCCTGGGTTCCTAGAAAATGTTTCTACACTGGAAAAAGTCCAATAGTGTCTACAGTGTTAATCATTGGCTTCTTACTGAATGATTATCATTTTATATGCACAAAACTCAACTGATTAAGGGAGACATATTACATTTATACATGCAAGTGCATTTATTTGCTCCCAAGGAAGTGTAGTCAACCAAATCACTGCCGTACAAGTGATAACTATAATAATAACAATTATACTTGTGCAGCACTTTTCATAACAGAATTACAAAGTGTAACAGTGCACAATCTGCTTCTTTCTTCTCTGAACTGTGATGTTTGATCCAAACTAAAGCCTGTAGTTATCTGCCTGCCTCCTCTCTCTCTGCTCTGAACATTTACAAGTCACGTCATGCCACTCATCCCATTATTACTCCTAAATAAAGAAGCCTATCGTGGATTGCCTCTATGGAGCTGCTCGGTGTTCTGTTTCTTGCTCCGGGCTGTGCAGTTGTCAGAAGCATTTCCTACTGTGCGGAGTCAAACTCATTTTACAGAGAAAACACACGAGGAGTACACCCCTCTCCATAACAACAACAACAAAAAAAGATTCTCTCCAACATGTCTCATCAGATACTTTTATCTGCTCTTACCGCCATGGAAATACAAAGTTGAATACAGCCTTAAGCACACACAAAACACTGAAAGAATAAAAGATACACACAGACAGGCATACAAACGTGTACTGTGTGCTTACACTTTCTCAGCACACACAGGCCACAGCCATAGCCATAATGCACACACACATAAGCAACACAAGCCACACCCACACATATATTAACGGTGTCAGGACACAGAAGGCACACAGCATAGAACAGACAGAGAACACCTACAATAATCTAAAAGAAACTACACACAAAAAAATGTCACAATGCCAAAGGTTCAGATAACCAGAGAGAACAACAGTATGTGATTTGGTTACTACTACAGTTACCAAGTGTAATAGCAAGGGAGATAGTTGGTTATTCTTCCTTTTGACTTTGTAATTGCTTTCACACACAACCTTTCAGTCTGATAATATTTGCTGGTAACCATCCAGAACTTAACTTTGTGAAATGAATTTTTATGTGCCCACTCATGAAAAGGTTGTTGTTGTCTGTCGCAGGGAGACTCTGGTCATGGTGGTTTACAGTAAACAAGGCTCCTAATGACAAGCATAGCTCACAAAATGTTCTGGTTACAAAAAAAAGAAAGAAAAAAAAGAGGAGAAAAATAGGAGGGAAACACAAAGGAGCTGCTGATTATACACAAAATTCAATGGTTCACCTATTGTAGTGCTTGTGCTACAAATGCCATTTTTAAGATTTTCAAGGTTTTCACCTGAATATTTGCATTATTGATTTTTTAAGTGTGAGTTTTTTATATTCAAAATGAATTAAAATACATTCCTAGATGTTTTACTATTATTATTATAAAGGTTTAAATAATGAACCATACTTGGAGGAAACATGAGGCAGCAGGCAGCAACAGTGAAATACACTAGTAGTAGTAGATGCTGAACTGTCATGGTTGTACTATATACTTATGTTTACTGACTTCTCTTATAAACAAAGTTTCTGTTTACATTTAGTTACTCACCAAAACACACTGTGTCCTTGAGGTCTAACAAATGTGTTCAATGTACCTCCTTCCTCATAAATCATGTGTAAAGCGGATTTTTGAAATTTCTGACATTTTGAAACCTGCATTGTTTACATCCATGCTTACAGTCTTCTTTTCTCTGGCTTTCCTGGTGCATTGCTGCTTTTCTTGGTATGTTACCACCAACTATAGATCAGTGTTTAAACCATTGGCATTGCGTTGCTCACATGCTCGTGCATGTGCATTTTTATGCGCATGCATTTGAACAAACACAACAGGAACCTACTTGTAAAAACATTGCACCATAGTGCTGCTAGTGGTCAAAAACTCCACAGAGTAAAATGCATGCTGAAAAGCTGTGAGCCGCCATAGTCTGACCCTCAGTTTCAATTAAGGTCTTCCAAGTGCGTTAAAGCTGGGGTAGGCAAAATCTGTGCAACCTAGGCAAAACCTTCCGGCTCTCTCTCTGCCGCCTCGTATCACTCCGCTAAGCCCCTCCCACCAAACCCTCAACTTCGAGTCGGTTCCCCTGCGAAACCGTATCCCTCGTAGGGCTCGCTCTCCATGCCGTGAACCTCACCGAGACTGCGGTCCCTCCTGCCGCGACTTGTTTTCTCAAAGACGCCCCTCCAGCGCTTCGCGGCAGCAGAGAAGAGCGCCCCAGGCTTCAGAGGCAGCTGCAACGCCATCCAGCAGCGGGATGAGAGGCTAGTACACCTCACACACACCACTGTGCCCCGTCAAAAGTTATTCCCCACTGTTTGTCATCCTGCCGTCGTTACGAGGGCTATGGCATTGAACGCAATGAGTCTGAAGCTCCGTGTTGTTTTGTACTATATGCTGCTGTAGGCAAAGGATGTATTGGAAATTTATCAGTTAAATATAAGTTTCCAGTTGAAGGATCTGGGAATATAAGTTTATAAGTTTCAGGATTTTCCGCCATTCAGTCAGGCTTTCACCGTCTGAAGGGACGTGCACGCACATCTGCTCTTGTAGCTTAGCCAATACGAACGCACCGTCTCTCTGAAATAACCTGTGATTGGCTAAAGTCTACCGTCACGAGCTAGATTTTCTGAAGCCTGAAAACAGAGCCAAGAGGGGGTCTGAAGTAGAGATCTGCTCTCAGACCACTTGAATTAGAATATGCTGCACAGTTAATATGGCATTTTTGCCCAATGACGCCGAAAGAAAACTGCCTACCCAACCTTTAAGCTAACTATTTTCCAGGTGAAAAAGAGCATCATTTCACAAAAGTTTATGACTGCGTTCTAGGTAACATCAGATGACAATAGTATTGTTACTATTGCATATTGCAGGGTAAAATAGCCAAGATGTAAAACATCAGAGTCTTTATCGCAAGATTTTGGAAAGCAAAATGTGTTAAAGTGATGAATGGACCTGAGCCAGCTGTAGAATGTGAATAAGCTCAAAGAATGAAGAACATGACAGCTTCTTTCTGATTCAGCGGGGGACAAATATGATTCATCACAGTGAATTGTTTGGATGCCACCGAGGAACACCTGAAAGAAAAGACACCCGTGGAAAAATATTTCTGTGTAAACTACCGTACACCGCCAACAATGGTTGCTATGTAAACCATGTTCCGCATGTTTCCAAAACGTGAGGCTGTTTTCAGTCCACCATCAGTCATGTTTCAAACAGAAAAATGTTTATGCACATATATACAGTAGAAAAAATACTGTTAGCACTTCAGCTTTTATTTGAATCTTATGCACTCTGCATTCCTTTTCCAAAGAATAATGTTTTTTTCCACTGTCAGATGTATGAAGTTGTCCAGTGACTTGATGGTTGAGAGAGTCTGGAGCAGACATCTAATTTGACTATGTTTTATACCAGGAATGACTGTACCAATGCAGGATGATATTGTGACGTGTGCTATGAGCTATACTTTAAGCTAAACATTCCTACATATTTTCCTCAAACTCTAGAGTCTTACTGTGATCTGGTGAAATTAGATGCATCTAAACCAGTAAATGAAATAATCAAATCAATAAGTCCATTACTCAAACAAACATCAGCCCTCTCCTTGTCCCCATTCTATCCTCGTCCACATATTTCTGACATTGAAAAAAAACATGGGTTTTTTCTGACTTAAAGTTTTTTACCATTGACCTTTGTAAAGTTGATAGTATCCTACAGTATAAAAAAATAAAATGTTCTTATCATCCTTCCTTAAAAGCTGACTTTTATCAGAACTTTAGTTTTCATTCTTCAATGGTGATTTATTCTCTTCGCCTGAGTTTTGTCAATCACAACGAGTGCCACAAGTGCACTTGCAGCTCCCATGATGCCTCTGGCTTTTCTCTGGCTCCCGTCAACAGCTGAGAGTCAATGGTTGGGTGAAGGCAGGGAGGTCGAGGGCTGAGGACACAATGGGGCTCTGACAGGCTCCTTTTCTGATGGCCTCATGTGCCTTGTCGGTTGTGATAAGTTGCTTGAATAAAGAAAAACAGAGGCACAGCTGAGCATGCTAATAGAGTAATTGTGGCGGGCTTTCAGACGGGGGCCGGAAGCCCGCCAGCTTTTCTGGAAAAGCCTTTGCACCCCCACCCCCCTTCTCCTCACAGCATACCCCACCTCTTCACCCCCTCTCGCCATCCAACCTTCCCCTCCACCAACCAGCCTTCCCAGTTAGCTTTGCCAAGGACGTGCAGAGTTATTTTAACCAGTTGATTTCCAACAGAAAGACCAACACATCCTCTCCAGCTCCCCTTTGCTTAATAACCCCACACCAATATGTAGAAAAAGGGAAAAAAAGCTTTTGTATTAACAAGTCCAAAAGTGCAGACAAAACACGTCTGTGAACACAGTGCAGCTTTCACACATTAAGAAATCTGTCCTCGGTCCGGAGGCATTTGATAGTTTCATTTCGGCATGGATCCCAGAGGGGCCCGAGTGCAGCTGCTTCCATTCTGCTCGTCTATTTTGGAGAGAGAAAGGCAGGCAGGCAGGCCTGTCACGGCAGCCATATGAAGTCTGTTGCTTAAAAACAAGCAGGGGTCTAAAGGGTACGTCTCCAGAACAATGACCATGACCACGTTCTGCTGACCTCCATATTTCACCCCGAATCTCACATGAAAACAACGCAGTTTAATCTCACAGTTAATCCATAGTATGTCATGCTGCCTCTATGCACATCTTGACTGAATATTATTTGTCATAGATACATTTGTAGAATATATACAGTAACTATCTTTACACTGTGTTAGATGCTGTTGTCTAATAGCATGTGCTGTAATACTTTCTAGGCATGTATTCTATTGCTATGTATGTATGTAAATATCAGTGTCAGATAAATTGCAGTGCATGTTTCAGAATATCCATAATTCGAATAGTTATCTGCCTAAAAAATGATACCCATATTTCCTTCTTTCACCACACATGTGGTCCCTAACAAATGTAACACATGGTGAATGCAAAATCAATGTGAAGTTGATTACAGCCTTAAAAGTTCTCTCTCTATTCACTTCAAATTTTTCTTAAAGGCTGCAGGAATAATGGAAGTTGATGGCAATGGCACTAGCGAACCACATTATGTAAATGATGGATGTATTAAAAGAATCGATGAGGTGTTCGAACATGACAGTCCATTCATCCCAATGAAAGCTGCTTACCAAGCGCATAATGTCCACAGAAAAAGTGGCTTCCCCATTTTACTCCGGTGCAAATTGTGAAGGAATTTTCCTTCTTTAGACTAAAGGTAATAGTACACAGGGGTTCCCCAGGTCACATTCGGGTCATTTGTAAACCTAAAAGGTTAGGTCATACACTGATTCTTTCAGAGCAATAGTTCAGCTCTCTGTCTCTGAGGATAACTGGTCAGGGCACAGCTGTCCCGATAAGACTGTCCCTGTCTCCCAGTAGACCAAGGTCGTTAGCGATAGACAGCGCTATGCTCCAGACTCCACACTGATATACTGGCTCCTCTTTGTGTCCTCCAAGGCATGCAGTGACGGAGGCTTTAAGTAACATACAACGTGACTTTCGTTAACGTAGATGAGCATAGTTTATTGGTTAGAATCCAATACCCAATAGAATCACTAGCTGCACAGAGTTAAATACTCCTCTCCAGGGAGTAACCTTCAGAATTGGGTGGCAATACACAGTGTTCACTTGTACTGCTGTTCTCTATGTATAAGTGTAAGCATTCTCTCAATAAAATAAAAGAGTAGTTGTTGCCAAGGTAACTTCTAATGGGGTTTTAATTAAATTATAAACAATAAACACCCATATTTTCATATTGTAGTTATGATGAAAAGTTTTTCTGGGTCCCAGGGTGTCACATGACCTGCAGGTCCAACTGTGGCTATGCCAAAAAGTGCTGAACAACCCTAGTATCCCTGGGGGTTTGATGTAGGCTCACTAAAACAATGTAACATTATCAAAGAGAACACCAAGGCCAAAATACATTTTTTTTCTTACTTTGAAACTTTATATCTGCTGACCACTGCACAGTCAGCTAGAATAGAAGAAGTAGTCAACCAAGCCACTTGCGTATTGAAACATAGTTTCCTGTACTGTTCCTGAAGTGTAGATAAACTTTAGTATATTAGCCCTCCACAACTGCTCCCAGCACCAACCTCAACTCAAGCGCTTCAACATGGGGAGCGAAGTAAGCAGGTAGGAGTTCAGTACCAAGCATCCACTGTAGGTTGAACCTCTGACTTTCTGCTCCATCCTGGGCCCACTGATGACAACTGTAGCCTCCCTGGCATCTGCAGTCTGCTGCTCACTTGTTTCATTTTCGCGCTTGGCTTTATGCTTGATTAATGCCACTAGTGTCATCATCAGTTAGCAGGGCATTTTAGAAAATGCTTGCTTTTCAGCTTAGCTTGAGGCTTAAGACAGTTGGTAGCACTGATTGTAAGGCTGGATTACTAACAGGGCAAACGGCTTTGGGGCCACAGCCCCAAACAACCCAGGTTGACTTTGGTTTGTGATCAATTTCACCAAAGATTAGCTTTAATACCTTCATTATTTAAGTTTATAATGTCTATATAAATCAGTTTGTTTACTTGAAAATGATAGGACATACACAATGCACAATTGCCTAAATATGAAAATAGACAGACAACATAAATATGGTTTATCCCCAAAGTAATACATGTAGAAAAACAGGACCAAAGTTTTCACTGCGCTATTTCTAGTTCCTTGTCAGATAGTTGTTGTGGACTTGAAGTGCTGGATTAATGTATGAACTGTGTTGAGTTTGCTGTTTTCCGCATGTTTTCCCATGTTGCCTGCTGTAAGAGTAACCAGAGCCTGACATTTCTTTACATAAGCAAACAAACATCTCTAAAATGTAGATGGTGGGGTGGGGGGCAGGAAGTCATGTGTGCAGCCTCGGTCCCAAATTGTTGACACAATCTGCGTTCTGTGCCACCTAATTCCCGGATGCTGGATCATCCTGTCCTCCAAATCTCCCCAAATCCCATGGACAGTGGTCCCTGAGAGGCCCTGTTTACCCTGGGCCCGCCGGCCACGGCAGCCTCAGACCCCCTCCCCGTTTTCTCCCGCACGACACAGTCACGCACTCATCAGTTAATGCTGAACATCTGGAGGGATTAGCAATGTCAGGCCAATCAGAGTTGAGCTGACAGATCCCAATGAAATGCCATTCTGCAGCTGCGCTCGGCATTCAAGTGCTTTCGGATTCCCATTTCTCCTCCTCTCTTTCCTGTCTTCCTCTTTCCACTCCTCTCCTCATCTCCTATCCCTTACTTGTCCTTTTCTTTCCTCTTCTCATTCTTCTCTTCTTCTGTTCTGCTGTTGATCAAATCATCTTGCATAAAGCAGAAATTCAGCCTAAATCACAACAGAAAATGTAATTCTTAAAGTATTTAAAAAAACAGGCTATTAATCATAGAAATGTTTAAGGTAGCCTAACTCAAGTGGCATTGTAGAAAATTAAAGAACTAATATATTTATAATCATATATTTTGCCTGATTATGGTTCAACGAGTTGGAAGTTACAAGGATTACTAAATGGGAGGACAAGTGAAAAAGGGAGACACGCAGAAAAAGAGAGAAGAGGGGAAGTGAAGTGGGGTCGAGGCACCACCTGCTCCAAATGTTTGCAGCTATAAATCTTCTGTGCTCTACTTGCTCCGTGCATGCTGCTACAAAGAGGGATAAACACCCAGTCAAAGGTGCAAAATGTACTTACAACCCAAATGCTAATGTGAGTAGTTTTTTCCGTGGAACCACAGATAGTTTTACTGGAGTTAACTGCTGATTTTTGAGGTATTTACATTTTTTTGGAGTAACAGCTGCTGACAAAAATTGTTGTATATTGTTGGCAGAACCACAGAACTGAGGTTTTACAAAGTTAGATGAATGAAATTACAAATAAAAACTATTACTATTACTTATTATTTAATAAAAACTCATGATGACATTTGTGATCTTCAAAGCACAGAACGCTAGCTAAAAAGCTAGCTAGGCTAGGAGTTTAAATATTATCAATCATAAACTATCATTCTTGACATTGGAAATAGTAGTTTCACAAAATGATCTTACCTCAAGGTAAACTCATGGTTACCTCACATTTTTTACTAAGAGATACTGAGCTGAACTCCATCATCAAATACAAAAGTTCTAGACATCTGTCCATAAAAGATGTTTTTATTAAGGACTGAAGTTACCTACTCTCATAAAAGTTATCTAATTTATTTTAAATTAATGCTAAAAGAGTCATTTTTCTTTGTATATGTCTCCAGTTATTACATTACTTAATGCAATACAGTGAGTCCTTTTAGGGCCTATTCAAGTCTGGCCGTTAAATCTGCAGTTGGGAAAGTCACTTTCAACAGCACATTATATAAGCTCAAATGTTAAGGCAAATGCTAAGGCGGATAAACAATTATATTTTTCCAGATGAGACCCCTCTGACGTTCATCTACCCCCGCTGGTGATGAAATCGCATGAGATCAAGTTGCTGGAATGCACCAGCGGTCTCGGTTCTACTGGGACTAATCGGTGGGGTTTGCTGAGGCTCGCATGGACACACGGGGCTCGCATCTGATCCCAAACAGCTGCTTAGCAGACAGGGCCTGCAACTGAGAATGCCCGATCCAAGTCCTTGCTCCAGTCCAGGCAGGCAGATTTGAAAAACATTGCTCTGACCCTCAGAGGGTCGCGACCCCGCAGTAAATGTATTTTGGCATATTTGGTTGGAAAAAGCACCTGTCATCTAAGCTGAGTGTTTTCGGAGTGAGTTATTTACAGCAAACAGGCATTCATTGTTTGTTGGCAGCAGGCCTTTGCTGGACCTTCTGATAAATGTTTAAGGAAAATGTACAGTAAGTCTTTTCAAACTTTTACACACCTTAAAGTTTGATGTTGCATTTGTTTCATTTGTGTCATGTGTTTGAAACTCATCAGCACTAAAATCACACAGTATGAAAGAATGATGTAGCAAAACTGAGTAGATCGCATGTAGACACACTTAATGCAGTTATGTTTAAGTTCTGATCTTGGCCGGTTACTACTGAGGTTGTGAAACTGTGTACTTCGAAGTGATAATACTGTCGTGAAAGTGTTGATTTCCTGTTGTTGTCATCTGGCAGCCATTTCACATGAAGATAATTAGAGAAATTAGCCACCATGTGGAATGTTTTCTCTTGACAGAGTGAGAGGGAAGCCTTCCAGGAGTGCTCTCAGTTCCTGATTCATAGTTCCTGACCGGGCCCTCAACACGCACGCACGCACGCACACACACACACACACACACACACACACACACACACACACACACACACACACACACACACACACACACACACACACACACACACACACACACTCTATCCCTCAGTTTTACAACCACTATCTTTCCCTCTTTCCTTCTCTTTTTTCTCTTCTAGATCACACACAATGTATGCGCACACACGCTAACAGACACACAAAAACCAGAGCTCCCTCCGAACTGAACCAGATGTTTTGCATTAAAAAGCAGCAAGGCTCTCTTCTGAAAGCCTCCACTGAAGAGTACAGTCAGTCTCATTACTCTTCTGTATTTACTTCTATCTCGTTCTCTTTTGTTCATACTCCTTCTGTATTGAACTGGAATTCACGTGCTTCACTATCTGACACAGGTACAATCAACATGTATTCAACATTTAATATAATTTAATATTTAAGAATTCCCATTGCAGCCTTTCACCTAAAGCAGCAAAGTGCATTATTAGCCCTGTCCTCCTAGTTTCCGGCCATGACAGCTGTCACTCATGCCTCTGAAACAGCATGTAGCCTGAGACTGACATCCACGTAAACCGATCACAGTCCCTGAAATAGCTGAGAACAAACATTTTGTGAATATATGTTTCACTTCTTTTCTTATTTTCACCTTTCACCTGCTATAATACAACACAATACAAACTAAACACTCTCTGTATCTGTTTTACATTAAAGAAAAAGTTTTCCAGGTGCAAACCATAGGAAGGCTTTACTGTGTAGCAGCTCCATTGGAAGTGCTGGCTTAGTTACTGTGGTTAGCAACTGGGAACTCCTTGTTTGATAGATCTAGATTTTGAAGATTTGTTCGGCAGATGGTCAGTTTTATATATTTAAAGGGAAAAATAAGGGAAAAAAAGACGAAGCCAAAGTGAACTGGTTAAAAGGTGCTTATTGCAGTTTGGATGAACCTCCAACCTCTATCCGACAGTAAGGTAAGCAACACTGTTCACTCTGCTATTCTTGTCGTATGTAAACACACTCTAGTGACCCAATATGATGGAAATTTTACAAGTTGTTTTGATGCGAAAAGAAATGCATATTGCCACTTGAAGTGGTGTGTCGGTGCCGGAGAGTTTTATAAGATCTGAACTCCCCACCCCCTCAGAGATGGAGCTGGCAGTCCAAAGTAATGTGCTGGGTGGCAAAACTGATACAGGAAGTGTTCCTGAATTAGTGCCATCTCTTCTCAAAACCCTCCTGCACCTCCTCCCTCCTGACTCCTACTGCCCTCCCCCCAACCTTTTACTCCCACATCCTGATGATGACAGCCAGGTTCCTCTCCTGACATTCCAACTCTGCCTGCCACTCACCACCACCACCACCACTTCCCATATCCCATCTCATCTCACTCCTCCCAGCATACCTTTCATTTCTGTATTTTGACAGAGCATTATTTCAAATGCTAATAGGATTCCTCCTCGCAGGAATCCTGCTGGTTGATGTTCACTGGCAGGGCTGGAGGAGCACGTACCATGGGGCTCCAAGGTGAAGCACAGTGGTGTGATCCTCATATCTTTTTTCTCCTGAGTCTAAGCCTCAAGTTTAAAGGATAATAGTTTAATGGTTTGGCTTTTGATGAAAGCAAAATTTTGAAATAGAATCTATAAATAAAGAATGTGTGTCCCAAAAGTATTTCCTGTAAAAAAAAAAATAAAAAAAAAACATTAGACATCAAACCTAAAATGGGTATGAGTTCATATAATGTGTTATGAATATTCTGAGCAGCCAGACTTTGTTCTTAAAGCTGGATTTCTAGTCGATGCAAGGGGTTAAGAGGAGTCCTGCCACAGATAACTATAGTGTAGGTTTTGATTTATAGTTAAGCATTAGGTTTCACCACCGCAATGTTAAATGCATTTTTTTGTACATGATCAGGCCGTATCTTGCTTTAAAGTGAGACTACCAGTATGTAACTTTTACTGAACAGCGGCCACTGTGGCCATACTGTAAGTGTCAATTATGGAATAATTGCACGTTGAATTTCCATATAATTTTTGTTAGTGTAACAGTAGCACAAGTGGAGAAGAGTCATAAAGTCAGTGAAGTGACACAGTAATGTCAGTTACACAGCAATATCTATCTAAAGTTTGCTAACATTATCCACCTTAAGCTACTGGTCATCCACAAGCAAGTAAGCCTGTAGCACAAAACCCCTGAGTGGACTGAAGTTAGTAAGGCTACATTTTGTTGTACCTTTACCCGTACCCTACTCTCGATGTTGAGCTACACACACATAGAACTGGAGTTACATCAAGGTAACTCATGATGTTATTGGATAGGGTGTTGCTTAGTGGCTTCTAAGGTGTTGCCGAGTGGTTAGTAGGGCTTTTAAGGTGGCCGCTAGGGTGTTGCTAGTTGGTTGCTAGGGCTAAGACGGAGTTCTGGGAGGCTGCTACAGTGTCGCTAAGGTTTTGCTAAATGGCCTCTACATCATTCTTAGTAGTTTATTGTTTATAGGATCCCCCCCATTAGCTTCCAGTGATGTGATTTCCAATCTTCATGGGGTTCTTTAATACACAAAAATACATGCTCCTAGGTGTTAGCTATGATCTATGGCAGAGTGTGTTAAAACAACAAATAAATACAGTATTTACATCATTGTTATTGCAAAGGAAATAAAGCTGTGTGTAATGTTTGTTTTCTTGCTTGCTTTTATTCCCTAAAGCTTTTCTCTTATGGCTATAGGATCATTCGAGGAACCCAGAGTGTTTTATAGCTATACCACTACCACTACCAAAATAATTCTACTACTACTATTTACTTGTAATGATATGGTGATCAGGGAATTAATCCTCCCTCTACAGTTGCACGTACTGTAAGTCTTTGTGGATAAAAGTGTTACCTAAATCGGTAAAATGTAAATGATTATGATTGCAATTCCAACTGAAGGGGTCTTTGGTAATTGGACACGGAGGTGGAGGTTAATGGGAGTCAGGACATGGTTATGGTTAGAAATAGAAGGAGAGTGCTTTATGAGGCTTTCAGCCTCTGAACGTTACAGCACTGTCACTTTTGCTCTAAAGACAAATTGCAGTGGAAATATATGGCCCATAAAGTCTGTCAAACCTCGGTGCATGTGTGGCAAAGCATGAAAACGTGCCATAAAAGGAAACAAAAAAAATAAATAAAAGAACTGAAAATTTGGTTGATGTCTGGTTGTGTGTGCCATGTGTCAGTGAGAAGGAGACAGAGAGGGGGGAGGGCTGCACCGTATGTGCATTTACAGTATAATGCATATATTAGGTGGTTTAACATCATAGCTACAGTGGCAGCAGTTCACCACCAGCACATAGCCAGTTAAATAGCTTGCTGCTGTTGTAGAAAAACCTTAAAAGCATTTTTTCTTCCATTCATTAAGCCTTTGCTTCATCTTTTTGTGATGTTTTATGACCCATGACCCACTGAAACTTCTAACAAAGCTAATTCTGTCAAGCGTAATGTGTCTGCTACCAAGCAAATAAGCCTTACTTTCTTTATCATGAAAAATGTAATTTTGTGGATACACTTGGTAACGGAGACATGCTCCGTAGCCTTTTAATAACATTGGTGCCTCGGCCATAGGAGGGCCATTCCCATGCAATTTAGCAGGTGTTCTCTTTCCCTTAGTCACTGGAAAGTACAAATGTGAAGCCAACCGTGATGTGGTGCCCTATGACCTCTCTATCATGTCCCATTAAGACACCGTTGTCCTGCAGGTGTAACTGTGGCTCCGTGCTAAATTCTCATAATCCATGTAATCTAAAACGGTTTTCTGAATTCTCAATTTATTGTGATAAATTCAGTTAAATATTTGGACTATTGGTATAAATGTAAAGTCTCACTAAACCACTAATTATTAGGTCTGTTCATGAACTTTCTCACTGCCTCTCCTGGTGACTGCACTAAAAAGCATCCAGCCCAGTTTTACACTACCACTTATTCAATAAGATAACCAGCACCTATCTGTTATAGGTAACATTCTCTTCATCAGCGACCCCGTATTTGTTCTGCAGTTTCTTGAGGACGCAGACATACTTGACATTGTTTTGGCCTTACTTTCTCTTTGTTTATGTAGCTTCTTAAGGAAGTGACCTGGAACAATTGGCTTAAAACCAACAAGACTTAACACGGATACTTGGAAGTGCTTTGCAAAGAGGCCTGGAGAGAAAATTGCTTTAAGGCATTATTTCTGCCTGATAGCTGAGGTCTTTTTAGACGACACACACATCACCTGAATTTGTCAAAGACAAAAAGGTTAAGAAAATTACATTCTGGCAAAAAACATATTTGTTTATATGGTTAAAAACAGATAGAAATGCTGTGTAGTGGCTGTAAAATCATAAAATATAGTGTGTAATACTGCATTCCATCCCATTTAACTGATATATTTCTTGTCATCCATAAAATACATGGAGATTGCACTGACTCCCATCTGACTCTGAAAGTCTTAACGATAGGTGTTTTGGTGGGTCAATGGATTAGTGAGCACTAAGGCAGGGGGAGAAGGTTATGGAGGGGATGTGAATGCAAAGCTTGAAAATTGTATCGAAGGATGCCGGTGTTGGGTTTCCCATCAGCCAAGCTAGCTAGCGTAAGCCTCTCCCTTTCCAGTTCATGGGTCAGAGTTCATGCAACAGGCCTGGGGCCTCCGAAATGAGCTGGCTGGAGAGAGGTGAGTGGGACGGCCTCAGCATAAAGTGCATGAAAAGGTCACAGAGGAAGTAGATTGTAATAATTTATCCTTTCAAAACTACTCACTTGTTTCCTAGTGGTTAATTTGGATGGGTAATCTCTGGATGTTGCTCTAAAGATTGGTCTAAATGTGTCAACTGAAGACCTAAATCTTATCACCATACTTATCCTTTGAGAAATATTATTATGCACTTTCTAGAGTAGTTATAACCTCTAAATGGTGACCATCTTCTTAAAGCTTGTTGTGTGTTCTAAGACACTACAGAGTGAGTAGTGACATAGTAGAAACTAGATAAGAAACTGCTGCCTTCCTGGAACACGACTATTTGGATGACTTAAGGCCAACGTCATAGGGGTATGTAACCTCTGGTGAAGGGGTTAACAAGGCATTATGGTCATTACTGGTGGAGAAGGAGCAGCAGTCCCCCTCCTTGAAAACTACCTTTAAATTATAGAGCTGATGCATATCAATTTTCAGGGCTACATTAAGTACCACCTAAAGGCAAGCTAATCTGTGGCGCTGAGAGACTGAATATGGGCTTAGGGTTCTGGGTGTGTTCGCTTTGAGATAAGGAGAGACGTTTTCTGTTCATGATCATGTGACAAAAACACAGGTCAAAAGTTTCCACTACATACAATGGTAGTAACTGCATAAGTGGTGTTTTGTCAGAATTTCTGTTATACATATATTATATGTTGGCAGCTACATCTGCCTGGAATTAATTCCAAAAAAATGAAATTACAGACTGATCACCTTAAATAATTTTGAACATTTCAAGACACAGAAAGGGCATGTTCAGTTGTTTTAATGTATAGCTTCATTTTCTACAGAAAAAC
This sequence comes from Macquaria ambigua, assembly GCA_008360985.2. Lineage (NCBI taxonomy): Eukaryota > Metazoa > Chordata > Actinopteri > Centrarchiformes > Percichthyidae > Macquaria > Macquaria ambigua. The sequence continues at coordinate 802,148 of VMKM01000047.1, forward strand.
TGTGTTTTCATGTATTTCTTCCCTTCCTTACTCTTCTTCCTTCTGTCATTTGTAAGCTTTGGCTTGCACAACATAACTGTGCTGCCTTTTTGGCCAAAAAAGAGATCACAAATCTATAAAAGACTATTCTGGTTAAGAAACAGTGAAAATAAATAATATATCAAGCTTTTTGGGGGAAAAAAGAGGCTTCATTTTGAGGCCAATGTTTGTATTATAAATGTAAATGCAACACAGAGTGCATGAAATCTGATCTGACAATCAGGATCTGCTTTTTCAAGCAAATAATCCAACAGGTTCAGTCAAGGTAAAAGTTACTGTATGATCCTAGAGTGACTTCACTCTCTAAGTCTATTGCAAGGGATAAAGGAATAAACCAACAGTTTTTTAAAGCTGCCACTCTGCAACTCTGCATTGCTTCACATGACAGCAAAGGTAACTAACTAATTTGGAATTCAACACCCTGAAGTCATGTTAACTGTGACTTGGTTGGTGATTCTTTATATTACAGGATGATCAAAGGATAAGAGAGGCCACATAATGTTGATGTGTCCAACTTTCTTTATTAACTTACTTTTGTTTAGAGCAGTGGTTCCCATGTTTTTTTGCTTTTTTTTTTTTTTTTTTTTTTTTGCTTGTGGCTGCTTTATACAAAGCAATGTGTTGATCCCAGGTTGAAGGTGTATACATTGAGGCCAGTTCAGTCAAACCAAAGAGTGAGTTTCCCTTCTCAGAGTGATCATTGTTTCGAGGCCTGAAGAGGTAAAACTGTACAGTAGTTCGCAAGCAAAAGGCAAAGATTTCAGAAAAGTGTCAAAGAAAACATGCATAATTTTGTGTAGCAGAATTTTCTTTTTTCTTGCTGATGATTTCACAACATGGCCCCCAGTTTGGGAACCACCACTTTACAGATATTTTGTTGATTGAAATGGGGAAGTGTTTGCAACCAAATTCAATGTCTTTGAATAAAAATCTGGCCTTGTGCACGCTAAAGTGAGAGTTTGATTTTTTAAAGAATATTACAACCTTTTTTTAATTAGTATCGCTGATGTACAGAAGATGTATTATAAATCAGAGTTACAGATGTTGGTACTACTTGTGCTTCATACACACCATGCTGGTGGCCTGTTTAACTGCAAGCTTTATCACCATTCCTACATATCTATAATTTGTACCAGTTTATGAAGGTTTCCTGACTGTCCCAAACTTCCACACCAGCTGACAGGAAGTTAGAAAGCTACTCTTCTCTCCTCTGTACACTGTACAAATTTACATCTTAACAAGTCCTTTGATCTTTTATTCACTCTTAAAATCTTTTCTACTTCTTAATCTCACTAAAGTCTTTAAAAAAAACCTGCATTTGGGATGAATTACTGTCACTTGTTTTAAATTAGTCAGATCTTTCCACTTATCTCAGAATAATGACTCCTGACGTCATCTGTTACAGTATGTGCTGCAGTCATGCCAATTCAACCAGTATGAATGTTATGATGTCAACTTAAAAAATAGTCCACACATTACACCTTGAAGGACTAACATACACATTCACATCAAGTTTTTCTGTCCTTTTCTTTTCTTTTTGCCAAAGTTGCCTGAACGTCCCCCAAATTTCATCCCAGACACCTCTCTTTCGCGGAGTAAGTACGCTGCTCTTCCTCCTTCCACACTCTTCATCCATCCCCTTTCATTCACAACACCCCCGGCTCCTATCAACAAACCCCCTGAGCAATGGGGAATGGGTCATATAAAAGGAAACTGGGAGTCTTTTTATATCCGTTTACTGTTAGTGTTAGCAGCAATTTATGACTCCACTGGCTCCAGTGACGTGGGATACGGGCAAAGGGAGAGCAGGCCGTCTCCTCCAAAGCTATTCAGCGTCTCGTAACCTTGAAGCCTTTTCCTTTTTACTGCCATTAAACTGCGTCTGGGAGTAAACCCACCCCCCCACCCCCCCGTGTGGGCCCTGGCGGTAATGAGGCTCCTTCTCCACGACTTCAAATGATCCAGGGTGTCAGAGTGCGCTTTTTTGGAAAAAGTTCTAACACGCTTCCTGACTGGTTCATTTAACTGATGGTGAAGCTCTCTGTTGACTGTATCGGTAATTATGCCACTTGAGAATGATTTGTTTATACTGTATTGCAGTGCTAAACTGTCTGATAGTCCAATTATCCATCCGCCATAAGGATTCACAAAATAAGCACGTTTTGGGGTAGGCAACATAGTATTGTTTTTCAAAGTAGGTGATATGGATAATATATTCTATGTAATTTATATCATGATAGTAATATACAGTACATTCCAGTCCATTTTCTGGAAACTCAACAATCAAACTGCTTATAAAAACATACCAGATAGGAATTATTTGCTGAACTCAAATATTGTATTATTATAAAACAAATACCTCAATGTCAATATAATGATAAGATCATGTGGGGATCAACATTGGTGCTCTCAAAATCATTTGTAATATAAATGACAGAACAAGTAGAATGATTCACTGTTGACTGAATGGAGCTGAAACACTCAAATAAGCTCAGAAAATCCAGTAATGTTGCCTTGACTTCTTTTTCTAGGTTACGGTTAGTCGCTATACTCCGTAAAGTTCCAACACGCAGGATCTCACATTTGATGATCTTGACGTTCTTGTTGTAGTGGCTTGTTCCATACAAACAAAAACTCAAGCACATTCATTCTTACAAATGAAATTAAATCAGAAGGGAGGAAACTCAAATAAAAGGTTCTTGTCTCTAAACACTTCTTTCTTTACATTTGTTTCTTTATATTCTACTAGCTTCTTTGCTGCGGTTGCTTGTGGTTGAGAACTATTGCTCGATGGCGTCTTCGCCAGGTGCAGGCGTCTTCCGTAGCCTGCACCTGATTCTATTTATTGGCTGGGGCAGCGCAAGCCATTTGTGCCTATATTCCTTTTGCCAATCTTTCATCTATAGGTGGCATTGCTTTAAAAAACAATACAAAACAGGCTCTAAAAAATATAACTCTAATGTTGTCTTAAAGACCTGGAAAAGAAAACATTTAATATATATCTCTACATTACAGTAACCATATCCCAGGCAAAATTGAATATAGATATTATATTGCCCAGCTCTATTGAGTGCATGTGCCCTCAACCACTAATAGCTGAAAACTTTGGAATGATCCCCTGAATTCAAAAAATAAATAATAATTTCTCCAGTATACCGGGGAGTGTCTGGTGTTTAGGTGAAATACCATAACATATTTTTTAAAAAAAAAAAAGACCACTATATCACTGCACTTCTGTTCCAATCTAAGACCAACTACAAGGCAAATCCTATGATGTGAAAAATGTGGTTGCAGAGTAGTCATTCAACATGGGCTAATCATCAACAAACAGCCTCCACACCTCAGCTTCTCTTACACTGTTAGACATGAATTTATGACGTTCCACACATTCCAGGATGCAGTGCGGTAATTCACTTTTCTGGTGTGTCAACTTTTCTGCGTGCTGCCCCACCTACATCTGCATCAACCAGGTATGTCCTATAAATCCTGTCAACGGCCCCAAGAGAAAATGAATGCGTTCCTTGAAATAACAGCAAAGGTGTATGAGCATTTCAACAGCTACTGAAGTTATAGGTAGCAAGTTTGTGAACATCACAGCCTCTCCCCTTGCTCCAAGAACAACATATGTCGTGGCTTCATTACATTCTGGTTTAATGAGATTAGCTGTGCAACTTTCATACAAGACTTCTCCTTGTGTGATCGCTGAACATTAGAGTAAAATAAAAAAACATTTCTATTGCTGCCCCTTTATAGAGGCACATTTTTTGTGTAACAAACTGTTGTCCAGCCCTGGTGTGATTGGTTCAGTATAGAAAGAGATTTTTAACATGCAGATCATAACCACCTGAGTACTGAGTGTGTTTTCGTATGTACAGATGGGTGACAAATCAAAGGAAAAACTATCATAAAGTGTCATAACTTGTTGAACCTCCAGAGCAGATTCAATGTCACAGATTCTCCAAGTCTTCTCAAGATATTCCCTTATTTGGTGTTTTGTTGATGGTGGTGGAGAGCGCCGTCCAAAAAGCCACTCCAAAGTCTTCCATAGGTTTTCAATGGGATTGAGATCTGGTGACTGTGAAGGCCATAGCACATGATATTTGCTATGATATTTGGGTCATTTTAACCCAAACCATGATCTTGCCCCTTAATCTAACCAAGTCGTGTTAGTGCCTAAACCTAACCAAACCTGAACCATGGCATTGTCACATCATGAAATGAATTTATCTGTCAACAGTGTTTGTAATGTCTTTGGAAGGCACAAACAAGTGATGTTGTCCTGCTCATAGGAGCTTCAGATCAGACAACGCCTCTATGTGTCGTTCTACAGGCCATGGACAAACAGTGTATTTTGGAAGACTTGTTGGTAAGAAGTTTGGTTTGTCCTTTACTTTGTCACCCATCTGACAAAACCTGACAAAGTTCTCTGTGAGAGTGGAACGCTGCTCTGTTAATTTTATTGGGAGCTATTAGTACAGTGTGCAGATTTTTAGTCTGATTTCTTCTTTCAGTCAGAATCTTTAATCCAACAAATGTTTACGCTCTGTGCTCTGGTAGCTTGAGAAAGAATCCCTGAAATGTTTTCTGCCATCACACTCTATGTCGGTTCTCTTGGAAAACATCTGGTCATGATAACATCATCTTCTGCATGTGTGGTCAGTTACTCACAAAAAAATAAGAAACAGGAAACATCACATGAAAAATAAGCACACAAATCATCAGAAATAACTTTTAAGTGTCTGTTCCCCCTCAGCCCTCACATCAAATGCCCCTCGTCGTCCCGCCCCCCTGTCAGTTTGAACCTAGGTGAATTCGTGACCTCTCATGGTGCCCTTTCAACATCAGCATGACCACTTCTCCCCTGCCATGACATGCAGGATTCCCAGCTAAATCAGGTTTATACCCGGACACTCCCTCCCTTTTTACCTCTAGGAAGCTTTAGACCATCACCGCATAAGTTAAAGGACCCCCACCCCACCCCCCTTTGAGAGAAGGGGGATCTCTACTAAATAGATCAGCAGAAGAGGATCCAGTGAGAACATAATGAGAACACAACTCGCAGTGCTGGTGCAATCCATGAAAAGAATTGCAATTTTCCACATTTATCGCTTCCTCTTAAGTATCAATAAACATATGAAAGACAGCAGTTTCAGCGAAAATACCCACACAAAAACCAAAACTAGAAACCAAAACCAAAACTAATGTTCGGCCTTCGCCACTATGAAACTGAAGAAACACTCCAATCCAACACTGTGTACTTTGGAGAACTTACAAATTTAAAATCTGTCTTAGAAAGTGAGGTTAAATTATAGAATTGGACAGCTTGAGTGCACTTTAAATGCATGAGCAAGCACTAAGTACACTATCCAACTCTAGGTTTGTCAGATTCTTGATCACTCTAACACAAACTTTTCCGTAATGCATCTTTTAAATGTTCTCTAATTCAGTTGTTGTCTAATTCAGGCCTCACCACTCTGACTGGAGAGTGTAAAATGTATTTCTGTTAAGCAAACACTCCCCTGAACAAAAATAACCCTGGCCATGACCAAATGAACCAATGAACCAAAGTACAATGAACATTTAAACATTTAAAGTAAAGTACCTCTAGAAATGACAGAAATACTGTTTTAGCCGTTAAAATTATTGAACTCAGCATCTTCACTGGGTCACGTTTGCTTTTACTTCATCCCGGCTGAACCCACTGTCTTCAACCGGAGTTCACAGCACAAACAATACGAGGCGCCCATATTAAGTTCCTGTGTGCTGACTCGCCCGGCTGCTCATGACTACCATAAAACTGTACTATCACAGGAGTAATGTTTAACCAGCGTGTGGCAATTTTGCACTGACAAAGAGGCCAGATAGGGAGTTGTTCATTAAAAGCAGCAAATTGATTATTTCCTTCCTGTTGTTTGCTTGTCATACAGGGCTTTCAGGTTTACTTCCGAACCTGAGCTAACACAATGACCATATCTAGCAAGGGAGCTGATTGTGTAACCATTGCCCTCCAGTTATGGCTGGTTAATAGCCGCTTCCCTTTTTTTCCTGGAATCAGCACTAGCTGCGGGGCATTTGTCAGAGAGTATTGGAACCAGCGACCTGTCTGTGAAATGAGATATTGATTCAAAGGAGTAGGTACACCTCTGAGAAAACTATGGCAGAAGTAACTCTGAATTACTTGTTTGGACACGATTGTAAACTGAGCATGCTAGATGCTAAAGTTAATTCAACATTTGAAAGTAGGGAAAGGAGAAAACTTGTGGGAATTCTGCGGTTTAAATACCTGCCAAACTGAACTACTGCAGTAAAAATTATTTATTTAACCTGTTTTATATATTTCCTATGAAGGAGGCCTTTGTAGTAGTGCAGACAGGTGTATTGTATAGCTCACCATACATTGCTGCAGAGAGTATCAAAGCAAACAAACCACACCTTTTGTGCAGGTCATTTAGCTGCGTTAATCATACATGGAACACACTCACGAGTAACTGTTCACCTTTCTTGCTGCTCTGGTGATTTGTGTGTGTGTGTGATGCCCTGATCCCTTCCTCTGCCTGTATAATGCAGATTAAGGGCTAGTGTGTCGTATCTGGCAGATCCTCAGAGTGCTGTGCAGGTAGAGTGCTTGAAGCATTCAGAAGAGATGAAATCACCTGTGGTAGGTATTTCATATTGTTTCATAATGCCAAAGGGTGATTAATATCTGTCACATTCTTAGGTGTCACAGGTAGCCTGTGTGAGTGTGTGTGCACAGGTGTTAGTGTTAGAGTGGAATTCAATGCTAATATCTAAATTTGTAAGGACACGGCAAGAAAAAAAGGTGAATTATCTGAAAAAGTAAGCGGTGGAAGGTAAAGGTGTATTACAGCCTGATAGGATACATTTTAAGCCATTTTGTCCGTAGCCCTGAAGGTGTGTTTGAACACAAAAGCTAATTTTAGCAAAACTTTAGCGAAAAATGAGCTCAGGTTAAAACATCCTGAACTGTGTGACTCCACTTCATTAATGTACAGAAACAAGCAGAAAAAGGTAACAATTGAAATCAGTCTGGATCTGAGCGGTAGCTACACACTAGCGCATGTTGTAAGCTAGCTAGAGCAGACGTCTGTACTGTTGGTGCATTAAACTGCCCAGTGGTCACATTTGCACGAATAAAGCAGTAAAGGTAAAGTACAATCAGTCTGAACACTGCATTGCCGTCTGCCACATTGTCATTCTTGATATTACCACTGGATGGCACCAAAATAAGAAATTCTCAAATCCTACACATAGTGGCTTTAACTATATACTGTATACTACTTTTTTTTTTTTTTTTAACCTTTTATTGACTATAATATGAAATAACAAAGTGGGTGTTCTTTGCAGTGTGCCAGATCACTTCAAACTGGCACAGCAAGTTATGACTAACCATATCCACACTGTATTTTATTTGGCAAACTTTTCTTTCATATCTGAGATCTGCCCCATTTATGCATAAGTAACTGTCACACATCCAAAGTGTTCTGCGGCGGTTAGTTCATGACTCATCTGAATTCATCTGACCATGGGATGAAAAAAGAAAATCACTTTAAAGGCTCCGTAAAAAAAAGAAACTTCACACAAACCTTCAACACTTATTTCCATGAGTTCTGGTGAGTAACCCGGTGCCAAGCAACGCTGAGTCAACTTCCTTGGCAACATACGTAGGTCCTAGAATGAGCGTGTGTAAAAGCACTTGGTTGTTTACATGACTCTGTTCTTTTACTCATGAGACCTCAAGTTACATTAAATGCAAATGTTTTGTGTGTGACTCAGGCAGGAAATATGCTGAGTTGTTTCATTTGACCATCAAAAATAGTGAAATAGCTCCTACTCATTTGCTTTTTAACTGTTTTCAATTTTTATGTGTTATACATGTTGCATGCATTGTGGAGGCACCTTGACCCTTAACATTGCTCTTCTTACTTGCAAAGCTTGATTCAGCAGACGTAAGTTTATCTCTTGTGATCATGCTGAGTCACTTTAGATTTTTTTTAAAAAGTGCCTGTGATGGAAACATAAATGTAATGAATATGTACACCATCTGCAGTATGTACAAAGTAATCATGGCCCCGTTCTTGGAGGGAGATTTTGTTTGCGTGCCAAATGACTAATTTCGATCATCATGCATTAGCGGCAAATGAGCGCCTCATTAATATTTGTCACATGTGTCTCAAAGAAATTGTGTCAGCACATCTTGAGTGCAAATGCACGGGGGCTTGTAAATCTTATGCCTTTAGAGACTAATAATAACAAATTTATCTCTGGGAATTGCGTTTCATGGGTCCGTGTGATGTAAACCACACCAAAAGCTGTCATTAATGCTGTTTTTTTCATGGCAGATACAAAGTGGAGAACTTGAAAGCGACTCATTATTCAATATTTACACATGGCGCTTTGTAGTGCACTCCACAGAAGCTTTCCATTTAAACTTGAAATTCATCAGAAAGTTCCCCCTCGCCTCTCATCTTGTGGGAACGGCTGTAATAATGAATCTCGCACTATCGGTAATGGCTTTTGTAGTGATTGGTAGTTTCTTTTGAAACTCTGGGCGGGATGGAAGCATTCTTGGTCATTAACACATTTCAAGGTCCACATACCAAATCTACAAACATGTTTTCACTCTGGTTGATGTTTCGAAGGAAATTATGCAGAATTCAGACAACTTATTGCAGATTTGGACCTCCAGTGGCATTGACAATGTGGAATTACTCATTAGATTAACTCAATACATGACTTTTTTGGCCACACTAGTAGTGAGGCTCTAGGGATGGCAATGTCAGTCTATGGAATATGCATGAAATATCTCGACAACTATTGGATGTCTTGCTGAAGAAGCCTACTGACTTTGATGATCCTCTGACTTCTCCTCTAGCGCTACCATGAGGTTGACAATTTTGTTTTTCAGTGAAATGTCTCAACAACTATTGGATGGCTTGCCATGAAATTGGCTACAGACTTAAATGGTGCCAGAGGTTGAATTCTAATAAATCCTTTGGTGATACCCTGACTTTTCATCTAGCGCCACCACGAAGTTCACATTTGTGATTTTCAGTGAAATGTTGCATGGATTGTCATGAAGTTTGGTTAACATATTCATGTTCCCCTCAGGATGAATTGTAACAACTTTGGTGATCCCTATATCTGTCATCTATTTGTCCAATGCTTTGGTTTCTAAAGAAATACCTGCAAACCTAGTGACATTCCCATCAGACTGCTGTACTATGTTTAGTGCTAATTAGCAAATGTTAGGATGCTAACACTAAACTAAGATGGTGAATATGGTATATATATATCTACTAAACGTCAGCATGTTATCATAGTCATTCTCAGAATGTTAGCATACTGATGTTAGCATGTAGCTAAGTACAGCCTCACAGAGCCGCTAGCATGGCGTGTAGACTCTTCGTCTCGTTAGGCTTTTGTTAGGAATTTTTCCTTGGTGCAAACATACCTCTTTATGTTTGAACACAAGAAGAAAAGTCAAAGGCCATGCCCAAGCTAACATGTACAGAAGATTAAATTCATTTACCAAACACTGACAACACCTAATAGTTGTTTTCCTGTCCATAAAACCGGTTTTCCGCCCGGTCTGTCGCAAACGTTAAAAATAATGAGCGCTTTCAATCCTATAAATGCACTCAAGATATTTTGCATGCTGAGTGCACATCCTGTGAAAAAGAATATTATGTCTGGTGCTAAATTTTCATTAGCACAATAGTAACTGGCAGCACAGCACCAATATAATAACACAGTAAGGGGGGAACATAAACCTGTCACACCAGCTGAAATGGATGGGCCCTGGCCAGAGGGGGCTAAATGGGACCTAAATCAATTTGAGTGAGGAGACTAGAGGAGTGGAGGAGGGCTTGCGGGGGGTTGTACTTGTGTATACCCTCGGACTTGAGGAGGGAGGGGAGGAAGGAGTGTTTGTGTCTGTCTGTTGAGGTTCCCTATGTGAGGGTGTCAGTGAGGCCCAGGGAAGGCTCCAGGCTCAGCCTCCCTCTCCCTCCCACCCCTCCACGGATCCTCTTCTGGCTCCAGTCGGGCTCTGGCTCTGATTAATAGCCACCGGAGGTGTCCAACGATGGCTGATAAGGGACCCCTATCCCCCCTCCCTCCTCTCGAACAGAAGGGCTCGTAACAAGCTAGCTCTCTTCCTTTCCCCTCCTCGGGCACTCAGGGAAGCCAATTAAGCACGTCTTAAAACTCAGGAGCGGTGACAACTGGTCTGGGCCTCTGGCTGAGGGCCGCGATGTGACAGTGGTGTTCACTCAGAGGACACTGCAGCCATTTAACCTTGAATCTAAAGCCTTGGGTCAAAGGTTAGAACTGCTTATGTGTCTCTCTCGGGGACAGAGCGCTGCATTTCTAAGCTAATTAGTTAATCAATGTGTTTACCGTGAGGACTCCTCGCCAATGCAGCCAAAGCATAATCATTTCCCAAACAGTTCAACAACCACAACTGCCCCCCGGCCTTGCTGAGATTTTGTTCCCAGGCTCATCGAGAGAGCAGAGACAAGAAAAAAGGAATTGCTGAAAAGGAGAGGGGGGGGGGTCCTCTGTTCCAGACAAGAACACAAGCTTATCCCAGCAGCCCGTTTCTCTATTTTTTAACTTGATGGCCAACGTTACAGGTGATCAAAGGACTGAACCCTAGGAAGGGGCTTAGGGCACAGCAGTGCGGCCAAAGGGATTGCTTCCCGGTGATTTGTAAGCAGGAAAAGACTTTTGACATGAAAGACAGCTTAAACAGCAGAAGAATAACAATAAACCAGCTGTAAAATGCTTCTTGTTGCAGCTGAATTGATGCAGAGGGTGGCTCCCACAACTATTTTTCTCTTGCTTTTTTTGTGGGTGTCTGGCATTTCCTACCGAGCCATTTCTACAGTCACATGCACACAACAAAAGGCTACATCTGAGGGGGTGGGGTTCCTGGGGTCTTAGGGGTAAAGAGATGCTTTGTGCTGGGGATATTGTGAAATCAGACGACTCCCATTTCTTTTCACTCGAGCTATGTTCGTAATTTGGTCATATTCTTTGCTGTGACAAAAGTGCAGTTTTCCTATTGAAGGATTAGTCCCAAAATGCAATTTTAATGGATCGGTTGATTATAAGTGAAAAAAAGAGATGCCTTAAATGTAACAGATGTTGTCCATGTGGACCTAGTCTTTTATCATGCGTGGAAATATCAAGGACCACAGTTATTTCTTTTAACATGAAATGGCACAAACACATGAAAGCACAAGTACTTTAGTTACAAAGCACTTCTTTTCCTTTATATGCTGCATTCTGTGCAGTTTAGTGCATACAGGCAGTGTATTAATCAGCACTGTATCACCACTACAACCGTTAAGGTTTATTTATGTGTCCTTCCACACTAATATTACACAGTCTAAAACAAAAGTACAGCAGATCCAACAAGTGGTGTAGATGCCCTTTAGACACTTCAAAGTTTTCATTGGTGTTGGTCTGACCAAGAACAGATCCAAAAATTAAAAGGCTTCAAATTTACATTTCAGCTTCAATATTTGTTGTTGTTTATCCAAGATGTGCGTTTCTGTTGAGTTAAGTTTCATCTGTCGCGCTCTTTATGTTCTGTCATCTGCAATATTGGCTATCAGTGTTCATCCTACCTGTATGGAGACTCCTGAGGGACCACTATGACGTGCGAATCAAGGGTCTCTTGACCAACAACCATCCAAATGCATCACTAGACTACTTTAGGTTACTAAAAATACCTATTTCTTTGTATGGAAATGATCCCATGTAATGATCTGTTAATGTACTTCTTTAACACAGAATTTCCAAATTTCCTTTTGGTTGGTGGCCTGGTAAAGCTTTCACAAATCTGTTGCCTTCAAAATGCCTTCAAAAAGTATAGTAAAAGCAGCAGTAGAGTATCCCATGAGTCCTCCGAATTAAACAAAATACATAATTTGTATAATCTCTCACTTCATCAATAACTACTCACTTATTCTGTCTATTCTGGTTGCTGTTGCCAAAACATAAAATACTTCTCCTTCTGAACACCAAATGACTAGAAAAGTCTTACTTGACACTTTATATAAATAAATTATAAAATAGTTTATTAACCATCTGAAGCACAGGATTAAAATGTTGTATATTATTAATCTAAAGAAAATAAAGTAATCAAATGGGTCCGATATGTGGTGAAACAGAGCTGGAAAGATTTCACTTTGTGTATGTCAACCGTTGAAAATGCCTTGTTAGTCCTGGAAAGCTTCACGCCCGGCTGCAATGACACATGTGACATGTTAGTGTATTTCAAGACAGAGATTCAGGCTGATGTCTAAGCTGCTGGCCATGTTCAAAAGCACTGTCAGGACAGGGAGGAGGTGAAAAAAAAAAGAAGAAAACGAGTAAGGATAAACTTCCTGTGGGAGGAATGTGGCTGCTACCCATCACAGCTGGAATCTGCGGGGTCACATACCAGGGGAATGGTAAATATTTAACATTTAATTTCCTTGATGTAAGGTAGACCGGACACAGAGCCAGCAACTCCATATTATAGAGGGCCTGAAACACGTAGGTGCGGACTCGTGGGGGAAAAGAGGTATAAATTGAAGAGAGGTTGTTAAAATATTTAGGCAAAATTCCCAGCCTCTCTGGACTATAAGCCTACAGTGTCAATATTGATGGTATTTTTAATAATGCATGGCAAGAAAAGGCTAACTGCTGTGGAAAGCATACTTTCTATCGCGTACGTCAATACAGAAAAAACTGTGGTCATTTTTAATATTGAAGTTGTCATTAAAATGCCTGCCCAGCTTACTTTGCAGGGATTTTATTGCTTCACCTTGAAATGATTCTTACTGTAAAAGGGATTTTAAGAATGACAGAGCAAAGAGCAAAACAAATTGAGCCCTTATCCAGCGATTCCTCAGACTTGAATTCCAAGATGTCCGCCGCGCATATGTTATCTGCTGCTTTACTACCTGGCCTTGGATTACTTTATGAAGAGCCTATTGTACTCTAACCTAGTTTCCTAACAGATGATTCATAGTCTGTCAGGGCTAGATCTGAAGTGTACACAGCAGAGGGAGACGGTCAAATGACAGACTTGTCCGTATAGTCGTTCAGACAAAAGGAAAGCTAAGAACCCAGCCCTGAAGGCACAGGAGAGCGAGAGCAACTTGACAAGTTTTTTCTTTTTCTTTTCAGTCATCTGGCAGGGATCCTTTTAATATCAGGTACTGCAGTGATGGGATATCGATATCAGCGAGGCTGGCTTCAAAGCTTGTATTTGGCTTTGTGCATATTTACATTAACCCGTTCCACTGAGGAATGTCTATGTTTAGTCTGTATGGAGGAATACACAGGTGGACAGGATCGTTTGTGCCTCATGTAAAAATTTTAATGTTTAGATGTGAATTACAGTTAGCACTGTGATGCAAATGGGACTTTCCCCAACTACATGAAAATAAGAAGTTGTCTCTGTTTTGAAAATTCTCTATATCAGATTGCTAATTGCAGTTATTCCAACTACCCTAAAGCCCTTTTCAGACATGGAATATGTAATATTTCTGGAAAATCTATCTGTAAAAATAATGACTTTTATGCTTTTAAATAAAGGTCTTCTTTATGTAAATGTTCTGTTGTTATATTATTCAGACAGGACAGGACTGTTAGGGAAAGGGCCACAATTCTTGCACAATATTTTCGCACATGGTGAGCAAGAGGGAGTGGTGGCACTGCTGGAGAACAGCAGTAAGTTGTAATATTACGGAAGAAGAAGGAGTGTTCTCAGTTCCTTAATTGTAGTTAATTGTGCCAGACTTGTGCCTTGTTAAAATTGTTACAAAAAAACTTTCTAGGTCCAACCTATACTGCCGACCTTTACGTGACTCGGGGGGCTTATTAGGACTAGAGGCTTACGTGTAATAGTCTGCTCAATTCTTCAAACTTTAAATCTTCTGCTTTAAAACACCTACTGTCTGGTATACTTGGCTGCAGCAGAAACACCATAAGTGTCACCAAATTATTGAAGAAAGAAAAATAAGAAAATCAAGAACAAGTCCACAGCCATGCTAGCAGCTCTGTGAGGCTGCGCCTAGACACAGTGTGCTTTGAGCTAAGTGCTAACATCAGCTTGCTAACATGCTCACAATGACAATGCTAACATGGTAACGTTTAGCAGGTACAATGTTTACCATGTTCACCTTCTTAGTTTTGCATGTTATCATGCTAATATTTGCTAATTAGCGTTAAACACAAAGTATAGCTGAAGCTGGTGGGAATATCATTCGTTTTGTATGTATTTAGTCACCAAAGTAAAGCTACAACACAGCTAGTAAACCAAAGCAGTGGATTTTTGACATGATGATGGCGCCAGAAAAGAAAGTGATTGCCAAAGTTATTACTATTCATCCTGACTGGGACATGAATCTGTACCAAATTTAATGGCATTCCTAGTTGTTAAGATATTTCACTCAAAATCCCAAATGTGAACCTCACGGTGGCGCTAGAGGGAAAGTCAGGGTATCACCAAAATTAGGCTTCATCCTATGGGAAACATGAATGTCTGTACAAACTTTCACAGCTATCCATCCGATAGCTGGTTTTTCAGTGAGGACCAAATTGCTGGATCGACCGACCAACCTTGCCATATCTATAGCTACGCTGTATGTATGGCTAAAAAAACAAGAATTTTATCACTTTAAATCCTTGTGGCCTTGTTGACCGTCTTCTTGGCAAAAGTGGGTTTTGATCTCAGAGGGACTGACCTTGATAAATGAATGTTAAATGAATCACTTCCTGTCATATTCCGCTATGCTAGGCTACTTCAGATCGTGGGAGTTATCCTACAATAAAACACTGTACAAGAACACACTGGAAAGGATACTGTTCTGTCCATCTGACAAATCCAGTAACAAGAGGATGTTCTGTTCATGTGAAAAATCCAGTAACGTGCTGAAAAAGAACTTTAATATGTAGTAGTGTAAATGCTTTTGGACCTAGTGTGCTGCCAGTGAGGAAATTGAACAGTCATGGAAGTGAGAGGAAGGAGGAATGACTGTGTCTGGACTCTCTCATAGATATCCCTCCAGACTGTTTAGTTGACTCACTGGATGACGCAGGCTCCAGCATAGTTTTGCTTTACTTCCTGGAAGTGGAGCGCTGGGGTTGCCTTGAAGTTACTAAGACAACCATAATCGTACTCCCAGTCATGGAAACGGTGAAAACACACGCTGACTCCTCACAGCCGTCTGCATCGTGCACCAAAAACGTGAAACATCTGGACCTTATTTTCAAATGAGGCTTATTTAGACTTTTTAAACTGTGGTGGGTTACTTTGGCACCGTGACTTTCTATAAATATTTAGCTGTTATGAGCATTCAGTAAAAAAAAAAATGTTTTAAGAGAGAAGGATTCTGAATGTGCCAACTTTGCAGGTGCTTTGAAACAGGCTTCAAAATTTAAAACTCACTGATGACAGACTATAAAGAGGTCACTGACTGTAGCTAGAACTACTCAAACAGCTGTAGGAAATTGCAGAAATACATTCTTAAAATCATACCAAGATAAATATCTTAATTGACATTATTTTGCTAAATAAAATAAAATGCCCTTGAGATATTTGGAAATGGCTCTAGATTTATTTTCTTGTCTTTATCACTTTAGAAGCAACAATAGATTTGGTTTCTGAGCTCTCCCGCCTACAATGTCTGTAAAATTGCTTGAGTGAGTTTTCTTATAGTGTTTCCCTTCCACTTAGCCCATAATGAGACACAGATTGCTTTGCATCTCGTCTGTCCGACTCTTCATGCCAAACTGTGTCAACAAGTTTCTCATACAAGCAAAGAAAGGTCAAATGAACGCTGCATGAGGACCGAGGGCCGGTTATCCACGGCAGGACTCTAGACATTCAGACATTCATGGTTCTCAGAGGATGAAGTCTACTGACCTTGGTGAACCCCTGACTTTTCCTCTAGCGCAACCATGAGGTTGACGTTTGTGGTTTGGAGTGAAATGTCTGCAGCTATGAAATGATTTGCCATTAAATTCAGTACACACAATGATGTCCTCCTTGGGATGAACTGTAACAACTTTGGTGATCATCTGACTTTTATCTAGTGCCATCGACAGGTCAAAGTTTAATTTGTCCAATACTTTGGTTTATGAGCAAATACATTCCCATCAGCCTGTTAGCATGCTAACATACTAAACTAAGATGTGAACATGGTAAACATTGCACCTGCTAAACATTAGCATGTTAGCATTGTTATTGTATTATATTACCGATTTTATAATTTTGTTGTTTTTTTTTAAATCTATTCTATTATTTATTTAATTTATTTGTATTTCACGTGTGCAGTAGTCTCAAATTGTCTTACTGTATTTGTACTGTCTTATTATCAGCTTGTGAGTCTGTAAAGCACTTTGGACTGCTAAGGTGCTAAACAAATAAAGACTTATACTTAAGACTTACTGATTTATTGATTGATTGTGAGCATGTTAGCATGCTGACATTAGCATTTAGCTCAAAGCACCACCTAAGTACAGCCTCACAGAGCCGCTAGCGTGGCTGTAGACTCTGTGGAGTCTTGTTTAGCTAGCAGCAGTAAACATGCTCAAAGCTTGGTTGTGGCTTTTGTTGCTGAGTGAAAAGCCTGCAAAGTATGGAAATATTTTTAAATATCTAGCACTCTTTGCCATAAGTCCGCACACACTAAGTACTAAAAGAAGTAAGAAACCGAAACTGTGAAGGGATGTTTCTGATGGACATGAAACCTAACTCTGATTTAAGAAAATTTAAAAAGAAGTGTTGCACTGGGATTTGTCTCCCACACTTGTGCAATTGTACATCGGAGGCATCCTGTTTATGCAGCCATGGTTGCTCAGGCCGCATCACGGTGCTGCAGCCCAACAGCTGGGAATGGCCTCTCAGTTTGACAAGACATGCCGTTCCTATGACAAATACCCGTAGAGCAACAGTAACATGTGTCTCCCACCCCGGCGAGTCAACCCCCCCACCATCCTATCCCATCCCACCCCCCCAATACAAAGCTGCACAGTGTACTTAATGAATAGCACACTTGGGGCTGCAGGGGTTTTTGCCGGAACAGTGAAGGGGGAAAAAAATGGCCCCTTGTGACCTCTGAGGGCCATCTGAGATAATAAATCCATGACCCTGAGTTCCGGAGTGCTTTGGGCAAGGTCGGGGTGGCAAATTTCCCACTTCCACAATATCAGATGTTAACGGTAATTCCTTTTAGCCAATGTGTAATGGCACAGGAATGTCTTCTCCCCAGCCTCATCTAGGGCTGGTGGAATCTGTTGAAAATGTGTGACAGCTGTGAAAGTTGGCCAGCCCCGGCCTGTGAATGTATAAGATTCAGGACCGAAGGGTGAGGTGCAGTGGGGGAGGGAGGGCGGTGAGTACGGGCGAGGGACTTGTGTTGTTGTGGTGAAGTTCACTCGCCTGCTCCTCTTCTCTCACTGGTCTGCTCCTCCTCTCCTTCTTCTGCCCTCTGCTCTGGTGTAACCCTGATCTTGACGTTTTCTCCTCTTCTTTTTCTTTTTTTCCCCCCAAGTAGGAGGAGGAGTGGCCAAGCAGAACTTTCCCATCCAGTAAGAAGGAGGAGTGATTGAATGAAGGCAATCAGTTTGGGAATATTTCATGTAATAGAATTAGTGGATGTTAATGTTAGTATGCCCTAAATAGTTTTTATGACTTCTTACATTTCTTATTTTCTTTTAATTTAAATTATATATTTGATGAGTTCTGCAACTGAGAAAGTAGTATCAATCTCTGTATCTCTTGTATGTTTGTTTTATAAGATGCGAATCATCTCATGGAACTGGCTTGATAGAAACTCATTCACTCACTCATTCACAGGCTGCAGAGGCACAAGACCCCCAGGAACAGCTCTGGGCTGCGAGGCGATTTTGGCGTAGTGGCCACACTTGGTAGTGCAGTGTCACGTAATGCACACTGGCCCAAAAGGCATTTTTGAAAAAACAAAAACACTGCAAAATGACTCTTTGTATTATCAGAATTTGATCCATTAGGTCCAATAATATTTGCAAAGTCTGGAGGAGCCGTATCAGTAAATTATTTCTTCCTATTCATGTGTCCGGGGAGCCAGCAGCAAGTCAGCCGGCTCAGCTTTAGAAGGTCTCTAGGGCGCATGCTCTCAACCAGCTCAGCCAGACATTAGTGACACTAGTGTACATGCACCCGGAATCATTCATAAGAATGAATTGCTTAATTTGAAACTAATATCACAATGGCTATAATAATAGGTCTAGACTTGATTTGGGGGCATGTGTGTCCTCAAACAAAATCTTTTCTTCCCATAGACTGACTGCACTGAGAGGCTCCGGACAGCACGTCTGATGTCACCTTACATAGCAGAAATTAAAATACTTTTCCAGTTGCTGCAATTTCTCAAGCTCCTCCACAGACGGCTGTTGCCATCTGCATGTTTGGAATAAGGAAAAGCTTGTGGAAGAAAGAGGGGGAGGAGATGTTTTGCTGAATCTTTGCAGATTCCACGGCGATTAGGAGCACCTTCTCTTCTCTTCTCTTCACGTAATGCCTTTGAAAGCGATGTTGAGGATTACTAATTGGATTAAATGGAGCCAGTGACATATATTGCACTTCTCACCAGTACAGAGCGTGTAATCTGGCCATTTACAGACCTTTTTTTCTAAGATGTCCCAAAAGATGGGATCACTTATTAGTCAAACAATGTGGTCCAGACTGTGATGCCCTACTTTCTTTGTGAAGTTTAAGGTGCCGTCGTTTTTGTTTGTTTCACTGCTCTTAGACTTGATCCATACAAACCACAGCTGTTTCTGCTAGAAATGTAACATGCATCTGGGCCCTATAAAAAGCTCAATATAATAATAATAATAATAATAATAATAATAATAATATGACACAGGGAGTTGAGATTCGGACAGCAAATATGTTGTGAGAGAGATAGTGTACATACAATTGCAAAAGGTGTAACTAAAAGTCTGAGTACTAATAAAGAGAAAGGATGCATTTAATACTAATATTTCAACCAAAATTGCTCGTTGCCAAAATGTACTTTTTCACACATAATGTAGTAGAAACACTAACTTTGGATTAAACTTGCAGTAATATATTCATTAATCAGAGCTAAGTGTTTGGTCATATGTTTTTTTTTCATTAAAGAACCTCAAATGCATAAACTGGCAATAGACTTTACTGCTTTTCTGTAATATGAATTGGCAATTATTATCATTGTTTCCTACTTTTTGCACATTCATATTTATTTTATTTATTTAATCACACTTAGTGGCCACTTAACAATCAACTACAAACTTGTACAATCTAATGCAATTCGAAACAACAGCTCTGCCATAAATTCTACCTTTGTGAAGTTTATAATGTATTTTTGTTGACATTGTCAGAAATGTGTAATTTCACTAAAGGTGGTGTTGTATATGGAGAGGTGTTTCTAATTTCTTGTCCTCCCGCTTTACATACATGAGGGGGGCAGAATATTAGAAACACTTCTGAATATAATGCAGTCCAGTACAACACCACCACTATCTATGACCTTAATGCAAAAACATACAGTATAATTGAATTAACACCTCTATGACTGTGTCAAAAAAGCTGTATTGGACTGCATTAGATTGTACAGGTGTACCTAATAGAAAAATAAAGTGGCCACTGAGTGTGTTTAGCCTACTCTTTGTATTTTGTCTTTCTCTGCTTATAGCCAAGTCAAAGACAAATTTCCATCACATTAAGATCAACAATAAAGATTTTTCTTTTTCTGACTCTAGAAATGCTGCACGATTTCATAAACACTGGCTAAGATGCACTGGGCAGCCATAGCTTCATGGCATGGACACCAAAGATTTGTATAACAGCTAGTTCTGTTCCTTCTCGTCCTCTGCATGTAAATGGAAGAAGCCAACTGCAACAATTGTCAATGGAGCTGTGGGATGTGGCACTGGCGCGGCACTCTGCCCACCCTGCCCCGCTGTCGTAATCAGCCCAAGAGGCAGGATGGGGGGGCCGTGGCAGCAGATAGTATTTCTCCTTGGCCAAAAGGCGCTGCCCAGACAGAGAGCTCTTTGTTGCCCCCCTCTAAGAACAGCTTTCACTTTGCAATTGTGGAGGTAATTCCAGAGCTGTGCCCCATGAGTTTTTTTCTCTCTCCCCCCGCTGCCAAAATCGTGACCCGCAATCGGAAAGACCTTTCAGCCATGGTCGCCTGGTCGTCAGTTCTCAGTGAGTGCACAGCGCAGTGATAGCATTATATTACTAAACAAAGAGAATGAAATTTCAATGAAGGGGAAAAACTTGTTAAATGCAGGTTCAGTTGCCAGATTAAACACCAGACACCTGTTTCATTACTCAAGTGGAGATTAGATAAAAAACTGACTCACAAAGTCTGAGCAAATTATCACAAATGTGTTGAGGCACCACTGCAGGAAGACACGAACATCAAACATGTCAATTCTCCAGCACTTTAAAAATGAAATAATCAACACATCGCTATTTCCTGTGATATGGGTACAACATGCCCCCAAGTGATAAGTCGAGTTCCATATAAAGCTGCACTACTCAAGGTAGCTTCCCCAACTGCACGAGGAGCCATATGTTCTGTTTACACAAGTCAAATGCTGATTTCTGGTATAGACTGACAATCTCTTTGCAGAATTACAAAAAATTAAATAGAGTATAATAGAAAAGTAGCAGCAAATGTGCACTCCATCAAGAGAAGGTTCAACTCAATAACTCAACCCGCACCACAGACCAACAAGACATCATGCAGGTCTGAAGGATGAGCAGTTTGCTGATGTCATGTTATTATTATTATTTCTGGGTTTTGAAATCCAAAAAATTCAAAGTTACCCCTTGCTATCATTTGGGCCACATACTGTTTATACGTACTGTTATGCTACCTGGTGCAGCTTCAAATGCAAAGTTTAAGTTGTTAACTTATTAGGCTAATTAGAGACTCATATTAAAGCATAATTTCAAAGAGCAAAGGACACCAGGCCAATGATATCAAAGCCAAAATCTCAGGATTTGGAGCACATTTCCCCATGAGCCCAGCAAGGCAAAAACATGATCATCTTTCTAATCTTTCTAAATCTAATTAAAAATATAGTTAATTTT
Source organism: Macquaria ambigua (assembly GCA_008360985.2). NCBI lineage: Eukaryota > Metazoa > Chordata > Actinopteri > Centrarchiformes > Percichthyidae > Macquaria > Macquaria ambigua. The sequence continues at coordinate 823,341 of VMKM01000047.1, forward strand.
AAAACTCTCAAATATGTATGGTTTTGTGTCACATAAATTCATAAATCTGGGCAAGAAACTTGTTAAAACAATAGGATAAAAAGGCTTGAGACCACATCAAAGTCTGTGTGTGCCAGAAATGGCCACATATTGACACGTTTTTTGTTACATTAGTTTAAACACAGTCAATTCTTCTTATATATATATATTCCTGTTTTATTTGTCCTTACTGTTGGGCATTTTATTGATTTTAATGCCGTGTGTTTATGTTATTATTGTGTAGAGTGTGATGTGTTGAATATATTCTTTCTCTTTCACTTTGCTCGTCAATTACAGGATCACACAAACTGAAAAAAAGTGACAAAATAATTTTAACTCGAGGTCCACTTAGTAGCTTTTTCTAGAGCTTTCAGCTGCAGTCTTCATCAGTGGATGGGGTTTGCTCAGTTTGGTAGACTGTGGCCAGTGTCTAAGTTCAAGCGTTCTATTTCGCGTTGGATGTGAATGGTTGATTAATATGATAAAGTTCCACTCTCAGGTACACGATGACAACATGATTAAGACTGTTAAATGTGGCTGAAAGCTCCGAAAGTGGATCTTGAGTTAAGATTATTTTGTCAAACTACTTCCAAGGTCAGAAATGAATTTTCACACTCTAACCGAGAAAATATTTTGAAAAAGACGAGAGGCAAAACTTGTTGCATTGTACTATTAAATATTTAGAATATAGAGAAAAAGGCACCCGGTGGTACAGGAAGTAAGGACATAGTACAATAGATTTATACTGCCATACTGTTCAAAACTGTTAAAAATGCAAATACACATTTAACAGTACAAACACTTGAGATAAGAAACTTATCAAGCAATATCCCCTTCCTAACAATGAATGGGGGTGTACACGTTTTAAAAACCCTACAGGAAAATTGGAATAAAATCACAGAAGAGGGGAGATGAGACAAGGTAGTGGACTGGGAAGAAGCGTGACCCACCAAAACTCCCACCGCCATTACCCCCCCCGGCCCACCACTCCCTCGCACTTCACCTCGGTGTATTCCTCTCCTTCCTATTGAGGATGCATTCCTGGCACACCACACCCAAGATCATTGTAATGAAAATTCCTGTGCCTATGCCAAAAGGATCCAGTTGCCGCTAATCCTTTTGCGGAGCATCACCTGATCCAGAGGCCGGCGGAGGTTAGGACTGCGGCCTTGCCAATGGTTGGAGGTGCTTGAAACATGGACAGTGTGTGTGTATGTGGGGGTGGGGGTGGGGGTGGGGGGTTAGTGACAGTCAAAACCCATCTGTTGAGCAAATGTTTCATGATACCCTCATCCCCTTGATTCACATCCACTTCTGCTTCCTCTAATATGCTCTTCTTTTTAAGCTCCCATTACCTTCCCAGGAATTTCTGTCATACGTGATCAGCGTAGCATCACAGGAATATTTTGTTACTGTTGGCAAGGTGTGGTAGCTATGAGCCTCACACTCTGTACCAGCGGACTGTTTGTAATGTTAGAATTGAAGCTTACTCCACTGTCAGACTCATAGTTAGTCACGCTGAATAAAAGTGTCAGCTGGATTCATAAAATGTAAGATCTCAAAATGTCAACAACTTTTCAGACACACACTTGAGAAATACATCTCACTGTTTTCCAGAAGGACTAATGATTCAAATGGCTAAAACTAAAACAAACACACCACAAAATACAGTTTAATCACTTCCTCTGGCGAAGCCTGCATTGTCTGGGAGCATTATCATCAAACCGCGAAGGAAAGATATGTTCCATATGATTTCAGGTCCAACCCACTAAGAGAGCAGAAAAACTTGTGTATTTTTGTATCTGCAACACTAAGCTGCTCCTATTACAAGAGTATTTTTGAGCGGTAACTTGGAGAGGGAACCTGATCTGGCTATGCAGACCCAACACTGAACAGTATCCCTGATCCCTGTATCAGTCGACTGATACAGGGATCAGTATGGGAGTGAAAAGAGAAGGCAAAGATGACACTGCTGTTTTCTCCCTTTTTAGAAATATATTTGCTCTTTTTCAGCTTCACTTTTGCTTCACTTTCATTTCTGGGAACTTCCCACAGCCATGACAGGTTTTACTTTGGGCCATTAGAACAGTCAGGGGGTTTAATGCCTTGCTCAAGGGCATCTGAGTGTTAGTGGTTATGAGAACGGAGAGTCTTACTCATCTAGAGTACATGCTTCAGTTTTCCCAACCATTATGGAGGCTGGAACAGACTACAATTTACTAGGTGCTTGTGGATAGTATCAATATGAGGGTTAAATTAGAGTTATGTAGTTGGCATTTTTAAAAGAGTCTTAAAAACGGACCTATTTCCTAGGTTGAGTTTCGGACACTTTATAATTTACATTGCACCACGTTATAATGGTGGGGGCCTGTTGTTTCAAGTACCAGTGAGAAGATGAAGTACAATTTAGGAACTCCAGTTTGAGTAATGCATTCACAAGCACAGCATTTTAGAAAGCTATGAGACAGGATTTTACAACTCTGGGATGTTGTCATGGCGATTATCATGATCATGAGGTAAACAAAAGATTTCCCCGGAATGTGCACTTCAGTGTGCTCGATTGGGCAGCGTAGTGCATTGCCAGATGATGTTGCACTGTGTTTTTGCCAGACAACCCTGAGTTGTTTTGCCAGAGTTATCGTTTTCATTCCAGCTGTGTCAAAGCAGGGGATGCGTTTTTTCATGCTGTTGTTGGAGTTTCATTTCCAACACTTAAACACACTCAAACTGAATTGGGGTTGTATTGCTTTGAAGGCTTAGCAGACACCAAAATACTATTTTATTTTAGAATACTCTGAGATACAGGACTTTACAAGTCTGGAAATTTAGCATGGCAGCAATCATTTTATCATCTCAATAAAATATAAGAAGATAAACAGTAAAATTACATAGTTTACGTTACAAGTATTCTACCTACAGTAGAAGCTGTGCTTACACGTAGTTTATTGGCCAGTACAGTACGTTGCTGAATGACGTTGCATTGTGTTGCAACAAACGTTGAATATGTCACACTTTTTCTGCTTGATGACCATGCATTTCTTTGAGGGAGCTCTTGGTTTTGGGACCCCTACTGAGCCAAAAGCACTGGTCTTGCGCAGACCCTACTCGCCAACTGTTCATGGTCACCATGAATGCACAACCACTGTCTGCGTCCACTGTCCCTGTCTTTGTCCGTTTGGGAGTGTTTTTGCAGTACATCAGAGCCTTAATTGGTCAAAAATTTTTCCAACCAATTTATTCTCTTTTCTGTGGATAACTGGTCAAACGTGGTGACGTGACCTAAAAGAAATCAATGATAAACATCAGCTTTGACAGTGACAAAGAATCAGAAAGGAGAGGCTCCTGACTACACTGGTCATACAGCGAGATAAGAGGCAGAGATACCAATTCGTCCATCCACAGTAGCCTCAACACACCAGAATGCAATGCAGCCACAATACAGGCTGCGGTTAAGCTGTGAGTAACTTGTATAACCCACAGCTGGATACAACAAGTTCAGGCCTGTTCTCTGGGAGATGTCAAAGCTATTCTGGAAAATGTAGGAGTAGATTATATCAATATATACAGTATATGTATAGAAAGGTAAGAGTAAGTGGGTGAACTTTAACTGCCACAGATATTGCTTAGATAAACACACAACCTTCAAGTTTCTTTCTCTTCAAGGTCTGTCTTTCCCAGTATGTACCAACACACATTTTTCTCATCTTCCTTCTTCCTCTTGTCTGAGAGGGTTAAGTAAAAGATACTTTCATCTCCCTCATCACAGTATGGCAGTGAATGTTCTTGCTTGGAAATACAGCATATCTGATTTCTGCTTACAGATCCTGATGAGCCAAAACGCATGTTCCAAATCTTGATTTAAAACAAGCGCGCTGCTAAAAGCATGGAGGAAATCACTAATGAAAACTTGGCAGAAGGTAACCACCTATATATCACCCTCGCATGAATGTTACATGAGCTTTTAATTTACAGCATTAAAACATGCTACGGCTGCATTACTATTTACCTTTCCATATCCGATAGCCCCGGCCGGTTGCCATGGGGTTTCAGTCATATCCAATCCCGGCCCCTTTGGCACACACTCTTATCTCTGTTTAAATATCCGGTTACTTCCCCCTCTGGTCCAGGCACACAGAGACATGTCATTAAGAGCAGTATCTCTCCCCAGCCCAGGCTTCCTTCCTGTGCGCGTGGTGACGGATTGATTTTCTCCAGTAGGGATCCACTGCAAGAAATATTCACTTAAACAGGTTATTTAATCTAGTGCTGAATCTTAAAATGGGGTTTTTTTTATTCTTAGAGGAAGAAAAACAGCTAACAGGAAAGAGAGATGATTTCACTTTTCTACAATCGTTTCCAGAAAATCCTTCAGCCAAGTGACATCACCTTGAAATAAGTGGAGTGATTGACCTTGTTATCACTTTTTCCAATAATTTAGTATTTCTTTATTAAGTGAAGTTGCACTGGAAAAAGAAATTAAATTATGTCACGCTACCAAACTTCTTCATTTAATGAAATGATTTAAAAGTGGAATTAAGTTGTCTATAACTTTTATCGACCTCAAATGGCGACCACGAAATTGCAAAACTAATTTAAAGTTGGAATCAGTATTGTACTGTTATTTTTTCTTAATGATGTTATCATAACCATATGGAGTGTAGTGAAATGCTAAACAAGGGCACATTTGCTCTCCATACACTGAAACAAGTTAACAAACCCAACATTGGATGGTCATCTTCACTAGTTTGAACACACGTTAAAGTTATGATTTACAGCTTTAAAACTGTATTAAAAGTTCCAAAAGAGCTACTAAATGGACATTCATGAGATTGTTTCTTTTCTAAAGGTGAGAAATCCTTAAAGGGAATCTGGTATTTTTAAACCTGGGCCCTATTTTTTTTTACAAAATATTGGGGTCTAAATGACTAATACTTACCAAAAGTTTTGGAATTGGTCAAGTAGATCGCCGCCGCCGGCATCCGAGAACGGTAACAGTAAGATCCTTTTTGTTTAACCAGAAACAGAAAGTCTCACTCAAGGAAAAGTCTCGCTCTGAAATCTCGCGAGAGGTTGAGTTGTTGCAGGAAGATGAAAGGATCTTACTCTTTAACAAAACGGTCTGTCTCTGTAGGGATCATTTCCATAATGTTGCCAGACACTTAGAATAACAGTCTGAGCCTGTCAGTGGCAAAAACAAGCACTTTTAGTGGACGGACTTTTCACAGGTGCAATTGCCCGCAAGGATTATGTTGCAGCCAATCCAGCCTGTTCGCAGATGCCGGTAGAGGCGATCTACTGGACCAAGTATTAGTCATTTGACCCCAAAATTTGTAAGGCTTAAAAATACCGGAGATTCCCTTTAAAGCGCTCAGAAAAATTGCTAAGCGCTACCATTGCCAAGCTAATGGTACTGATTAGCAGTGTTTTTAACCCCTTGCAGCTTGCATTATGGTAATTCTGTGTTATGAGTTGTAGACATGTTCAGTACATGAACAAACAAATCCTTAACACAGAAGCCTCACGCAGAACTGTGCTAATTCATCAGTGTCAATGACCAAATCAGTAGCTTTTTGTATTGGAGCTCAGTCACGACATACAGTATGTTGGCTTCTGATTGACAGCTGACTGAGAGACCATAAAATTCACAGAAGCAATCGTGATGCGATAACGGCATTGGTATGCTCTAAGCAATCTGCCAGTCGGATGGTCGGACAACATCTGAAACCCCCTCCTCCCACACCATTCCACCGTCAGAATTAGTTGGAGCTGCATCTGACCATTTTTGTAACTTTCCAAAAGGACAATCTGAAGTTCACACCCACTTCACGCAGTTTACAACTACCTGCAACACCATGGATACCTTCCAGAAAAAGATTGTATGAAATGACGCTGTTATCCCCAAATTTAAATGATCATCGCCGCATCTCGCGCCCTCTCTATGACGGACGTCTTCTTTGCACTAAACTGAACAAAACAACTGGAACCAGCAACAGATTGAATTTACCGAAGACAGTCAGAAGTAGCACTTTAACATTTCATCATGAATCATAGTCATTAGTTTAAAAAACCCCAGAATCAACTACACAGTCAGTGCCTACAAATCCTTGTGCTTAACTATATGATTTGAATCAGAGGAGTGAATCGTGATTTCTGCAATTATCAGCTGCAGTGAAAATCTCACTCATTGCACTTTTAGAAGTAAGCAAAATGAAGTGAGTTGTTTTGTGACATTTTTTACAGTGGAGTCTTGGGTCTGTGGCTTGGCGTCTGCTCTCCGGAGCAGCCCTTGGTACCCACAGGGGTCAAATCTCCCTCCTCTGTTTCTGGAAGAACAGAGGCTGTTAAGAGAGGCCTACACTCCAGTATCTTTGCAAATCAATGGAAGCACTTCCTCTCTCCTTGTCCTCCACATGCACTAAGGACGTATCAATTACAGCAAAATACGTAATACATTCCCGTGTTTCTTGACTGCTTGTAAATACGCAGCTTGACGAGAGATTTCTGGTCTAGTGTTAAAGGGTGAGGTCTTGCCTGCGAGGGTCAAAACCTCATTTTAAGAGAGTTCATTTTTCATGCTTTACCAAAACCCCCGGTCATGGCTATGGAGCAATCTCACTGGGATATAGGGATAAATGCACAAGGGTTGCCCTTAAAGCCTCCCACTGTACAGCTGTGAGGAGTGAACACCCCAAAAGGACATATTTATCTTGAGGTATAAAATTTTCTTTCAGCACCCCTGCTCTCCCACAGGTTTCGTCGTGATCATGTTACACGTCTTAGCCGTAAGAGCGCAGGGAGGGGGGCGACTTTTGCACGTATTTATCATAAAAATGTTTGTCCATTGTACAGATGCCCTGGAGTTGAACTCTTCGGGAGAGTAAACAGAGAGGGGAACGGCTACGCAGGCCTTTCCTTCTCTTTCAGCTGCACTAATGATGTTGTGCCGGACCACAGCTGTTTTTTCGTGGCAGGTGTGCAAGTGGGAGCCACAGCAGACTGCACTCGGCCCGGATCGGAGGAATGCCAAAAACAAGACGGAAGGAGAGGAGACGGGGTGCATAGCGAGGCAGAGAAACGAATATCCACACAAGATACAGCTCCCCCGAGCTCCCAGAAAGCTGGATACAATATTCAATTGAGAATTTCCCCTCAACACCTGGCCACCGGCATGAGTAGGATATTGATGTGGGTCCCGCGCCAGAACCCCACAGCTTGACTCATTTGAAATCTTCTGGCGATTTCATGCGGTATTTAGCCGAAATGCTTGGACAAGAACTCGTCTGGAGTTCTTTCCTGAGACGGGGGACATAGCCAGTATGTCTTGAATATGCACTCCGCTGCTCTGGGCCATGAGGATAGAAATGGCCCCCGAGATCATTTCCTGTTTGGAACTCGGATCAGGAGCAGAGAGGGGAAAATATGCACAGAATATTTGCTGTGCGAATTGGAGAAGATCACTGTGGAGATTACTACAAGGCTTTTGTAAGACTGTATGTACAGGTCAAAAGAAGAGAAATGTGATTTTTAATCATTTGAGTTGTAGATGTAGTTTTTTTCTGTTTAAACTGCCACAAAGGCTCAGATCTGTCATAACTAAGATATTACATAACTGCAGAAATTCTCTCAGTTTGAGATCCCTGTAATTTGCCTGTTTTGCAGATACTCTGACTTGTGATGGAGTTTCATACTTAAGACATTCATACTAATGACTCCCACCTACTTTTTCACTCTTAAATTTAAGCTGATAGCAAAATATACAAATTATACTATTAGAATTTACAAAAAACCTCAATATGTGTGATGAAAGACTTCCCAAATGTAAAACTTTGCCAAAAAAGATGAAGAAGCAGGAGTTCCTGGTTAATCTGTGGACTGCAGCAGTACATTATGTGTCATGCTGTAGGTCAGATTCCGACTCATGACGTTTGTTACCACTCCCTCCTTCTTTTCCAATCTGATACCTTTAACTCTATCTTGACTAATAAAGCAGTAAAGGCTTAAAAAATAAATGTTTGGGCATTGCTTTCGGGTAGGAAGTGAGACCAGAGTGAGACCTCTGTTCTCCCTCGACTAGCGCCTCTAGCTAATATTAAAGCCGAGGCCATACGTGGTAAATATTAGCTTTTCTCTCCCGTGTTGACAGTGTGTGCTTTTCCACACACACACGGAACAAAGGTCTGCCATATTGTACACCCACCTGGGAACTCAGATGGGACAGAGTGGAGGTAGGTGTTCATTGCTTAACAGTGGTGGCTTTTCATTGTGTGACTTGTGATTATGCATTTGAAAGGCCCCTTCAGACCGGATGTGTAATGTTGATAATGGGAACAGGAGGCTCATTCTGCTGCTGCTGTGGATACAACTGCCAGATAAATGCCTCAAAGTGCAAATCAGCAAGATTCTCATTTTATAATGTTCTCTCCATCTTTGATGTTCAGCGCTCGTCGGTGTGGTGTCTTTGCGCTGCACTTCCTAGAAATCATCTGTCTATCAAACAGTGCGTCACTACTGTGATGTGTTTTTCCTTTTATTTTCAGCTGATAATTTTAATTTCTGTAGGTGATGCTGTTTGTTTTTTCATTGACTGCTCAGTAATGGTGGCTATCACCACTACCTACCCAGTTCTTCTGTTTATCACATTATGTAAAATGATTCACTTCCTGTCTTTTTTCAGAGAGTACTCAAAACTGCCAATTTATTTATTATCTGGATATATGTTGAAAATGCTATCGTGTTTAAGGGGGCTGCATTAGTTTTAACAAGATTCCCAATAAAAGTTTCTTTGCATTTATTTTTCCTAATTGATGCTAATGTTTAATGTGTTATTTGGAGGTGAAATCAAAAGTGACCAAACCCCAAATGTAAGATATATTCATTCATGGCTTGGGAAAACTATGGTAAGTACCATAGGTCAAATTTGAACCAGGAAGTCTGCCTGCAAATCTTACATACTTTTGTTCGGACTGTCAGTTTCAGAAAGTTACAAAAGTTGCCAGACACAGCCCCCCCCAAATTCCTGCATCAGAAAGGGTTGGGAGAAGGGGGTTTCAGCCGCTCATTAATGATCGCATAAGCATTTAATTTAAAGCATTTTGACTCGAAAATTGTCATCATAACCAGTAGGAATTATGGCCAAAACTTGTTTAAAAAAGTAATTTTCCTTTAAAAATGTAAAGTTTGACTATACATGTACACAAACCAGTAAATTTAGAAGTGTTTGGCTGACATTAGCTCCAGCCCAGTTGTGCAGCCCCTCATCCAACTCTTGCCACATGTACACATGCAATGCATGCCCACAAACACATAAAATAGCATTCCCTGTCTACTCAGGTGTTTTACTTACCTACCTGAAACACTTTGGCTTGGAAAACAGGAGCAGCTCAGTCAGAGCTTTTTTTTTTTTTCCCCCAGCTGAAAACGTAAACTCAAATCTAAAAGAGAGACACTTTCCTTAACCAAAATTTTTTACATTGAGCAAAACGCACCCAGAATATGCAGGGCGAGCATTCATCGCTCAGGTGTTAGCAAACACGCTGTCCCAGCATGCTCCTTGGCTCGGAGCACACGGAAGGTCACATGTCAGTTCCTAAAAAGAGCCAAATACCAGCAGCTGAGGCCCTATCACACTGGCAGTGCCTCCCCCCTTCTCCTCCTCCACCAACCACCTTCCCTTACCCTCCCCCCTCCCCCTCATCCCACTTCCTCCCCACCTCCTTCTCTTCCCTCTTTGGCCTGCCAGTGTGGTTTGCCTTGGCTGACTGATAATAAGAGACACAAAAATCCTCTTATCCCCCCCTCCTTTTCTCTCCGCTGAAATGAGTCACTTCCTTGCCAGGGCCTCGGTTGCTGGACCACCGCCAGGAGATACCCTGCTATTTATTGCCCGTTTCCACCCCAGAAGAGGGGAGTCTGGGAAGGCATTTTCAGAGGAGTCTACACACTCTCACACACATACAAATCCACCAACACATCCACACAAAGACACACACACATAGAGAGAAAAGCCAAGCATGCTCAGGCACACACACACACACACACACACACACTTCCTGGCCTGGTTTTAAGCATCCGACAGGACCCAGAACACGTTCTCCTTGGATTCCACGATTGATGTTTGGCGTTCCTCCCCCGAGCTGCTAGCCTGCCTGCCTTTAAGGTCTCCGTTTTCCGTGACGTCCCACCGGGAGCCGGGGAGGTTTATGTCGCTTTCCCGGCATTTTTCAGAAGGAAACGGCCTCGTTTGTTCTGACCACACATGCGACACACAAACACAAGCTTGTGAGGAGGCACACAAACAGTCTCTCATGATAAAAACAGATATGGCTACTGCTATAGCACGGCTGTAGCTGGCTGAAAGTAAGCATAGTTTTTTACACAGATGTTTTTTACACAGAGGCCATCTTTCATGACTAAATCAGATATGCATAAAGTCAATGATGCCTTGGCGGAAGCAATCTGCAGCTGTGCATAAGATCGAATTTAGTTTTCGTACTGAAAGAATTTTGCAAAGTGTTGAATTCCTGCGCATACATGGAACATGCTAACCTGGGGTCAATTCATCTATTCATGCAGAGATTTACAGCACACTGATGCACACACAAACTCAGACACACATGCACTTAACCTTCATAGTCACATACAACCACATACACACACACATAAAGTCTCACACACAGGATCCTTGTGAATCCAAAACATTCCTTTCAGCTCAAGTTCAGGCACATCCCCCTAATAGAGGGGTTTGCACTTTTATTCATGGGCCCTTCTTTGGAATATGGCTGCTTTATAACTATCAGCCTAGTACTTGTTGGGCCTTTTTTTTCACTACACTACATTGTCCTTCCAGCATTGCTTTGGAACGCAGAGGATTGTGATTTAAATGGATTTTGAGTACTCCTAATCCACCGGAGGCACATAAGTCACACAAAGGTAGCTCCGAAAGGCTGGGCGAATTCCATCGAGCAAAGAGGAAGTCTTAAATCCCAAGCTTCGCTTAAATACCACAGACGTGACTTATTAATGGAATGATTTTGACTTGTGTGTATAGATGGCCCTTGATCGAGTGCGATGGGCTCAGGTGGCTGGAAATAACACTAATACGGCGTGACAAAGGACGTGGACGAATAGAAATTCTTTGGTTCTCTTTGCCATTGTCCAGGGTGAAAGAGGAGGAAAGGTGTTTCCAGTCTGCAGGCAGAAAAGGCCACTTTGGAAGGACAAAGAAACAGACATGTGTGCACACATCCAGGCTTGATGCATGGATACGCAAGTAAATATTAATCAAATGGTGTGTATCCATTTTAAAGAGATTGCTGACTAAAACAGTCAGCAATGTATGACTGAAAACAGTTTTAAAATTAAAAGAATCCATCTTCAATGTATTTTCTAAGTTACTTTAAAATCATGTATTTCGTTACTAGTCAACTACTGTATAATGTGCATTATACATGAGCTCGTCATACTTTTTGTAGTGAAACACCTTCACATGCAGGCCTAACATGCACACACTGATAATGCTTGTATACACACAAACACACACACACACACAGAGACACAATTATTGTTGTTATTTAACGACTTGACTGCACTTTAAAAAACATTGAGCAAAATGTGATGTTGCTTCCAACCACTTGTCAGTAAGCTCCTTTGTGCTGCACTGCACGGACCTGTTTCATGAGGCATCTGCAAAATCTTTTTTATACGGCTTTCTTTAGTTTCCTCAGGTCCCAGATGGGTGGGGTTTGCCACAAACAGCAGGACAATGCACCGACTGTCTGAGAGCTTTTACAATAAAATGAAAGCATTTGAAACTAAATGACTAATTCACATGACTGACAGTTTAGCTAACAATATCTGAATGATCCACTAGTATAGACTCCACCCAAAAAAGAAATGGTTTGATGCTGTACTGTAAACAAGCATCTAAATTTAGCTCCATTAAGACTCACACCTCCTTTCCTCTCTGTTCTCCTGGAGGCAAAACATCTCAAAAGAAGCAAAGCTTCATCTGGGGTTGTATCTTTAAAGGAAACAAGCTTTTGCAGCTTTCCAATCCATCATCAAAAGGGTGCCACTGCTCTGCTCTGCTGTGGGGTCTCATTTTTACATGATTCAATTGAGAAGTTTTAACCTGTTCAGTGACTGCAGGCTGGTACACTGATCAGAGAGATCATTCTTCACCTGGAAAGCCTGGGTTCATTGCCGAATGATGCTAAGCAGCAACCCTGCTGAAGTCCCTTTGAGAAGATAGTGAATGCGGGGTTGCTGTTCTGTGACTGAACCTGACCTCTGACCTCTCGGTCAAGCAAAACCATGAATTTCTCCTTCAGCAAATTATTCAGAATTACAAACAACAGGTTTTGATTTATAGTTGAGTGTCAGATTTCACCCGTTGATATGCAGTGGTAGACGCATGTGTTGCTTTATGTTCCTCACAGTAACAGTGTTTACATTCTTTCTTTTACTTTGTAATACAGAGCGCCGTTGGGCTACACACATAGATTTATAGAACTGGAGTTACATCTGGGTAACTTATAACATTATTGGCTGTGTCTCGTTACTGTATAGGAGACATGGCGTGCAATTGCTGCGCTTACGTTAATTCATTCATACAGAGCGGCGATCGTAATGAGCAGATGGTCTGCAGTGGATTCGCTTTGTTAGATGGTTATTCCTGAAAAGGAGAAGACTAATGACAGTCTTCCTTCAACTTCCTTAATGTTGTCTTCACTCTCTGCAAACTTCACCAGCATCAGAAACTTGTGGGGGAAAACACAACAGCCAATCACTGTTATTGCAGTCCCCACGTGGTATCTCCGTCAACGCCTTAGCGCCGACATGTAGTTATATTTTAGAGGAAGCACACGTCAGCTACCCTGTAGCCTAAGGTGTAACCGCGGAGCCTGTAGCTACTGATTTCTTCAAGGAGAGTGACAAATGACCTGTTTGCCATGTTATCATTTATCCATTTGCTCTGTGCAATGTAATACCCGAGAGCAGAAATATAAGGACAAAGAGTAAAATGCTGTAGATAAAGGAATGGAAAAACAGGGGGGAGGGGGGCTGACAGCAGGGACGGTGGAGGTGGAGGGTTAAAGAGAAAGAATATGAAATGTATTCTGCACTTTCTTTCAGTTATGGAAGTCATCAAAGCCAACTCCCTTTTCTGGTGAGATAAGATCAGTCAAATGAAAGCTGCTCTGGGGGTTGGAGGGGTTTAATATGTTAGCTGGACTGAGAGTAACTCAGGCACTATGTTTTTTTTTTCTTTACCTTGTCCTGAGGCCCAGGGTGATCCACTGCTGAAAAAGAGCGCAGAACAGCTCCATAGTAACTGAGGGAGATGTTAGTGAAACTGAGGCCAGAGTCGACTAAGGACTGGTTTAGTAATGCATGAATGAATTACATGATGGTCACCTGTATATTTGCAGTCTACTTCGTACTCAGTTCTTTAATAACCTGAATATATCCTGCTGCTGTTATTTTGCATGTATTACCCCATTCACTGCCACTCACTTCTACTTAACATCTCAACTAACCATTTTGCAAACTATGCTACTGTATTTTATACATTTTGCCCACCATTCGAGGCATCCATTGGTTCCTGTTGACTTCAGTTTAAAGGTCTATTATTAGACTCTTGGAATTTGCCTTTTTAAAGTATTTTTGAGGGATTTTTGTTCCCTTTATTAGACAGAGGACAACAGACCGCTGACAGGAAATGATAGCATGCAACAAAGGTCCCTGGCAAGACCCGAACAGGGGACATTGTGATTTCTTGATCAGCATGACACCCCCAGACTCTTGAAACTTGCATGAGTTATATAATGCATCTGTTTTGAGATAATGAAGTGCAAACCTTTTAAATAAATCTGCATCTTACTACACAACACTAAGGTAACTGACAAAAATGTATGCTGATTTTAAGATGATGAATGGAAACCAGTAATTACATCTAAAAATCTTTGAGCCTGCATTTGGAAATGATAAGCATAAATGGTTGCTTATGATGTCCTTTGACATGCTGTAGTGTTAAAAAAGTAAATAAAACCATTGTTTTATATAATAATGTTAATACTACATATTTTTATAGGGGATCTTTAAAGTTCCTTATATTTCATCATCATCGTCTTATCTCAATGAAGCTCAAAGCACATTGCTCTCTTGGACCTCCGGGCTTCTCTACAGAGACTGGACCCCCCTGGATATATATATACCCCGACCCTGAGATGTAACAGTTGGAACGTTAAGGATTTCAGTACCCAGAAACAGGAATAATTTTGTTTTCTTAGCAATTTAGTTCCGCCAAAGTGATGAAATTAACAAAATGTTCAAAAGTCTAACTTTGTCTGGACAGAGCTCTCACTCACTGTTGTTGAAAACAGATTAATGGGTCATTCATGGGATTCATCCAGAATTTTATATGTATAAATCTGGCGGGTCAAATTTATAAAGGGCTTTATCATGTCTGTCAGAGGTGATTGGAAACAATCTCTGTTGCAGCCCCATTTTGTCATTTAAGATAATTCAAGAATATTTTTGCATAAAAAACGTGTCTCATGCAGATTTAAATGTATCGGCAAACAACATTTAAAAATCTAAACAGCATGTCATTTAGATACACAGGTTACAGTCTGCAGTTAAGTAATAACTGGGTAACATGCACACATATGCAGGATCTGCTGAAGGAGTCAGTCCCCCTGTAGGGACCTCAGAGACAGAACGGAAAGCATAAACACTCACTGAGCCTCTGTGATGTTTTTCAAGTACTTAACAGCTCAATCTCTCTTAAAATAATTACACCTGAAAGGCAGAGATCCATCACAACTGCCCCCGGTCTGGAAATTGCCCTCAGATGGGCACACACACAGAAAGAGAGAGAGAGAGCGAGAGGGGCAACATTTGTAAGCTATTATGACTTGCCTTTGTTCCTTTCCTCTTCTCCTTCCTGCTCTGCCTCTTCTTTTCTTTATAACCCTTTGCTCTGTGGATGGTGAGGATGCAGGATGTGGTTGGTAGACAATAGGAATGACTATTCTGAACACGGCGTGAGTATGTTTGTGTGTGTTTCGCTCTGTGTGAATGCAAAAATGGAATAAGTGCAGGGATGTCAGTTGAAGTTAATATTAGCCTTGCTATCAATATTTAGCTGACGTTAGTATCTGAATTTCCATCAGTATTAGCATGGCATTATTAGTATTTACACAAGTATAGAGTAGCGAAATGTGACCACTCGAGAGGTTAAAGTCCTGTTCATTTGATGCACAGACATTGTTAATAAATTGGCAGTTGGCTTGGATGGACATGAAACTCAGCTGATTGAATCGTCAGTACATAACATGAACTGCACTTGAAAATATCTGGTTCTGTATTTAAAAGTCAAAGGTACAAGCTTGCGTACATTAAAACTTGAGGACAGAAGCACAACAATTCCTGAGGAACATTTCAGTAAGAAACATCCAACTAACGAGTTTAAAATGATGCTGCAGTGCGCCACTGACAGCCATCAGAAGCTAAAGATTACACTTTGTAGAAACGTGAAGGAAAGATATGGTTTAATACAACTTGGGTTTCTATTTTTGCACCTCTGGCCATCAGTTTGGTCCGTTATGGTAACACTGTACTCACCAAAGTCATTGCTGGGATCTGGGAATCTGGCGGCATAACTAAAAATAGATCTGATGGGACGAGAAACAGCATCAGACAGGCTGAAAACAAACCCACAGGTTATATCAAACTTAGTTGGAAGAGAAAACAAAAGCAAATGTAAAATTACAACACAGACTTTCCATTAAACATCCACCACAGTTCTCTGTTTCCCGGTTCAATTTTGTCCTACTGGTGCTTGCTGTTGTTGTGCACAGTCACAGCCTTCCTGTGCAGTGAGGGATTGACAGTGACACTGCAGAAGTGCTCACTTTCGGTTTTATGTCCAAATAAAGTTGTAGCTAATCTGGCTAAACTCTCCTGCCCCATTGAACCTATTTTTAACAATGCTGCCGCATCCAAGATCTAAACACTTTGGTGAGTACAATATTATCATAACCGACAGAACCAATGGCAAGAGCTACAAAATTAAAACCCAAATTTTCCATTTAATAATACACTTTAAAGGCCAAATCATGGTTCCTATATCCGCAAGGGTCCGCGTGACGTACATTTCGTCATCTGCCGAGGTCTGCAAGGGTTCGGCCTGTCCACACTACAAGTGCACCGACTGTGTATGCTTGTTTCGTGCACTGTATGCATGTACTGTATTCCTTGGTTCTATTCTCATTAAGCTGTTGCACACACCGTTTTCTTTTCTTTTTTTTTACTTTTTAATATTGTTCAGCCAAATACAACAAACAAAGGAGCTCCTCTTCTTGCTGTCAGGAGGTCGGCCTCATGTTTTCTAGTGTGCATGTGTGGAACAAGGCTGCATGCAAGTCCGCAGCTGTCCACGTCCATGTCTGTACTGAAGTATGATCAAGGCTTAAGTCTGGATCAATGTTGGATAAATTTAGCTACTATGGTGCAGTGTTTTGTTCCTAATTGCAACAACCAAGAGTTCAGAATATGCCACAGCTCTGATTCACACATCTAGCTTGTGTCTTCACCATAGCAACAGCCGCTGTGGTCGATGGGTACTGAGGTTTTTAGAAACATTCACCATAACTGACAGAAAACAGACTTCTCATAAATTAAGTTGGAATATTAAAAACCAGTGGCCATAATATAAAACTATAGTATCGTTAAATTATCAAGGAGACTACAGCGTTTCTATGTTGAGGAACAACATTGAAACTATCATTAAAAGAAATCTTTCAAATGATAATTTATAGTGGGGAACCAGAACCAGTTGCAGTGCAGTATTTTTAGCAGTCTTTTAAAACTGTCCTTTAATCCCATGAGCTGTAAGGTTTTCTGGGTTAAACCCTAATACTGTCAAAATATTCTCCACTGGAAACTACCAGCATTAGATTAATAGTTTGCTAAAATAAAGCAGACTGTTGTGCTCAGCCCCTTTCATGGTAACTGTTCTAGTAAAAGTGAGCCATGCAAGTATGCACTCGAGGCCTAAGCATGTTGCAGTCCAAGCTGCTGTTGTTGTGAAGGCCTGCGATACAGAGCTAGTTAATGTTTACCCAGAAAATATGTAATTGCAGACTTCCCCCTAATAAACTGTTCCAGAATGCAGACCACAATCCTCCTCCTGTAACATTATTATTATTTACAGGCCTCTGGGACTGACTCCCCCCTTTCTCCCTCTCTGCCTCTTACACACACACACACACACACACGTCTTTAAATATAGAGATGATACAACCAAACTAAAAACATGTTTAACCAAAGTTCGGATATCCAGTCCAGCGTTATGCAGAGCTGTTTTGAAATGAAAAATTGTCAACATTATGACCAACCACTGCACACAAAACCGCACTTCTAGATTAAGCCATTTTAAGCTCCACAACTTTGATCAGAAGCTAAACCAACAAAAGACTGAGCAAAGTGTTGCACTGGCTAATCAAAAGTAACTTACTGAGAGAAACAGAAGGAACTGGTGCATTTTAAGGTCAGATGTCTTAACAAACTATTGATACACAGTTCTCTGCATCAACAATACTTTTTGAAGTCATTCAGACCTGCATTTACTGTCTTTGTAGGTGAAAGCTGCCAAATAACAAATGACTGACGTTGAACTCTGCCTGATGAAACGTCATTACAGCAGCAGAGTGTAGAAGCCAAATAATACTTCCTTGCATTGCTTCCTCGTAAGGTCCTTTTATACAAAACAGAAGCAATGTAAAATACATTTCCTGCCACTAGTGTTTTTATTGCTTTATGGAGCCATCAATCACATTGATAGAAAATTCCTATAGCCAATGGTTGCCGAAAAGGGGGCTACAAAAATCATAAAGTCTATAATAGAAAAAAATCTTTGCACATATTTTCTCCTTATGTAAAAAAAAACAATTTTTGGAATCAGTTGATATCTATGTATGTTTTTGTGTGTTTGTCAGAAAACATTTCCTCATCTATAATAATCTATCTGAAGCCTTGATCATCTGACTTTCCCTTAAAGGAATAGTTCAACATTTTGGGGAATACATTTATTCGCTTTGTTTGAATGAGATGAGAAGATCGAAACCCCTCTCATGTCTGTGCGTTACGTGTGAAGCTGGAGCCGGTGTTGTTTCCCGGAGGTAACTGGCCTAGCCTAGCATGATGAGGGGGAACAGCTTGGCTCTGATTAAAATTTAAAAAATGCACCTATGAACACCTCTAAAGCTGTCTTTCTTGTTTGTTTAATCAAACAGAAATGTAAAAAATGACAATTTGTGGTTTTAGAGGGAGTTTGTGCTGTAACTATTGCTTGGCAAACAACAGTCGGGTGCAGTGACTTCCTGGATTCTTGGCGTGAACCACAAATTTACATTTCTGTGAGTGTACTGATTAACCATGTTAATTAGTCAGCTTTAGATGTGTTGGTAAGTGTACTTTTGAAATTTGGACACAGAGCAAGGCTAGCTGTGTCCCCCTGCTTCCAGTCTTTATGCTAAGCTAGCTTTATGCTTAGCATCCAGTCATGAGAGTGGTATTCATCTTCTCATGTCACTCTCGGGAACAAAGCAGATAGGCGTTTTTCAGAAAATGCTGAGCTTCATCTTTAAAGCACAGAGAACTCACACTTTTAGATAAAAACATAACTAATGCGCCAAGTCTGCAGGAGACTAAAAGTATTTATTTTTGTTTTTCAGTTTTATTGTTTTCATTTGGGAATTAAAAGTGTGCCGTTTCTTTTTGAGGCCTTTCACAGCAAAGAGGAATTTCATACAGATAAGCCCAACCACAACAGGTGAGTGTGGTCACCAAGGTCAATAGGAGAGCAGCTTGTCTGCAGAGAAATAAATCAGGCCTTTCAAGCTTTCAAACATCAAAATCATCAGGTGAAAACCATAGCAGTGAAACTTTGTTTTTCTCACTTAGACTAAAGGTTGACATGGTTTTGTATACGTTGGAGAAGGTCTATAACTTTTGTGTGTGCTGCCTGTAGAGAATACTATTGTGTGACGGGGAAACTACAATAATAAGCATTCTTTTCCTCATTTCTGAAAAAACACATTTTGCAGATATATGGGTTTTTCCGTGACAGCAGAGATATTTCTTAAACACAGGCTTATGGTTTCATCCAGCAGCTCCGGAAGAATGTTAATATTCAGGTCAGATAAAAAGTAACTCCCCGTTTCCGGCCATGGCTGTAATTTTTACGCCACAACGTAACGCTGGACGTCCCAGCTGAGGCTGAGGTTGGCTGACGTCACTTACATTCATGATTACTGTCTGTAACATGTCTTTAAAAGACCATTTGGGATGGAATTATTTTATGCTGGATTATTTTTACATTCTACTTGGGCTTTTTGTCATGTCGGAGCGCTAACTGTAGCTGGCTCCTTCATTTTCCTCTTCTTTTCACAAAGACTGGTTTCTGCTCTGCTTTCACAGTAATAAGAGTGGGCATCTGCCTCCAAGTCTGCCCAGTTTAATATATAGAGACAAATTGCATTACCTCAGTACCGAGAACCGTGTAAACAGCCAAGATGGCCACCATGTTGCTACTGGGACTTTCCTTTGTAAAGGTAGTGCACTGCTGCTAAATTGTAGTACAAAAACATTTAAGTCTTTGGAACAAGTGTGGTTTGAAAAGTATGAATGCTACTTCCCCTTTCAGGAATAAAATCAATAAAAGCAATTGGTTTCGTCTTCCCACACAAACATTCCTGTGCATTTTAAATGTTAAGCCACACATGATGTTAATAGACAACACATCCAGCATCTATGAATGAAAAACAGCTATCATGTGTATCCAGAGACTTTCAAAGCAAAAAAGAAAAAAAAAAAAAAAAGTCAAAGAAGTCATCTGACTTTTATCTAGAAATAAATGCCCATTTTGCTGCCTTGTATTACTGATTTCATCAGTTAATGAAAGCTTTCACATTTCCCAGGGCCATATGAGTATACACAAAAACCACACATACGCCATTTCCCACACAGAAACTGGCATCCTCCTAAAATCCTAGAAAGGGACTTTATGTCCCTGGTTTATTGGGAACAAAAAGAAGAAAATACTGCAAAGTTAGCTTAAGCAGCAACATGAGACAGAAAGAAAGTGCTACTTACAGAGAGAAACACAAACTTCATCAATTAAAGAAATCCAAGGAAGGAACCTGAGTAATACTGACCAACACACCGGTGTTTGGACAACAGTGTCTAGATGGCAGAGTAAACCTGAATTGTGCTTCTGCACCAAGAAGTATGATCACACAAAGACCCTGAAGTGGATTACAGTCATTATAACTCTCTGACTTAGGGGACACCATGGGTCATAATGTGCAATAATTTGACATTATATGCAATATCATGGACATAGTCATTGAACATTTGGAATTAACCATAAACACTTACATGTACTTCAGATTTGATATTGTACATACATAGCTATATGTCACTTTGCACCATACCATTCACTGGTTGATATTTTTATGATACCTACCGTTAACCTGTGTACATTTTTTGGCATTGTGTACATTTGGTTTTTGCATCATGTTGATAATCTTTTATTGTTTACATTTTGTTTTTATTAGCACTCTTTCCTCCTTTGCACTGCAGCTGCTGCACAACAATTTCCCTCAGGACAAATAAACTTCTATCTTATCTTATTTTAAAAGTTTGCACCAAATTGCATGGTAATCAAAATCGGGTCTCTACAATACTGGCACATTATCCCTCAAAACTTTAAAAAGGATAATTCCAGTTTAGTATAACATGGGTATTATTTTTGAATTGATTGTAGTTTTTTTTTACTCTACAAAAAAACAGCTGAGATCTGGAAATATGACAGCATCGCTACGGCAACGTCTGACATGGTGAGAAACAAGCAGGTTGTAAACAAGCCAACAGTTAAGCCCGATTATCTAAACCAAAAGTGAGCACACACGAAATGTTGCACGCGTTCCCAGATCCCAGCAGGTGAGTACAATGATATTAATCCAATATGAATGATGGCCAAAACTACTGCTGTAAAGCCCAAGTTGTAATAACCTGTAATACAAGAGGGAAATGACACAATTGAAGGACCATACAAGTCTTGGCACCAGTCTGTTAAAAAGAAAAAAGGCAAACATGAAGCAAAGGAGTGGAGCAGGTGAGGATAATAATAAATCACAACAAGTCCAATCAGATGGCTTCTGATGCCAACGTCAAATTCAATAATTGAAGCATGGAGAAGGGATGTGGGGTCTATGAAGAGGAGTGTTTTTCTTCTTCTCTCCTTGTGGGAAAAAAAGGGGGCTCAGGACATGCTGGCATCCCACGAAACATTGAAAGGGGCGGATGGTGGTGGAGGTGGGGTGCGTTTTCTTTCTTTTTTTCCCCCCTTCCTCTAACTCCACTCTGCCTCGCTGCCCTCAACTCCGCCCCTTCCGTGAGCTGGGAGGTGGTCGAGGAGTGTGTGTATGTGTGTGTGTGGAAAATGTTGGGGGGGGGGCCTTTTATTGAAGCCGAACAGAGTGGAACCTCTCGCATTGTCTCCCCTCCTGCACCCCACGTCACCCCAACTGCCTCACCCCCTGACTCCCTCCTCTTTTCTCCTGGGACAAAGAATGCCCTGAATGCCTGGCGTCTCCTGCAGTGTCAAATAACTAAAGGATAGGTGGAATGGTGCAAGGGCCCAGGAAGAAGAGGAGGGAGGAAGAAGAGAACGACAAATCAGAGGATGTTGTAGTTGACTTGATTATTTGTATGTTTGTCTTTCTACGTATTTATGTAAACTATCTACTCATCTGTCCTTCAGATATCAACAAGTCCTCATACGTAAACATCATTGCCTTCCAAGACGACCCCTATGAGAATTTTTTGATCTACTACCTGTAAGGTCTATATTTGGTAATGTAGTTTAGGTAACTAAACTACTAAGTTATGGTTAGTGACAGATCAGGGTTATGATTAAAGGAAACCAATGTGACTGTTGCCAGGAGACAAAATGCAAAGAGCAGTCAAAGCTGTCAAAGTCAGACACTTTTTACACCCAACCATCCACCCTGACATCCTCTCTAGTGGTTATCGCAGCGGCATAACAACGTTTGTGAGAGAGAACAGTCTTTATTCGAGTAACCAACCAGAAGTTGCTTATTAGGAAAACGTAGTGCTAAATTTTGGGCTACATGCGAACCCTCGCTTACATAAGCAGATGACAAAATGTCAGTGTTCAAGGTTACATCCACACTAATACGATGTGTTTTTGTTTTAAAACCTATAACTGTTGCTATGTTTACGCCTAGCGTCCACACTCCTCTGGCATTTTCTAACCCCTAAAACAGAGACTGTTTTAGGGGCTGCTGACCCTGTTTTTGTTTTTGTTTGAGGACGGGCGGAAACAGAGACATTTTAAAACAATTACGCAGACACCCATGTTCGCTTCCTGATTGGGTCTTATCAGCAGCGACGTGTGATTCATCACTCCTCTATCACGTGACCCTTTTCCGGAAAAAAATAAACAACATCAGTCTTGACTAACAGCAGTTAATTCAACATCGAATTACAACACTTAATTTCATTAACAGTTCCACCTGGTCGTCAGTCCAAGCATACAACTTACTTACTTTTCTCCATTGCTGTTCTTTGTTTGTAGTATTTTCTGCAACTAACTAAGCAACCAACCGCAGAGTAGACAGTCTGCTTGCTGTTTACTGCGGCACGTGAATGCCCGGTGTACGTGAATGGTTGTGCGATATGTGTTCTCAGGCGTGTAGTATGGACAGAGATTATTTCTGAAACGGTGATAAAACGCTCGTGTGAGCGGAGATCGTTTTCGTTTTAAAACGCCGTTTTAAAATGAAAATGTATTAGTGTGGATATGGCTCAAGTCAGACACTTTTTATGCCCATCCATCCATCCACCCCGACTTAAGACTTTTCACGGGAGGTATAAAAACTTCACTCTACAGCTTCCTGCAAGTTTTTCAAAGCTGTTTTGAACCATTGCAGTTTCCCTGGAGAGGATAGTCTCTTTTTGGTTTTTGGTAGGAAGTTAGTACATATGCACATACGAGGTTGGTGTTGTTTGTGCCTCATGATGATCATATAATTAAACATTTTTCTTTCTCCCACAGTTAGATTTGAATGAGTCGAACTGCAGTAACCCTCTTTATGTTTGATTGATTATGGGAGTGGATAGTTCCATTTCTTAATTTCATACAGCAAAATGAAATCCAATATTTCACTGGTTGCTGTTAGTGGCAAAGCTGAAACACATATTTCACTTGTCACTGCAAACATTTGCCAGAGTAGTCTTATGAAACTACAAGTGGTGGTTTTAAAATTATGTCCCGAGTGGTTTGACATTCACTTCTACAAACACACACACATACTGCAGCTCTCTATTTCACATGTACACACCCACTTAGATGCACTGCAGCCCTATCATACAGTGAATGTAATGGGTGACTGTGCTAATTGCTGCAGCGCTCCAAAGCAACAAGAACACCGCGGCCTCACAACCACATGAAATCATCTTATTCCGCAAGCAGCGTGTACAAGAGCCATCCATCAAGCTGTCATACTAACCTCGTTCTCTTCCAAAGGTAGGAAGTGAAACTCTCTCTCACACACTGTGAGAAGTATGACTTCATCCTCACAACAGACCATCAATCACACGCCACAGTTCAAGAAGACAGAGTCAGGCTTGAATCTAATAATTTGGTTTGTTTTAATCTGGTTGGTGCACCGGATGGGTGGTTCTTATTGCATCAGGATAACTTGAATTGTTCCAAAAAACGCTGTCAACCACAAGAGAGTACAATGATTTGATGTTCAGACTGGCTAAAGTTGCAGGTACTCTGTGTGTTTGCCAGTGTGGAAATACTCGCTCCGTCTGGTGCTGGTCATGGATCAAAACAAAAGGCAAGAATTATTTGGATGTATCATCTCAACCAGCACTGGTTCAAATTCTTTTTTTTTTTTTTTTATGCATGTAATCAGATATATCAGAGGCTACCCATGACATGTTCACTGTTTTGCCAGTATCTGTATATTAACTGCATCTGAAAATACCAAAACATGTAACTCTATTGCAAGCAAACCATATCTGCGCTGTATGAAAACACTGCATCTCCACATCAACTTTTTAAGAAATAAGAAGAACAGCCCAAAGGCAACTTTGTTCAGTAGTCTATTAAAACAGAAAACCACAGAATTGAGCCACAAACAGAATTTGGACATGTTTTCCCCATACTAGGGACTAAAAGTCAGAATATCTCACCGTTTGCTGCGTCAACTTTCACCATTCTTTTTTAATTTAGTCGCTCACAAGCCCCCTAACTTTATGTAAGTACAATACTAAATTCTTTAATGGCATCACTGCTAAACTGGTGATAGGGTGTGTCTTATGCTTCTACAGGTTTTATTTGTGTTTTCAAATAAAGTTGAATCAAACTATGTCCAAAATGCTAACACAAGTTTTTTTTAAACATATTATGGAGTGCCATGGATGTTTTTCTCCTCAGCAGACACTGCTTCAAGTAGTGAATGATGGTCATTCAGTCAGCTTCACACCAGTCATGAACCACCAGGTGGCGTCGTGCAGATTCCCCTGCTTTTGGTGCCATTTGGCAGAATACCACCAACAGTGGCTTACCAGCAGAGATAGGATGAAAGTTTGGCTTAGTGCTGATCACTGGCAAGATATGCAACTGCTCAGCAAATGGCCCGTTCTACAGAAGAAAACTACAGCAACTATGCCACAGCATGAAGCTGCAATTGTTTTTGTAGTCAACCAAATTTCTTTCATCTCTTGATCAAAACCATGGTGGGCTTGTGATATGAGAAGCTGTGTAAAAAGAACTTGGTTTGGTTTCAAAGGGTTTTTGTGGATAAAGTTGGACTTCTGTGCAAACACTCTAACCAAGGAGGTGAAATTGTTGAGTGTATAAGACATACTGTAGATAGCAGAGTTCATAACCAAAACAAAAAAAATGAACTTGTGTAAAAGAATCAGACTGATGAAACTAAATAAATGTTTGATAAACACGCATTGTATGGAATTGTTATCACACATCTCTTTTTTTACCAAAACAAAAAAATTCATGAAAAGTGAAGTAAAAAGCAGCTGCAGTAAGAGACACAATGACAGACATATGGATGCAGCAGACACATGGTGTTTGTATTGAGAAATAATCAGGCTGCGCTTTTTTTCTGCTCTTACTGACATGAGATATGATCTGCAGGATGGAGAGGAAAAGCAGAGGGAGGGCTTGAGAGCCAGAAATTAAATGTTCATGTGTGTGTGTGTGTGCGTGAGTGCACACAAAGAGACAGAGTCCCACAGTTTACGAGGTTTTGTCCCGTTTTCCCCTCAGACTGGACTCTTAAAAAAAAGACTGAAAATCAGGGAATATTACTTCAGGTCCTGTGCTTCACTGCCAGCCTATCAAATACACAAAGCAGTTAAATGAAATGACTGGAAAGTGCACTTTGAACTCAGCCCCTGGCAGAGGTCCCATTCAAGCAGAAATGTAAAAGTTCCTGTCCTTGGTGGGGCCCCCTGTTCGGGGTGTCCCCATAAAAAGACTTATAGCTGGTTACAGCAGCTTGGAAAGGAGCCCATAGATGGCCCAACAAGCCTCGACCAGCATTATTTCCTACCGGCCTCTTTGTTTGGTGAAGCCTTTTTTTGGCAGGGTTCCTATTGCAGCGCTCGACTTCCCATTGAGAAAACAACCAACCTCCCCCCTCCATCCACCCACCCACCACCGCCCCGCAACCACCACCGAGCATGGCACTCGCAATTCTGCTCTGAGCTGCAAACCTCAGGCTTTTGGCCCCCCTGTTTTCTTTAACAAATTAGTCAAAGCTTGTTTATTCAGGTTGTATTTGTTTCATTATTTTAAAGCATCACATGAACCCTCACTGCATATAAACCACATAGTTATCATTGATACTTTTATTACAGGGCTTGCCCCCCTCCAGGAGTCGTTGGTGTAAATGAAATAGCACCTCCTGGTTATTGTTTTCACTGCTTTTTATGAATGGGCTATGCAATCAAAGTTCACTATTGTTTTATTATGGGGGTAATTTATCAGTGTTCCAAGAGTTAATGGTTTCCTTGCCTGTCTCAGCAGCTTGTAAAGAACTGGAGCTCTTAATGAAGTTTGAGCACAATTTATAGTTAGCTGATAATATAAAGTTACACTCTATTACCATACAAATTAGCTTAAAAAGGTTCTGCAAACAATTATATTCAGTCAGCTTTATTCATCCCTCATGAACATTTCTGAGCAGCAATGACTCTTGGACGTTGGACTGAGTCATTTGAAGTAAATGAGCCGCGGGGTTAAAACAGGTTGGCATGGTTTGGCATGTCAGTCACAGTCCACAAGCAGAGCACAGTAGCACCTTTGCATGTTGCCCGGCTGCCTGTCAGCAGCTACATTAAGCCATTACACAAGTGTGGAAACCGCCCCCGTGGCTGGCCCACACGGCACACATCCGCTCAGGGATACATACCATAATTATCCCCCCACTTCATACTCATCTCCCCTGGCAACTGCAATCATACAGCCCAAATAGCTTGGGCTAATTCATTACTTTGGTGGAGGGAAGTTGGCTGCCTGTAATGACACCAATTGCCCTGACCTAAATGCTGTAATAGGACCTCTCGGTGCACTGGCGAGGAAATGGCTGCAATTGAGGCTCTTCCACTTCCTAGCAACCGCGGCTCGGGCCTACAATTTGAAGGGGGAAATGCTTTGCATTACCTGTGCCCCGCAGCTTGAAATGCAGCCTAATGAAGGCAAAATTGTATGAATTAAGCAGACTTCGGGGGGGGCAACAAACAGAAAAGTGGAAGCATGTGTGTCAAATGGGTTTTCTCGTTAATTCGGTGGCTGTCTTAACGGCCAGATTAGAGCCAACCGGAATTTGCCTGGTCGCGCAATCAGGAAAGACCAGAGGGGAAACAAACACAGGCCGTCTGTTTGGTCCCTACTGGACACAGAGGGAGAGAGGAGGAGGAAGGGAAAGGTGGTGGAGGTGGTGAAGGCCCGAAAGGGGGGGCTCTCACTACAGTTCCAAAGTGTAGAGTCCAATATTTAACAGCAAACTGCAAGGGTTAGTGTTTCGCAAGGCTGACCCGGGTCAAATAATATTAGCAAATACTTTTTATGATGTGTTATATACTGCTTAGGTGCCAGATGGAGAGGGTGCACCAGGCTGGACAATACAAGGAGTGAAAGAAAGTTCAGACAAGCACAGGAAAGTGAATGTTTCTAAAACTGTCAAGGTAAAACACACTAACTGAAGGATAAACTGCTCCCATCAGAGACTCCAAACAGGCTGAAATGAACATGTTTGCAAATATCAGGTCAACTGCAAGGAGAGTGACATATGCTTTTAGCAATGGATAAGCATGTTTTAAAGGGTTGCTTCACCTGAATCACAAAAAAAAAAACAAAAAAAAAACAGCAATTTGTTTTAATACTTTCTAATGAAGAAATAGTCCTTATGAAAGCTGAGAAAATTATTTATATTCTGGTGAACAGACCCTTTAAACCTCTAATCCATTCTCGATCCCTAACTTCAGATTTTTCAAAATGTTGGCAGATGTTAATAATACTGTTGCATGAGATTATTGCCGACTACATTCAGCTTCAATACCACCTATAAACCAAGTACTATGAAATAAGCAGATACAACAGAACCAGCTTTATATACGAGTCCAAAACAACATCTGTCTACACTAAAGGAACAGCCACAGCACTGAAAACTAAACTCAGCTCAGGAGCTGTACGCACACTGACATGCTATCCCCGCTAAGCATTACCTCAACAAACACCACAAAACGCAGGTTGGCCCCGTTTTAGCGCTGGATCACATCTCTGAGCTGCCATTGGTTGGCTCGCCATAAAAGCAACGCTCTTTCTACCAGCTCGTCTGCTGGAAAGCCTACCTGTGGGATGAGGTATGGATCCAGGCGTCTGATTGGTCAGGAGGTAATGTGATCTGGCTGATCTTCAGTCGGGGAGGATGAGGCCAAGTCAAGAGCTAGACAAGACCAGAAGAGCGTTCCAAAGGTGGACTGGTGAGCAGATGGAGACCAGACGAGTTCATGTTTCTCCCTGTAGTCCAGGTGAACTGTCTCACCCTCCCAAAACCTGCAAAGGAAAGACAGTCAGAACAGACAGACTCTGGATTTTATTCTTATTTTTGTTGTTAAATGATTGTTTCTGTCTGTTTTTAGTTGGGACAGCAGGTACAAAATTAGATGATTAGCCAGCCGTGGTACCTTTACATTAAAGTTGTTAACCACATTAACACTGACTCTGCTGTCACTTTCTTTTTATAAAGTTACTTTATTCTAATCAACAGCGAGACAGCACAAACTCAGTAGCATTCACTAAAAAAACAAACAAAATCAAAACCATCAAACAAAATTATTTAAATGATTTTAGAGCTTACTTGCGATTCCACAGAGAAAATCACTCTCCAAACTGTCTCTTGAGATGTTGAAAAGAACTTGGAAGCTTTAAATGTCTGGTATCAATTTCTTGTCCATTTTGAAATCATCAACAGGTGCAACTGCTACTCTTGAAACTAAAAACACTTCACTGGGAAAACGAAGCTCCCAAACTCAGGTTGTCTGTTGACGGATAAAACAACACTATTCTCAGTGAAGAAGCTTGTTGAGTTCACGTAAACCGTCACTACTCGACTCTACAGGAAACAAGTGGACTTGCAGGGACTTTGTATTACCTGCAGGGTGAATGTGGGATAAAAATGTTTGATGGCATTTCAATTTCCAGTGAAGTGCCAGTTTTGGAAGACTCTTACTTCCTGAATGTGATGCATTTCCTGATTAAACAGGATGTTGGGGGCGGGACACAACACTTGTGCAGGGTGACAGTTTTCCATGAAGCTGGAGTCTCTATTTCATGGGGTTTTTAAGGCTAATATTACAACAAAGGAAAAGTAGCCTATTGGTTTATTTAACCGGGGAAAACACACATTAATACTTTGCATTTTCTTTTTCTCTTTACTCCCTTCTGTAAAGTACTTTTTAAGTACTGTTTTGAAGTGTTTAAGTTCAACAAACTTTACCTTATTAAACATTACACAAAAGGCTATATTTATCTTTAGTCTGTAGTAGTATGTTACATAGCAAGCAGGTCATATATGCAGACTACTACTTTGCAGTGGTGAATTACATTTTGTGGGAGATTTTGGAAGTGATTTTGTAGGAAACTTAATGCTGCAAGGTATTATGTTTATTATCAACATAATGATGAAACGTATAATAAATATATCTGCAGAACATTGTCAGCATTCTGCCCCCCCTTCAATATCTCACCCTGGCAACTAAAGTTAGACTCACATTTTTATGGTTATGTTTAGGCAACTCAAAGGACTTGGTTAAGGTTTGGGAAACATCAATGGTAAATGTATATGGTTAAGATATCCAAGGTGTGCAAGGTTAAGATATGCATGTATAGTATGGTTAAGGTGAGCAAACTTAAAATGTTAAAGATCAACATGTCATGCAGTAAGTCAGTGTCACTTTCCCAAACCTTAACTAAATGTTTCAGTAACCTAACTGTAATCTTGGCCATAGGACATGAACCCATCATCAAACCAGTCATGCAAAGTTGTTGCAAATGTTTCAAAGTTAAAAATAATTTAAAACATTTTTGGAAAACATGCTTTATATATATATGTGTGTGTGTGTGTGTGTGCATGTGAAAAAAGAAGGATGAACTTTATATTTTAGTCAGAAATCAGTTGTATTATAATATAATGTATATGGACCTGTAAAGTTGGAAACAACTTCTATATCCCTCTGGGGAAACTCAATGTGGTGGTGGGTTTACCCAACTCATTATTATTGGACCAAAGTTTGTATTGCACTATTTGAAAGTAAAAAACTGTGCTCCTCTTTTGTATTTTCCATCTGCAGGCTGAGTGTTTTGTGCCACTCTGAGAAGTGGGTCAGAGCAGCAGAGGAGCCCACCACCAGTCACTTTTGGCTGCTTCAAGTCACGTCACATAAACAATGGCACTTCATGGGGAGAGGCTCGTCTTCCTTCCTGCCTGGCTTCCTGTCGATCGTTCTGCCTGACTTGGCAAACTCAATGTGTCTTACCCCCCCACCCCCACCCTTCTCCTTCACCCCTCCACCCCCATCACCCAGTCCTCTCCCAGCAGACCTCCCTCCCTCCTGAATCAGACAGCCAAGTTGGTCAAAACTGAGGAAGGGAAGGAAAAAGTGGGATGACAAAGAAGAAATGATAAATGGCAACGAAGCTACAATAGGCCTCTGTGGAAGTGGAACATACCAAGTCAACAAGTAAGGTCCATTGACATGTAGATAGTGGTGGTGGCGGGGTGTGAAGGTATTGAATGTACTGTTTGGCACCTACAGTGCACTAAACTTTTAACCCCGCCCACGACCTCCAGCTCCTTTCTCATGCAGGCTCTTCTGACCAGATTGATGATAGCGGTGCACTTCCTCTGCAGGGAGCGCGACCTTTGCTTGAATAATAGCTGACCGTTGATTAGCCTGTCTCATTAACATTCAAGGCTAGTTTTTTTTTTCCTTTTTCACTGAGCTTCCAGTCTGGAAAATGATGAATTGCAAAATTATTAAATTCAGCATGAGGTAAGAATTTACACATAAGCGAGCAGGAAATCATCCCCATTTAAAGGAAATGGGTGCACTTCTCTTGCAATGAATTTAATCAGGTTATTTTAATAATTAAAATTATGATGATTTTTTTTAATTTTACTTTATTTATTCTCTCTATATATTATTTTCCTTCTGTTTGTGATCTACAGTCTTTTTGAAGCACATATAAAGATGTCTGTATTCGTTCTGCTTGTTTAGTGCACGATGTGTCCTTTAAAAAGAGAACTATATGCTCTAGGGAAATTTGTGATTTATGATATTGGGCTATATAAATAAAACTGACTTGACTTGACTTGACTCCAGGCACTCAAGAGGATGATTTAAAACAAAAAGCTTTTAATAAATATGGGCTAGTAAATTATAAAAAATACACAAAGGTGTACTGGCACACCTGTCTTCCTCAGGAAGTCATCCTGTGGGACTGAAAAATACTAATCACAATTTTGAAAGCCAAACTCAACAATATAGTTCACTCCATGACCCCTGCAAGTTTGTTGTTCACTTTTAGGGGCTGTAAACTCTTAGGGTTTATGGGGTGTTCTTCCTGGGGATGCAAGATAACATATCTGTTTTATAGACCTATTTAGGTCAATACTAGATCAACTTGTCTGGTACAGAGTCGGAGAAGAGCAGCAACCTTTAGCATGATGTGTGACAATTTCACCTAATCAGGGCGATTTATTGCCATTTTAATGGCATCCTGACAACTTTGTTATCTGCAACTTGGATCGTAGATAGCGGACAGAAAGTCACAAAGTCCAAAGAATACCACATACATGGGGGGAAGCTGGGAAGATAGAGCTAATTTGTGTCTCTGTTTAGTGTTGTAGCTGAAGTTCATTCATGAAAAGCCTTTTGTGAAGCAAAATGTTCTCTGTCTGCCCTTCTGCCTCTGTCTTTGTCATTGTCTCTTTCTTCTCATCCTAACTCCATGACAGTGGGTCTGTTTGTGTGTGAGGCTTGTTATTGAAATTTTACATTTTTACGCATTTAAATTTCCACTCTGCAGGGTTAGGGTCATTCCTGAAGCTCAATGTCCAGGAGTTTATAAAACATTTGATTGTGAATCCAAATGAATTCTTTGATCAATGTTTTTTAATGTCTCCTTGTTTAGTGGAATTGGTAGTAGCATTACAGAGAATACTGTATACTTTGATCAATCATCTTTGTTCTCTCTTCACATTCAATCTGCTTTCTATGATTTAAAGAAAATCTGTAAAGCCTACAAAGTTAGAGCTCCTGCAAACAGAGAGCTTCATTTCTCAATCATCATCATGATATGCAACCGATAGTATGGAGTGCAAAAGTCAGAGTCACAGTGCCCTGGCATCAGATGCAACAAAACATTTCCCTGACTTTAAAATGATCACGAGAGAAAAGACTGCTGAGAAAAGATGTGGAAAAAAAGGGGCAGAGACGTAGAAGGGATTTTTTTTTTAACTGCAGGCATTCGGCCCGCCTTGAATGAGAGCTCCTTTAAAGTTGCACCTGTATAGCATGGTGGGGGTACGTCTGGAGGCTTGATGTGGGCGCAGTGTGTTCTCTAACCCCTCAGGAAAGGAAAGAATTAGAGGGGGCCTTTGTTGTCTGCACTAGCTACACCTCATATATATTTTAAAGGCACAAATACAAGAGGGCAGCCTCACTCGGCCCCCCTCCCCTAAAAAAATCTACCTTGGCGGAACATCTCTGATATTCCTGTAAAGGCAAATTGAGCATTTGATTGTGGCCAAACTTGAACGCGGTTATGAGCATGCGCCGCTGCACTGTTGTAAAAGATGAGGCACTTCCAGACAGCTGGTTTCACTTTTTCGTTCACTCTCTCTTCCTCTCTCGCTTTCCTTTTCTTTGAGCAAAGTGTTCCTCTTTTGATTCATCCTGAGTAATGGTGTGAGATTCGCAGGGCAGCTGAAGTTGCCTTTCAACTTCTCACACGGCCTCCACAGCTGGCCGTCTCCTGAGCGGGACCCTGGAACAGATGCGGACGAACAGCTATAGGCCCCTGCGTGACAACTACTTGCTTTGCAGTGCTGTTGGGTCTGTTGGAACTGAAACTATGAACGGGACCCAACATCATTGTAACTTCAGATATTAACAACACTTTAAGCATCATCACTGCATCCATTTGTAGCATACTGTCACCAACAGTCTGATGCCGCCACCCACCAAGAACCAAATGCTGCTGCAGTTTGTCTGTGGCAAATAAACTGTCACCTGCCACACTGGCTGAAAACATTTTGAGACAATAAAACATGAACATCTCTGTTGTCTATGACTTTGTTCCTGCAGACCACCGTACACTTGGTGTCAAAACAAACAAGCAGTAGCATCCAAAATTCAGTTTCTCTGCCACCTGGATGCTTGGCTAGCCTAAAAACTCACAGTACAGAATGAATATATATTAAAAAATATAGTTAAAAATACAAATTGAACCATTAAATATATATCCTAGACAAACAAATTTATAGTATCTATTAATAAAAACATATAGATATACAAATATTTGGCAATATATTGTCATTTATCAAAAATCGATACTTTTTACAATATACCAGTATGGAAATTGCTAATAATTTGTATATTTTGCAATATACTACAAATATATTATTAAACAACACATAGCAGAAATATCATTAAATCTATGTTCATTTCCATATATGCATAATGTACTGTTTTTACGTTACATACTTCAAAACGTTCTAATTTGAGAATGCGCAGTGAGGTGTGAGCATCTATACAAGTTAATCAATATATAAAAGGCATCCATATACCATGCTGTATTACCCAAGCCATTAATTAGACATAACAGACAGTCTTTTTAGTCCTAAGTGTGGGTCAGATCCTAAAGAAGTGTTGCAGGAAGATACATATGACAATATTCTGAATTTATTCTGAAAAGTTTAATAACAAAAGTTTAAATTGCTCCCTTTAAACTGCCAAACTTTCCTGAGGTTCTGCTCTGTCAGGAAGGCTGAATTAAACATTTGTATCTGCTGCTGATTAACTCCTCTAAAACCTGGAAAGATTAGACTGGCCTGCACAGTAGTCTACAACAACAATTTTGGGTTGCAAGGAAAATTACTTTGGAAATTTGGGTCCACTGAGAGAGTTTGGAAACCACTGAAGCGTTGTATCTGTTCCACAGGATGGTGTGCAGGATTGCGTATCTGCATACTATGACTCTGAATATATAATGGTCAACATCCAGCCTCACTTCTCCACACTGAAACTGCTTTGTGTGGCAAATAGCAGCCTTCAGACCTCAGCAACTTAACACATGCACACACAACACTCTGGCTGAGCAGTGATGTGGAAAAGAATTTCTCCTGGTGGTACACCAGCATTTCTGTATACTCCCTCAGAGCCTGCACACATCCTACAAGGTGCCAATCATGCCATAGCTGACCATGTCAGAGCCCTACCAGGAGCTGTGATTGACAGGTCTGTTTCTATGAAGGGGTGTGGTCTTGGAGAGTCAAGCTGGGTTGTATTATGGAGGGACGTACTTAATAAGATCTACAGCAGGGAAAGGGCCTGCCCTTAAGGTCCAATTTCTCCTTTGGCATAATACTGCCATTGAAGGAGATGGAGATAGAATCGTACCTCTCGCAGAGTTCGAAATTGAAGTGTTAAAGACCAAGGAGAGTGGGAAGAGAAATGATTGAAGTCTACTGGGATTATTTAGGAGGAGGAAGCAAACTTGTATAATGCCGCCAGAGAAACGTCAGTCCTCGTTGTCAGTTTGGAAACGATTTTCTATTTCCTCTCCGTCACATTTGGTGCATTTCTTTTCTTTTCACCACTTAACACCCTTGTTCTCTAACAATTTATTTTCCTTATCTGCTCTTACTTGTTGCTTTCACTTTTAAAGAACCCCTCAAAACCGTACAAGGACACCCCCGGTTTCAAAGAAACTGGAAGAACAAACGCATTAAAAAAAGAGATCAAAAGGGGGAGATTCAATGATCCAACCCTGTAATTCCTTGACACATTTCTAGAACCCTGTGCTTGAGTGTAAGCCTAAAATCAACAACAGATAAGCCTTTTCTGTGTCCTTTCTCTTTGATCTAGAGGTCCCCCCCTTCCAGCACGGGGGTGGGATAAGGGGAAGGAGAGGGGAGGACTCCTAAGCTTCCTGTTCAGGACCCCCCTGCTTTAGATTTGGGGCTGGAGACCCTGGAGGAAGGAGAGGGAGGAGTGCAGGGTCCCTGCTATGCAGATGCCCTCAAACTTTCCACTGTAATAAGCTGACTGTAAACATCCAGTAACATGATTATTAAAACATTTTAAAGGAACTTGATACAGAACTGCAGTCATCTGTTCTGAACAGCATTCATTTATTTGAAATGCTGGATAAGACTTGAATCTGTTTTGGTCATCCTCAGGCAGGTTTTATTTGGACTAAAGGTGTTATATATGCAGACAAAACATTTACATTAAAGGATTTGCAATATGACTTATTGAGGTTTTAAATGTGTTGTATTTGTACTGTGGTAAATAACATATATTTTCAGAGAAGCTGTCATCTTAATATTATGTTTTCTATGAAATCCTCAAGTCACATTACTTTGACACTAACATTTATGATCTTTACTAAGAAATCATATGTAAGCCTAAATGTGGTAAATACGCCATACTTCTTTACATTTTCTATTTGAGCTAAATAGCTCAAGTGTAAAATGCAAATGCTGTTTTGTGAAAGGTAGAGAAGAAGAATAAGTACAAGAGGGAGCGACATGAGATCAGCTCCTTTATGGAGGTAATCAGAGTTGTCTTCCTGTCTATTCTCCCCCTATTCACACAGCCTGGCCTTCATTCCCAAAGTGAAACTGGACACCGAGGGTTTTGTTATGGGTTTACAGCTCCAGAGGACAAGGAGACAAACAAGACGGTGCAGAAAAACAAGGCTGCTTTTCCCCTGGAGTTCTAGCACTGCTGTAAAACTGACACTAAAGTTAGAAAAATAGTTTACTTAAAAAGTAAGACGTGACTTTTTCTGAGTGTTGTTTTTTTTTTTTTGATCGAGACAGTAGTTTGATTGCTGAGTCTTGTGTTAAAACGAATTAAACTAGTTTGTGAGGTTATACAATTGACAAGAACAACCACAGTGGAAAAAGCCAAAGTTGTGGGTAGATGTCATGTCTCCAATTGGGAAACTTCTCAATTTGCACCCAGAGGGGATTACTAATGTTTGAAACGGCCCGTGTACTTTTAAAGCATGTCAGTGAAATATCACCAATATGATTTAAAGCAAAGAAAAAGTGTGGCACATTCTTCTGATTGTAAATCATTTAGGATCGGGGAATCCACTAAATGCCTGAATAATAAAGTATTGCGAATGAGAACACATTAACAACCAGGCATGAAATGCATGGTATACCCACCAGCACCTGTTTATTTACCTATTTTTAAGACTGAAATAGACATGTAAGACTTCAATTTTAAGGGTAGATTAATCAATTAGCCTCCCAATTTGTTTCCCATTGTTTTACTATTTATATTATACTGTCTTATTACTCTTAAGCCCTGGTCACACCAGCATTTAAAACAGCAATGTAACTGCCGCAATTAACAGATCTATACACAGATGCTAAGTAAATCTGCTGAATTCTTTCATGTAGGGTTCAATTTTGATATGTGAATTTGCGCCATTAGTTGTGTTGCAGCATCCACTAGTATGCCGTAATAAACTGTGTGATCTTATTGTCCTGTCCCGACCATGCTAAATAGCTTGCTAGCTGACACAAGCTAGCTAGCACAGAGAGCTATAGTGACTGACCAGAGCATGTTCCGGGCTGGCTAGCGTATGAGTGGTTAGCTCACCAGCTACAGTAGTTCGTTAACTAGCCCTGCAAGTAGTCACTACATCATCCAAACTTCTAGCAACACGTTTTCAGCAAAGACGCGCAGATTAGATTCACTGTGCCACTTTCTGGTGTGACGGGGCCTTTAATATTAGTCACTTAGCATTAGTTTGTTAGTCATCTGTAAAGCATTTGCAGCTTGTATGAAGGTCCCATACAAATTAAGTTTAAAGGACTAATTGATGGAAAAAGTGCCAAACTAATGAGGTATATGTGACATGGCTTTGTAAGGAAACATGAAACTCCTTTCTGAACATATTTTAGGAGAGTTTAGGAGTGCAAGAAGCTTAAATCGAAGGACTCTGGTTATATAGGAAGTGACCTCATGTTCTTCAAGATAAGTCATCACCAAAACTCTGATTATCTGATCATATACGGGCAGATTCAAATTATATTTTTCTTGAAATGAGTATCCTTGTGTTGGCCCCAAAACCCAGGTAAGAAACAAAAGAGGGAAAACCTCTCTCAGACCAGACCTGAATACTTGTAGGGAACATGGGTCTTTAACAGGATCAAAACCAGCCTGATCCAGAACTCCACAAAGGCCAAAATATCTCAGCAAGCCCACCTGTCTGTCGACCACACAGCAGACTCAAAGGTCTTCTGATAGTGTAGGAGACTAAAGCCTATCCATCTGTGTCTGGGGATTCTCTTAAGGGTGGGGGGTGGGGGGCATCAGGAAAGGAAGAAGGAGGAGGGTCTGGAGGGTCGAAGGGTGAGCAAACCGGCAACTGGGAGGTTAACCATCGTACTGGGGATGGGATGGAGGCTTTGGGGGGGAGGTTGTGGAGGGAGGGTTGCAACTTCCACCTGGTGACTGGCTGACTGATGTAAAAAAAAAAGAAAGTCCCTCATGACCCCCACCCTGTTGCCCCCCAGCCGAGAAGAGCCGGACGGGACTAAAGCCCCCCATTGTTGTCCTCTCACACAGGATCACCAAGGCCCCGGCAGTGAGAGAGGGACGGGGGGTTGGAAAAAGGATGGGGCTGGTGTAGGAGGGGGAGAGTATGGTGTGTGTGTGTGTGTGTGTGTGTGTGTATGGGGTGGGCTGGGGGGGGGTCAGCCCGCCAGCTCAAACACAATCGTGTGATAGGACTTGGCCCTATCTAATCAAGGGCAGGAGGTCACTTCCGAACAACTGGGCAATAAAAGATTATTTCTAGCCACATAACAGAGGAGCCGTTGGAGGGGGGAGGTGGGAGAAAGAGAGGGATGGAGAGAGAGAGCAGGGGGGGGAAGGGTGGCTGTCTGTGAGGAGAGGAAGTGAATTGAAAAAAGCCAGCAGACGGGAACCATCTGTCTGGATGCACAGTCTAATCTAAAAAAAAAATGAGGGAATGAAGGGGGAGGAAAGGGTGGATAAAGAACGAGCCAGCTTCCTCTTCTTCTTCGCAAACAAACTCACATACACACACAAATCTATCTATCATTATTGCTATCTATCTAATGTGCATATGTGATGCTTTTTGTTGTCCTTGGTTAAGATATCAAAGGGAAAAACAGAACAAAAGTGGTTGTAGGGGGCCTGGAATGCAGCAAACACACAAAACTGTCCCCCGGAGCTGTTAAAAGAGGAACAAGGACGTGATCTTGTCAGGGTTAGGCTATGCGAGAAAAAGTTAAAGCAGCTCTGGATTAAGAGAAAACACGGCAGTATGTATCAGAAATGTTCTTCAACGTGAAGGCTGGATTCTTGTGGACTTTTCTGACAAGGTTTTTTAATTCGAGGAGGTGATTTTTGTGTAAGACAGGCTCTGTTTTTGTTGTCATTCTCTGATGTTGGTGTCATTTTGAAATATCCCCCACTATAAACTAGAGTTTTTTGGTATCTCTTGAACCATTCTGAGCATATTTGGGGATCAAATCTAACGACTCTTGACAACTGGCTGTTTCCAGCAACAGTCTCCAATGAGAGCAACACTGAGACAAACACCCCGCTGATTTAATTAGCAAGCGGAATACAAAATCATAAGCTAGTCTATTGGGGCCTGTGAGAGCTGGCAAAGGCTTTTGCGCTAACTTTGCAGGAAGGAAGTGACACTTTGAATACTGATGAGTCAATCGCGCTGATGAAATAGGAGCCATTGATCAAGAGCAACGCCTGGCCATTAATTACCAAAGGAGCCAAATGAATGATTGCCAAGGGTCGGGTATTGTATTGATCCATGGGCGCCCTCCTCCTTCTCATCATCATCATCATCATCATCCCCTCCAATTGGCCTTTGTCCATAAAATGGCAGACAAAGACAAGAGACAGGAAGGGGGCTTGGAGAAGAATGTGGTATCAGACAGCTAGTAACGTTGCATAGACACATAGCAGGTTAGGAGGGGAGTGTGAAAGTTTTACACTTAAGTTCCTGTGGGTGGGTGTGTGTACCCAGGAGCAAATGCTCAAGAGGCTCAAGCCCCAATGAAACACCTCCATCTTGAATAGCCCTCGGCACCTGATAAAACACTGGGTCGTCCCTACAGGCTGTTTATGGCTCCTGAGGAGGAAAGAGGCCGCTAAATGACTGTCTGCTGACACGCCGCTCGTTTGGCAAACAGGAAGCAGCCAGGAGAATCTAATTGTCATTTGCATTCATCCAAATGACAAAACGTATTTTCTCTCTTGCCTACCCAGCTCTATAAATTCTTTTGGTTTTATTTGGTTTTGAGATATTGGTCACTGAGATTTCTGACTTCACTCAAATACAAAGAGATCAATTTTAAATGGGTTTGTGCTGCTCAAAACACTGTTAATTACATTTTAAATCTCAACAACAGTCTCTCCAGAGACAATGTCCCAGTTACTTTGGATAATCCACAGACTCACTGTCAACAGTTTTCATGGGGACTATT
This sequence comes from Macquaria ambigua, assembly GCA_008360985.2. NCBI lineage: Eukaryota > Metazoa > Chordata > Actinopteri > Centrarchiformes > Percichthyidae > Macquaria > Macquaria ambigua. The sequence goes on from VMKM01000047.1 coordinate 862,775, forward strand.
TCATTTGAAAAAAATATAGAGTAGTTCCAGATTATTATCCATTATCCATAGTAACCAGGACATCGTTTCTGCAAAGACACTGTTTTGGGGTGGAGGCAGAAATCTCAGAGACAGATATCTCAAAACTTTGGTAAATAAAACCAAAAGTATTTACATGCTAGATACTACTAGAAATATATTTTTTCTAACTATGGGGAGGGAAAAGATTGTCCAGCTGCTGCAGTCGAATTAATTTGTATTTGTAAGGAATTATCTAATTATCTTTCAGGACATCCCTCCATGAGATTTTCTAGATCCACTTTCTGCACAGACCAGTTCTGTACCACTGACAAAGTCAAGCAGTTACAATCATGTTTATGTTCTTCAGTCGATGGCTACTTGGACCTCTCTGAGAGCCACAAAATCCGTTGGCCTTCTTCTGTTGTCAAGCCAAAAACAGTCTTTATAATATCATCTCTGTTAGGTGAAAATATCACATCTCCAAGTTGGGGGATTTTCATGTTTTAAGTTAAATTGAAGGATTACATGTTCCTCTGTGGGTTGAGAAAATTCTCCAAACCAAAACCCTTTCAAAACCTGTTATATAAACTCTGAAACGCATGGTGGTCGAGGCAAACACAAGGCTGCTTTTCTTATTTACGAAGATGTTTACACTTTGGATATACAAGGTTTTCATCCAACAACAGCAGTATACTATATTTTTCTGGTATTTTAGACACAGTGAGTTATAGTAGTGATTTTATCAGGACTTGTACTCAAATGTTGTATAGCTATCTGATATTTGTTTTATGTCATTTTAATCCTGTGGAGCCCGAGTGTGGATGTTGGAGCGGTTTCTAAAGACATCAACTCTCACATGTCGCTCCAGCACACAAGAGATCATCCAAAACCTAATATCTGAGGAGATAACTTCCATAAACTTTGGTCATCACGCTGAAGTCCAAAAAAGCCGCCTTCCTCTCCAAAATCCACCACCCCCACGTTTCCCCTGATTGCTAATTTCTATTTATATGCCATGAGGGGAAATAATGAAAACCAGATGAGGAGGCGGAGGAAAGCTGAAGCAGGCCTTTTGGTGATGAATGCTGTGGAGGAGGATGACTGTTTATAGAGGATCCTGCTCCATCGCGGCTGTGCCGGCAGCAGCGGTGCCCTGTCTAAGAAAAGGACTGCCCCGGTAGGATGTGTGGGTTGGAGGTTCCACCATGACTCACTTGGTAGTCATGCATGTTTGCACTTGTATGGCCCCAAAAAACCCAAAGCTGCAGCAAGGGACCCGCCAAGCCTGACAACTCCAAATAGCATTACGTGGGTGTGTGGAGCAGCTAAATTTACTCTGAAACAAGTGCAAAGAGGAGTAAGGAGGGGCAGGTTGTGACCATTTATACCATTGAATTACTTAATACTGACTCAGATTTCACTTTTTTTTTTCAGTGGAGTGGTAGTCCAGTGATGAGTAACATGTGACGCAGTTACAGAGCAGTTCACGTGGCAGTGTGACTGAAAAGTGAAAGAAACTATTCATGGACCTCAAAATGTTATTTTAGACACCTCCGCCGATTAGATCAGAGACGTAAGAGACATGTTAAGGACTTAACAGAGCCAAGTTCTGGAAATGGTGGGGGTAGTATCTGTTTCCTTATTTGGCTTAGGCTGGAAAATATCAAGTAAACACTGCCTTCCTGTTCACCGCCTTCTGAATACAGTTTAGACCCCCCC
>VMKM01000048.1:600000-863387 GCA_008360985.2 Macquaria ambigua
GATATCTCTCTTCAGTCTCATGTGCTCGACCTTACTGCTATCTCAGAGGAGCAACTTACAATGCCTCCTTTGAACAGATGGTGGGTGAGTTCTGACGCATCTGAAAAGGGAGAACCTTGATCTCTGTCCAGCTGTTTCAATGCTGCAGTGACCCAGCTTGAGTCTTAAACACAGCTCATAGTAAACAAACACAAATCTGCACAGCTTGAGTTTGTACATATTTCAATCACGAGCCACAGCAGTGTCTCACTTGCCTTCCCCGCCAGCAGCAGCAGCAGCAGCAGCAACAGTAGTGCTGGCCTTGGGTGGAACACAGATCAGATGGTGAGGGAGGGATGTGTGTGTGGATAAATAAGAGGGAGGGCTGCAGGTAGCAGTTTGCACAGCTGTAGACTGTCCTCGCGGCGGCCGTGTGTTTAATAGGGCCTCCTCTGATGGAGACACACCCTCTCTGCGTCACTGAGATCCCACCTCACTGTAAGGCTACGGGGCTTTCCGGATGCAATCAAAGTCCTCCAAGCAGGAAGCGATACACTGCTCACATGCTCCATTTCTGCTTTCCCTGGGTTTGCTGTCACTGTTGCTGTTCTGGCACTGTTTCTAATTATAGTTTTTTTTCTGTTTTAATACAACCTATCTAACAATCTAATACAAGCTGCACAACTTCCCCCAACAACCCCTCCAATTGGTCATCAGTTTGTATTAGCTTTAAATCCAATTGCATGGTTAAGTGAGGGTTACTTTTTTATTGCCTCACTCTGCATGACTTATAATATGTTTTATCATTACTAAATCATTTAAGCATGATGCCAAAATCCAAAGGCAGAGTGCAGGGTTTGCATTCTGTAGCACTAGCCGCAAGCACAAACAAGCCTACGGTTGCAACATACTGCAGCTTAATGTGCTTTAGCAAGCTTCCACTAAGGCAAGCAGAAAATAACAAATGCTGGATACAAATGCTGTTTGTATCAAAAGGAGGATCTTACTATGACAATTCCCCTTTCTTAATTCATGAGCCCTTCTTTAGGGCTGGCTAAAACCGATTCTGCCGGCAAATATCTGACATGTTCTAGGTCGGACCAGGCTCAGCCCTAATTGTCGTGACTTTATAGCAATTTGTTCCTTCTCCGCCTATTTGAGCAAAAAGCGTACCTTCAAGCAGAGTGTAGTTAATGTGGGTGCAGCCTCAGAGAGAACAGCACAGCGTTTAGTCTTGCCGTGGCAGCTTAAAGTTACAATCGGAGTGTTTCCAAGACTTAGAGAGAGGTGGCAGATAGAGGGTGGGCGAGCTGCGGGGATTAACTCCGGGCTGGCAATTTGAGGTTTATACCCAGCAAGCTGTTAGAAAGAAACTTCAGGTATGCACAACTCGTTCCTCTCCACCTCACTGTGGATTTCATTAATCACCACATCTGTTCGTTTCGCACTGCACACCCACGCTCAAATAACTTCACAACCATTCCAATATGCCATTTTTACAGTTCTAACTATAGCCGAGAAAAACTAGAAAAGAACATCTTGGCAGGGTGTTAAACAGCAAATAAATGTGGGTTGAAAATAGCTCCTGCAATTATAAACCTGTTGAGTTTTTTAACCATTTTATTAAGAGACTTAGACACGAGTACAAACAACCCACCTTCTCACCCTTATTTCTTTGAGAAATATATCATTGCACATGATACACAGTTGATATTCTCACAAAGAAAGAATAACACAACATAAGCTGGCCAGTTTACAGAGGAGTGGCTCGGGTCATTTTGATTATGGCAGAGATTAAACTAACACCAGATATCTTTCAGTGCAGGTTTCTTTTTTCTCAGACAGCAGAATCTGACTGGAGTCAAACATGAATAGTAAGGAGATGAAAGCCAAATCAATCTGCCGACAGCACTCAGCAGTCAAATGTTATTTCTTCCTGCGTCCTTACACAGTCTCATTTGGCTATTTGTTTATTTCATTGCATCCTCATTAGCTTCTGCCACAACAATTGCCATTCATCCCGGGGTCCATACTGTATAATTGAGATGGAATTCACATTTCAGACAGACACAGACTGTCTATGCATGAGACAAAAGAGAAAGTAAAAGACAGAATCAAGGTGAGGGAGGATACATCACATGGCTGCTGCATGCTACATGAATATAAAACTATAAGACTAGTTTAATGCATCCCGGTGTGTTGTGATAAATCTGGAAAAACGCTCCTGCATGTGTGTGTTTTAAGAGGTTGGTCCTGGGTCCAGGAAAAGACAGCTGACCTCTGCTCACTTGGCAGGTTCGACATGTTTTTGCCTGAGTGTTAAAGTTAGACTGAAGAGACGTCAGTTGTCTCTGAGACTGTTGCCTTTTTAATGGAAAGGAGCAGAATGGATCATTGTTAAGCAAAAGCTGGAAGTCACAGCCACCTGTTACGCATTTCAGTGACCATACGGACAGTGAGGGGCTGATCCCGCAACCCTGTTTGTGGCTTGTTTGAATTTTGTCAGCAGTACTCAAGATGAAATAAGAGTCATTTATAATTTTCAGGAGCAACAGAACTTAAACTTTCCACATTCAAATTTGCCTTCTTTTTCTGCTCAGTCTGCAGTACCTTGCCCTGTCAGACAGACTGCAAGATTTATTAGAAGTAATTAACAGCGTCTCTCTGACATTAATGAACTTCGCTCATTGTCCAGCCATATTGCGGACCAAAACACAGTAAGATCACAGCATTTAAACCTCAGAATCTGTCCGTGCAGCTCCTATAAAGACCAAGCGATAAAAATGTGACAACAGAAATACACCGAATTATTTTCAAAATATGACTATGAACGTACTTTCTGTTATAGGATGATGTCTAAATGAAAGTCTTTCTAGGAGCATAGGCTGTCAAAGTCAGTTCCTTTGTTAATGGTCAGTGGAGCACAATCTCGATGGCGTCTTGGTTCATTTAACTTTTCATTTCCACTGTCTGATTAGGCAAATGTCAGACTTGGTACAGCAGTTCATCTCTCCTTCCCTTTACCCAGCACCCTGCTATAGACAATCTGCTCCAGGGATGCTGATCTGTTGCTGACCCTGACCTCTGACCTCCCTGTGGAAAAACCTTCACTCTGTGGAGATAAACATTATGTCCAATGATTATTTCAATACAAACCACCACCAAATTCAAATGTATGCAGCCAACACTACATTTAGCAGCCAAATATTAAACAAGAGTCAAAATCTCAAGACATAACTCAAAAACCTGGACAAGCGCCCTCCTACAGTAACAAGTCTTAGCAGATCCATCCATGATATATGAAGTCCCAATATAGCCTCTGTTCACCGACATGTTGAAACTGGCTCAACTGCAGCCCACATAAAAGCAGTCAGCTACTGAATATGAGGAAAAGAATGATAATCTTCATTGTGATGCATGCAAAAGACAAACGAGAGAAAATAAAGATCAGGACAGAAACTCCACGCGCTTGTTCCATTAACCCACATTGAAGCACCGGGTCGACTCAAGTCGCTGCAGGTTGTCAAACGGAGATCTCCCAGCATTTAAGCACACGATAAACACCGCGGGTTTAACGAGGATTGCATTCACTGCCACGTTAAACCTGAAATGGACGGTTCGCGTGAAAAAAACCAACCGTGCGCTGCTGTGCGTAACGGACAGGTAAAACACGGCGTTGTGTGTGACTGAAAAATGACAGAAAATTTGACGTTTTCCACGCGCCAGATAAGTGTCAAGATGCAAAAGACGCCGTGATGAAATAAAGTAACCGTATCACTCACCTTGGCGGCTTCCACGTTGAGTCCTGAGCGCAGATTGTCTTGGAAAAGGCGAGGCGATGCTTCAGTGTTGCCGCCTGTCACCGGGAAGGAGGAGTTTGTGTTTACTCCAACATAACAGAACTGGCTGTCAGCGAGCACACGGACCCTCTCCCTGTTTGGCGAAGAGAGGGAGCCACAGTCTGGCCACACTCTTTATTACAGCATGTGTGCTTCCTCATGAGACTGGGGACCTCCAGTCTGTCCCAATGTAGTTTGTTTTCATTATTGTTTCATTTAATCCCAGTTGGAATAAAACGTTGGGTTATTATTGGTCAAAACACACTGATAAGTATAATTAGAATGAGCTGCGGAGTGTATTATAATAAGTTTGGGGTTAAATCATTTTTTTCCAGGCATTTTTTGCCTTTTTTATTGGATAGGGACAGATGAAGAGACAGGAAAGGCGGGAGAGAACCCGAGCCGCTGTGGTAAGGACTTAATACGTTTTTTTAAGGAAAGTAATATCCGAAAGAGAAAAAAGCCCTCAACGTGCTTATTCATTACCTGTACCTAAATAATATAAAACACTATTCACATGTGTCAAAAATATATGTAAGTTATGAAAATAAAATGAGAAAAAGAGTTTGACAAGTTAAGACCTCTAAGTTTTATTGTAAATCTACCCCTAAAATACTGTAAGCCTGTTGCTGAAATTATTAGCTTTTTGCTGATTCAATGACACCCAGAGATAAGAGGATTGGTGGAAACATTTTGCAAAAGCATAAACAGATTCTCTTGATAGCTTATCTACTATTAACAGAAAGCAGGAACTCCTGAAGCTTTATGGCCTACTGTAATGAGAAATAGCGCTCTCTTCCTGTCTTGTCTCATAAAGCAGCTTCATCTTGTGCCATACATCAATGGCACCAACCAAGTGGTGTAGTGTCAGTTTTAGACCACTTATGGTATAATTTGTGTTAATGTCTCAAATTTAACTTATTATTTGAGTTCAAATGTAGCACTAATCCTATCTAATTCTTTAAACTAAACAAAAAACTTAACCTATCATGGCTTTAGTGCTTTATTGATGACTCCTACATGTGATCAGATGATCATTCCTGTAACTTTTCTCCAGTGTGATGGGTAAATAATTAATCTGTGTTGTGTTTTATGACCCTACAATTTCAAGAACAGGACTTTGAACCCAAGACTGTGAACGTGGTTCCCTCAAAGTGGGTGTGCGTGTGTGACACTGAACAATAAAGTGTCTTTTCAAAAAGTGTCTTTTACGTGTCCTGAAGTTGCTTTGTTCAGCTAATTGTGCATCCACTGTTAGTACAGTTAGCACCCTTCAGAAAATAGTTCACAGCCCTCACTGTACATTCAGACAGATATGGTTTTCTTTGGCAGTCTGAGACCAGACACGGCACAGCTATCATGTTTAAACTGTTGGGGAAACTGGTGTCCCTACCATGACAACCAGCTCTGTCTTTTCCTTTCAAACCAAAGGTCACAGCCATAATCGAGAGATTTTATGACCAGCAGTCCACATTTCGCTCCACCCTGGAAGGTATCTCACACAGAGAATCTTTAGAGGATCAGAGGGTCTTAATCTGCTTCTGAGGCTTCATCAGAGCTTTAGAGAAGAGACGCTGGGATTTAGATTTAACTAGTGCAACTGGAATACAGCGATAATGCCTTCCACTACGAAGACTCTGCATTTCATATCCAGTGCGTTGGCTACTTCCATGTCTGTTGGGGTGATGGGGTATGGCATGTCAATACAGTGGGCTAAGACGACCATGGAGTGCACAGTAGCTGGAAGTAGCTTCACCAATGGAAGTGCTGTGATCACTTTGGAGCTTTTTACCGGGATTATGAACAGAACCTTTTGCCCCTTGTTTGGAGGTCTTGATGTATTTCAAGGTAACTTTCCAAGGCTCTCAAAGGGCCAGTTCACCCAAATTACAAAATATTTTCTCACCTACATACCTCTAGAATCTAGCCATGCTGATAGTTTTGGTTTTATTTTCCCAGGTTTTGAGATATCCGTCTCTGAGATTTCTGCAGACAGCGCTGAAAAATGAAATATAAATAATTTAACAGCAGCATGTCTTTCCAGAGGCAGTATCTCTGTTACTGTTACTCTGATAATCCAAGGACAACACTGTCAACTGTTTTTGTATGGGTATGGGTACGATTTAGGGCAAAAACACTTATCTCAGATATCTCAAAACGTGGGCAAATACAACAAAAATGATCTGGATGGCTAGATACAACTAGAGGTAAATGAGGAAATATGATGGTTGTTTCTTTTTTGTTTTGTTTTTTTGGGTGAGTTGACCCTCACACAGTTTCACCAGCCTGTAATATAGTATAACGCATGTAAACTCTACTAAATTATACTGTATAACCATAATGTTTTGTACTCTCTCTCTCTCTGTGTGTGTGTGTGTGTGTGTGTGTGTAGTGATTCCTAAACTGATAGAAACAGGAGTTACCCCTGTAGTCCTACACACTTTGGTTTTGTGCCTGTTGGCCGTGTGTCTGCTGTTTTCTGCCGGCAGCATCCTTATCTCCCTCTACAACAGTGTCAGTAACCCTTATGAGACCTACATGGGGCCTGTTGGCATCTACACCTGCAGCTCGCTCAGCGGTAAGTCCCACAAATGTTAGAGCACTAAGCATCTGGGAGTAGGAAAATCCCTGCTGAAGACATTTAAGTGGTGGTTGGGATATCATTGTATCCCTTTCTTTCATTTGTGACAGTACTAATAGTACCCTTTCTCCTGCAGCATGTTTGTCTGTTGTGGTCCTTATCATATTTGCGGTGAACGTCAACGTGACCAACATGGCAGAGGATTTGATAGAGAACTTCGCCGATACTATTCCAGTGGACCTGATGAACAAGTCTTCAGAGATGCTGCTAGGATACTACCTGATCATCCCGTACACGGCGCTCTCTCTCGTCGCCATTGCTTTGATCTACATGTACGACCACGCAGCCTACACACACAGGAGAGAACAGCAGAGGCCTACCGAGGACGCGCCCAAGGAGATAATGATGTATTAGTGGCCTGCAATGGAGTCAGTTTTCAATGACATCAAGACTTTCTGGAGTAACTTACTTTAATGGAGAATTACAGACAGAAATTAGATGTATGTACAGTAAAATATGGATGCAGCTTGTTTAATATACAGTAAGAATATACATAGAAAAACACAATATCATGTTTTTAATGTCTTCACACTATGAGAAGCAGTTTTATCATTTTGGCATTTTAATTTGACATAAAGTTATCATATTGGAAATGATTTGCTGATACAATAAGTTTATTAGTATATAAATCAATTTAGGTTTATATCTTTTCGACTGACGTGACACACTTAAAAATCTATTTATTTTGTGTAGAAATGACAGTCAAATGCATCTTTAGGTCTTCAATACATTATGTGTTATGTGTCTGAAACAATAGTTTGCATAAAATAATCAAATGTAAATAAACTGATGAGATGAGGTTGTTCTCCTTTATATTTTAAAGGATGGATTTTTCCAAATAAACGTAATGTTCCAGATTTACTAAAAGAATGGAAAACAGTGTAGTTGATGAGTAAATCATATTTTTGTGAAAAATCTAAAGGTTAAATTTAAAGAAAAGGCGAGAGAGGTGGAGTAAAGTGGGAAGAGGCATGTGGGGATTAAGTGATCTCTGCTGCCCTCTATCTCTGAGATGCTGTAAATGCAAAGAGACGTCTCATGCCAAATTTCAAGTCAGCACACCTATCCTTGAAACAGGAGTAAAAGAGAAAATGATTTTGCTGATTTTCTTTTTAATCAATCTTTCATCAGTCATGGCTGGCAGTTGTTGGTGTTTGTCTATTTTTAATTATGGGATATTTCTGTCAAATGGTCTGACTAAAGAAAGACAAAATGCAAAATGCAAAAGCTGTCATTTATCTTAAAATCTCCAGGAGGGAGCACTGACACAGGACACACATACCTGGATTCTCACAGGCATTCCCATGACTGGAAAACTGGAGAACTCCTTCACGACACCACCTGTCCCGTTATGTTAAACTACACGTAAAGAATAACATTAAATGGTTGAAATACCTAAACTTAAGCTATTTTCAACTATTTATCCGCTTTTAGCTAACTATTTCGACTCTTTAACCATTAGCCTACTTATAGGGTAGCCCTCTATTTCAGTGATTTTATCCATTACTTCTGTTTCAACCATTTACTTCTGGCTAACTATTTCAATGTTTATCCATCACTTTTAGCCATTTTAATGTTTATCCATTACTTTTTGGCTAACTATTCCAACTGCTTACCTTTAGCTTGCTATTTATTTGAACCATTATCCATTATATTTAGCTAACTGATAAGACCTCGCTGCTCATTTGCTAACAAGTTTTCACGTGCTCTAAATCACAACACATAGTGTTCAAGTGTTACAGCTGACTCAATATGTGGATATATTTTTTGATCAAATCCTAATTTCTATTTTTTCAAATGAGTTGATCTACTCTACAATCTTTCCATGTACTGTAACCCCTGGCGACTGTGAAGGTACCTCCTGGGGTTATACCCTCTAAATTACTGACATAGGCCACATGGATTACTTTACTTACCTTCATCATTTCATGACTCATGATAAAAGCAGTGCTTAAGTTGAGCCCTTTAAACTCCAGTGATGCATTGCATCTTAACTGTATCCACTTCCATGTGGGAAAACAAAACCAAGCAATGGTGACATATATAGTGATCGAAACAAAGCTTGCTGATTCTGTAGAAGCTGGGTCTTGCTGAGAATCGGTGTCTATTGTCTCCTGGATCTTCAGACGCTCTCACAGCTGTGATTCACATGACTGTGTGGACATGAGAGCAGGGGCGAGGTGTCCTTTTACCGTTTCCCGTGTCCCATCACTCAGGGCCTAAAGTCTGTTTGGACATGCCCTTTCCAGCACCTCTCAGCCCCGAAACGCCTTCTACCTGCCTTCAAAAGAACCACTCTTCCTTCAAGTCTCATACTTCAAGGGACCTGGAAGGTTGCAGTAATCTGCTTTGTGCTCGTCAGTGTGAATATGTATTAAATTTCTGAGAATGCATGCTTTATACAATGAATCAAAAGCATTTCAGGCCAGATAGAAATTCTGTTAGCAGAGTAGAAAATCCACCACATCTTCTGAGGTGCAAAGGTTTCAAAGCAGGAGAACCTTCTGCTTATTCAGAAGAATACATTTCTGTTTTTTAGTCTATTAAAGGCATTGGATTACACTGATCAATATTCAGATTTTAACCTTTATTTTCTCACCTGTTACCAAACTACTCCTGTCAAAATACCTGATGTAGGATGATGCAGCCTGATGTAACCCTGCAGCTGTGACAGGCAAACCAGTGTGAAGCCGTGGCAGGTTGTATTCTCCAGAGGAGGCCACGTCAAAGCCTGTTTCAGCGCAAAATCGCCTGCTGTGAAATTGATACGCTCTTCACAACACTGCACAGATCTGTCAGCCATTAGAGACCCTCTTATTTTATTTTTCATCCTTTGAAATTCAGCATTGACCCAGTCTGACCTCTGACGGGCTGCAAGAACAAAATACTAAAACTTGACTTGATTTCTAAAATATTTTTTTCCAGTCAGTTGGCACATATATGCAGTATGTATCTTTACTTCTCCCCCTTTAGCCATGATAAGAAATAAAAGGCTCCTTATAGACAGATATAACGACATTTTAAATCAATGTAGGATCCCTCGATTCTGGGCATCAACCTATTTAACAGCTGCCAGAGGAGATATTTCACTATATCTATTACCGATCTTCTCCTGTGTGCACTGAGGTGTGGAATAGCTGAATTGCTATTGAGAGACCCCTCTCGCTGTTTGCTGTGCAAACATTGATTGAATAAAATCAGAGATGGGCAGTAATCTCTTCCTCTCTGCATGCTCTCTGTATCTTGGCTCACCAGAATGGATAAACCTGGGATTATGCAGAAGCCCTGAGCCCTGACCACTCACTCTGTGTGATAGGATTAAAGCTGAAACTTTTGTACCTGTGAAACCTTATCCTCCCAGGTCCTGCATTACAGAGGCCTGTGAAACAGACACCTCCAGCTGCAGGGCAGGGGGTGCACACATTCAGCCATGTAGAGTCCACTCTGCTGGGGCATAGCGGGTTGGGGGAAGGGGTCTGGTCTCCTTCCACCTTTGGGAGTTCATTTCACATTGACAACTGAGAGGTATGGGTAGGTGTATGTACGTAGAGGGGGGAGGGAGTGTCTACAACACTTGTTCCAACACTTTCACAAACACCTCGAAAGGCTCCTCACCTTGAAATACATAGATCCAGGCTTAGAAATGGAAAAAAGAAAAAATGCAAAATACACCAAGACAATAGAAACATTCAGAGCATTCCTCAGAGAAAATACTTGAGCCTATCAACCTGAAAGGTCCAATCACGCCCCAAATCGTTTTTATTTGTTGTCCTTATCACTACTGAGTGACCTTCTCCCTCCACAGAGACAGTAAGATAGGTGTGTCTGTGTTGCTGTTACATTTTCCTATGAGGTAATGAACATTTACGGCACTGCTACTTCCCTGTCTTGACGTCACGACTTAGCAACAGTATATTACACATTTAACACATTAGACACGCCACTATTGTTAATGGTTATATAGAATTTACATACTTCTTCGCTATACTGTCTATTGTTTTTAATTACTTTTTACACGTATACAACTGATTAACATATCAATACAACATTGGGCAAAACATCTTATTTTTGAAAGGAAATGAAATTTAAAAATTGAGAAAAAATAATTATGTATTTTGTATTTTGTTTGATATGTGCTCAAATTTTGTATATGCTCATTGAAATTGTTCCATTATATTTCATATTTTATTTATTTATTTTTTGCTCAGTCAATTAGGAAGGCAGCCGTGCATTTCACTGTATATTATACTGGTATGATTGTGTATATGACAAATAAAAATTTAATTTTGATTTGATATTTTAATGTTACCCTATACTTTTCAACACTGTAAAGGGAGGATTTACGGGGAGCAGGTATAAGAGAATAACACCAAGTGATGAGCTGTACCTCTCTGTACTCGCAAGGTGCTCTCACACTCGACCTGACCGTGGGATATTGGAAAGTAGGCAGGTTCTTTACTTATCTCAGTCATTAATCTTAATTTGTCAGTGAAGGCTGAGGTGAAGGCGGAGGGAAGGTGAGAGGGAGGAGGAGGAGGAGGAGGAGGAGGAGGGCTAAAAGGTAATTGCACCCCTGCTGCTCCATTATGGTGTCATTCCACTGTTAACAGAAGATACGATCTTCTCCAAATCACCTGAAGCCAATTCCCCACTTTACCTGGCTGGGACAGAGAGACAGAGAAAAAGACAGAGAGGGTATTCAGCCTGGTCTCATAACCCATGATGGAGACAAACTGAACCAATCCATCTGTGCAGAATCTTTCTGACCAATCCGTCTGATGCCGGATGACTGTTTACAGCCAGAGTGATGGATGGAGGGAGGGCCAAGCACTTTCTCTGCCCCATGCCGCTTGACACCATTGTTGATTAATGTGCCCCCTGATTGGCAGGTGTGATAGATATCAGTGGGTGCAACGCATAGGGACACGCAGTTAACCTACTGACACAGCACACGGTTCAACTGAATTGGCGGCATTTGACCCGAACACAGAAACAAACACTTAACATTAACAACAGTAAATCTTAGAGGGCAGTAAAATAGCAATACTGCAGAGAATTTAACTGATTTTTGTGTTGTATGTTAATTCAAACCCACTATATTTCTGACAAATGGTTTATAGAAGAAAAGGATTAAAGAGATCAAAGAAAAAAGATGAGAAGATATAAAATAGTGTAAAAAACAGATATCTACAGCTTTTGTGGAAGTGAAAAATGTTTCCTCTCATAAAAATAAGAGAGTGTTGTGCTGTCTGTGAATTTGTTTCATATCTCACATTACATATTTGCATATCCTGTATACAGAGTTGTCTGTGACCCATTTCTGTCTAGATATGATGACTATAAGAACTCATTCTTTCTTAATTTCAAATTGGGGCATGCAGACATTCCCTCTCCTGCAGCACACACAAACAAACTTCTGTGACACAGAAACTTTCTCTTTTTGTTTTTTCTTTCTTTAATTTTTAAGTTTTATTTTTGCCTGTCAGGTTTTAAGTGTATTGCAGAGAACAGTACCTAACATAGGAGACACTTTAACACTCGTGAATGAGGAACATAATGATTCATTTAGATTTACTGAGACTCTAATGGTCCTAGGCTGGGGCAGATCCTAGCAGTCTGAGCCTGCCCGATAGAGGTGGAAATCACAAATCACTTTGCTGATTCAAATAATTTTGTTCGGTTCAGTTCAATGATTCATAGTCACTGACTGCAGTTTTATCACTTTTTTAGTGGTTGCATAAACGTTCAAATGTATTTCAGTACGTAAATCAGTAAGTGAACGCATCACTGTTCATATGGCCCCAATGTTCAGTGCTATTCAGTCTGATGCCAGTTCAAGCTGTCATGTTCACTTTAGTACAAAACTAGCCCATACAAGCACTGCACATAAGATTAATAGCTCAGCAGCAGCCTACTATTTACAACTGATTTACCAGATTATGATTGTTTCTGTGGTTTTCACTGTCCTTTAATAGGCTTTTAATGAGGAAATAACGTAGACCTACTGTGTATTATGGCTGAGCTGACAGCAGTGCATGCAGTCATGGAGCTCCACTGCTGAAAGCTACTGATTTCAGTCAGTGATATTGGTGATTCAGTATAGTCAGTTCAGTTTATTCGTTGTTAAAGATTCATTTGTACATGTACTGCAAGCAAACATGTATTAAATCACGTGTCAGCCCTGTTCAGTGATGGTCTTGACCTGCTGGTTGCCCCTAGTTAGTTCACCTTTGGTTCTGAGTTGTGTCGGGTATGTGGACCCCAGTATACCCGCTTGCAGGTCTAGTTTTTGCTGATTATCTGATAATAACCCAGTCGATTTTTCTTTTAATTCTTATCTAAGTATGTCTACCTGATTTATTTTCCCATGAATACATTACTAGTCACAATTTAGCCTGAATCCTCTACAGCAGAAAAAACATCAGACCTACATCAAAATACATTTCTCACAGGAGTGAGAGCTCTTACCAGGAGAGTTTGTTACTCAAGCTTTGCACCAGGTGGCAGCATTCAATAACTGGATCAACTAAATCAAACAAATCCCTGTATGAAACCTGTAATACAGGAATAGATGCATTTATTGTAAACCAATAACTGGGAATTAATCTGTGAGTGTACTTTGTGTTACAAATCAGGGCTGCTATAGCGTTAGATATGAACATTAAATATCTTGTTTATGTCATATAAAGTTGTAATGAGAACACACAACAACATAAAATCACACTCCCAGCCTGAGTAAAACCTGCCTATCATTTTATTTTGCACATGAGTTTATATCTCTTAGCGGTTTCCAGGTTCTGTGTCTCCATGAGATAAAAGGCTCCTGTGTGAAGGAGGAGCTCAGACTGTCACTGGAGCGGGACACAAATCCATAGATCACAGACACTCGACTGTAACCAAGACACTCAGTCACAGACTGCAAGCTGTTCCCCAATCCATATGGCCATAAAACTACAGAGATTCCAGCGGTCTGCACCCATGGACAGCACATATAAATTCTAGTCTGCCTTGTACAGTATTTCCTTCCCCTCGTTTGGAAAAAAAAACAACAACACACTTTCCTGGGCTAAAACTTTTTTAAGATAGAATTTAAATTTTAAGAGAAACATAATAAAGGGTGTTATTGTGAAGGTTAAAGAGTCCCTCCATCTGTCTATATGTTAAATTAATACTGTACACTGAGTGAATTTCCGTGATGAAACGCCGTGTCTCATGAAAGCTCTCAACGCTGCATGTCATCAGCTCCTGTCAAGCCTCTCAAAGCATCTGACGGCACTGAGTGTCTTTTACAGAAGCCAGATGGGGAGAGGTGCTAGGATAAAGTGCATCAAGTGCCCCCCTATTGAGCTTTATGAACGGATTAAAGGATTTGCAAAGCTCTGTCATAAGGCCGTCAATCATTGTCACACCCGCCTGAAATTTATGGCGCTGACTGCAGAAAAAAACCTTGGGGCTGTTGTCATAAAGAGTATAACTTCATCTGTCAAGTCATTCACCTCAACATCAACACCTTGAGTGATGAGAATAAAAAAAGAAAGAGAGAGAGAGAGAGATTAGAATCACGACACAAGACACTACAAATTACCACAGCATCTCAATACCTGAAGTTTACTTTCAGGAATGTTGTTGCAATTCAATACTTCTACACCTCTACTCCATTCATCAAGTTTTCCACCTCTCCTCTGAGCTGTGTCACTGTCTGTGATGCAAAGCTGCAATCACCTGTCCGTCTTTCTAATAAAACAGAGGTTCTTTGAATAGAGCAGAATCTGATATCGGCTCTCTAAATCCTGCGTAAGAAACAATGCAGCCTGTCTATGGGAGGCAATGTTCAGTGTCATTCACCACAGACATGGAGACATGGTGTCTGACTGCTGGAGGGATCAGAAGTGCTTCAGGCCTGTTTACATGCGTATGAAACAATTTGTCAGCCTACATAACCGGCTGACCCCTCGCTCACCACAAACCTGGCCTCCGTCCATTAAAGGATAATTGTGGTTTATTACAACTTGGGTCTTATTTTGTAATTTTGGCCATCTTTTCTATTGTTTATGATAACATTATACTCACTAGAGTAATTGCTAAGATTTGGGACCATGGTGACATTGCCACAGCAAAGTCCAATGGGGCAAGAAACACAATCATGAGTCGATCAGACAGTTTAACCAGAATCTCTTTATTTGGATGTAAAACTGAAAGTGATTGTACCAAAACTGTTACTGTATAATCCCTCATTGCACAGGGAAACTGTGTGCGCACAACTACAGTACTGTAAGTCAAAGTTCAACCAGGAAGTTGGTCTGTAAATTGTGATGGATGGTTACAACAGACAGTTTGGGTGATGATTTTACAGTTAGCCTTTGATTTCTCTTCCAAATAAGTTTGGTTAACCTGGAGGTTTGTTTAAACCTGTGACTGTGTTTCTTCTTCTTTTGAGTGATGTCAGCAATTACTTTGGTCGGTGCAGTGTTATTATTATTGAAAGGAATTATGGCCAAAACTATAAAAATAAGCCCCAATTTGTAAAAAATTGGAAAAAAACGGAATGATCCTTTAAAAGACCACTATTAGCTTATTGCAGATATAGTGGTATCGGTGTATATGTCGGGCAATAAGTAACAAGAAAATCCAGTACAGAAATGCCAAACTACTGAAGGTTTGAGGTAATTTAGAAACTGTGTCACCATTACTTAGTTTGTCCACCAGAGAGCAATGACAAGTCGATTTTTCAACTGTAAAATGTCACGCTTAGCATGTATCTTGGTCACAACTCTTTAAAAAAACAAACCTAAGATTGTTCGTTTGTTTATGTAAAAAAAACAAAAACCTATCCACTGATATATCATTATCAGATTTTTGAAACTCCCAAATATCAATATCATTTCGGGCATCAAAAATCCAGTATCAGTCGGCCTATGATACATAAAAACATAGATATATACATGCATGACAACTATACATACACAAAAACAACTTACAAAATGAAGAAAAAGACATGGACAAAAGAAAATTAGAATTTGATTTTTTTTAAAACTCCATAATTAGACTGCCACAAAAAAAAAGATAGAAAAGCGGTAATGGTGGAGATAACACTCCCAGACCTGTCTTCACCCTCTGTGTCAACTCATCACCTCCTGGTTGGGTGTCAACGAAGGGAGGAAGAGGAGCGAGGGGAGCGGCTGGCAGGAGATGGATGGTGGGGGGGTGGATGAAGGGATCACCTTGCCAAATCCGCTGTGAAGGCCTCAGCTCGGTGCACTTAGCGTAGCGGCCGGAGCCAACATGTAGCAGGGTGTAGGTCTCCCTGAGGCGACACTCAGGCCCCGGCCTCCCTGCCATTGTCATCTGTCCGTCTCTCAGCCTCTCCATCCTGCAATCTGCCTGGAGGAAACTTACTTCCTCCCTCCACATTCTTCCTCCCTCCATTACCCCGAGGAGGAGCAGGGGAAGTTGTGTCGAAGGAGACTCCCAGGCAGGGTCAGGAGAGTATCGATGTCAGAGCCTAAATGTTGGGGTCTTGCCACTAATTAGATCATCCATTAAGCACTATAAGACATAAAGAAGTGAAACCATCTTGCATATATCCTTTGAATGAATGCTAAGTTGGACAGAGGATGTGTATGGTTTGAGCTGGTGGATCTATGACAGTGATAAGTGACAAGATGCTCACACACCTCACTGAGTGGAATGGCAAATATGTCATCATCCTGAGACAGGGTCTAGCCAGGCCGTTTCAATGAGTGCACTCATGTCAGGGTGATGTATGGACGCAGTAACACAACCTCTGAGAAGGCATAGGGGGGAAATGCTGCGCTGCCAACCCGCCTCTCAGATCCTGAGCAGAAGCATAGGGGCCGCATGTAAACATTTGAGGCATGTCACTCATTTCTCCTCTGGTGATTAATAACCAACCTGGACTCTCTGCCTGCCAGCAGCCATGTGTGAAAATGGGACTCAAAGCTCCAGCAGACGTCAAAATGTATTTTAACTTTCAGATAACTTTATAGTGAAGAAGACAGACATCAGATAGTTCAAACCAAAGGTCAGCCACTCTGCTTTTAATACTATGGATTACACCTTCAGAGGTTTGTCCGACAAAACTCTGCCCTTTGGCTGGTTATACATTTTGTGAAGCTCACAGAAAGCCTGTCCCAAGTCTCTTAATGGAAATGGCTTGGGAACTCATTTGTGAGGAGCAGCAAGAAAAACACTAAGTCTTGGAGGAATTTCTTCCCCTGGGGATCCCTAAGTGACGTCCATCTCCCCCTCAGTCATTCAGGGAGCTGAAACTGGAGAACATGACTGACACTTTGAGTTCTCTCACTCAGGATCTTCTAAGCAATCTATTTATCTGAGTCCAGTAGTGTGTTTAAAGGGTTGGTTCACCCCAGAAAAACCCAAGTGGTATTTAGCCATGCAGATAGTTTGATAGTTTAGGTTTTATTGGCCTAGGTTTTGACATATATCTCTGCCAATACAATGGGGATGAGTTAAATTTCCTTTAAGGATCTCAAATCATTAAAAAATTACATTTGATAAATTTCAACAGCAACATCTAGTTCCAGAAAAAAAAGTATCCTTGTTACTCTGCATAACCCACAGAACATGCTTTTTATCAGAACTATTTCTTTGGTAAACTGACCTGATTGTAATTATAATCTTTTAAAATATTCATTTTATTAGTTTATTCTAAAGGGACAGTGTTCATTGATCAACAGAAAAAACAACTGTATATAAGCCAGAGTTAGCTTTGATGGCTAATTTTTATTTGCTGTCCCTGGCCAGATGTTAAAAAGGCACCCTATAAATATAATTAAAAATGCATATCTTATAAAATTCCTACACACAACATAATAAATATGCACAAAACAGTACAGTACACACCCACCAATACATAATGCCACAGTATGACGCATGGTAGTTAGCTACAATCCATACTAAATAAGTAAAAAAGAAAAAAAGAGTTCATCAACACAGACAACAAGATGGCAGCAGAGAAGATAACTGTAGTATCCTGATGTTGACATGTTTAATTATTAATGAGCCACAGCTTCAACTGGTCATTGAGTTCTCTAATGTTCATCCGTAGCAAGTTAATGAACCACATTCATGAAATAACTTTATAGACTTCACTGCTCATGAGCACCATTTGTAAAGCTAGAAAGTGAGAAGCAGTGAAAAGAATCTTATGCTGGGAAAAAGTCAGATGGAAATATATTTTCAATTTTTACTCTATTTAATGTGTTTTTTTTTTTAGTATACAGTATTTGTGCTGAAGTAATCAGTGCCACAACCTGCCCAGCAGAGGCCCTCGTTCCCTCTCCTCCCTCCACTCAGAAACCAAAAACCTCTGTCACCATACCAAAGCCATATCAAGACAGAGGATCCTAAGACACAATAAAATCGGAGATGTATGGGAACCATCGAGGTAGAAATGTCTGCAGTGATTTATCCCAGCACAGCTTTCCCAGTTTAGACTCAGACATGCCTACATGTGAAGATTTAAATGTGAGATACAGGTGAGGGGATTTAAAATGACCCTGACAGAAAGTATGAAATATGGGAACATAAATGTACATTCTGTCAAATGGGTAAAGGATCATATGGGTAACACATACTCTTCCATACAGTGAACCCCTGCCAGCTCCTGGAACGGTGCCCAAACCTGGATTCTGGGACTACATACTCCCTGTATTCTGGCAAAGTTGCTAATTTGACCCCATAAATAAATTTGCAGATCATCGCCTGAATAACCTGAGCAGAAACTATTCAGTAGGTGATTCCAAACATTATTCCTTGTGCTGTTCAAACGCTTTCTAATCCTTTAAGTGTGACACAAACACTTAACAAAGGAATGCTTCTTCGCTGCGCTTAAGCACAACCCGCTGAGAGGAGAGTTCTTCTTGCCATAAGATGTCAAAATAATCATCTCAGAGTGTTCAGGAGCTGGCACGGCCTCAAAGCGCTGGCCATTATGTATGACAAAGCCAGAGTCTGCAACCAGGACCCAGTGAAAAACAACACCACTGTCTGAGAGTGCACTGGACCAACAGTGACAAAACAAACACCCGCTGACATACAGTAGCTTTAAATGTAAAGGTTAACAGACTCTAACCTATTGTTGGCAGCATTCAAGATAACACACACACAAAAAAAAAGCTTTTTCATTTTTATAAATCATAAATGTACGTCCTTTATCTTCAACAAAATCCTTAATATGACTTTACTTCATAAAGACATGTCAGCTGTAAAAGGAACTCAGCTGACAAATGAAAAGCTGGGCCAAACTGACTCATACTGGGTTTATTCTCCTCTTTATCTGTGATGACCATTCTCACAGCATGTAATACAGAATAGGCAAAACTGATAAAGGCTGAAATGAAAAGGATAGAATCTGACAACCATTACTTATGTTTACATCATTATGATTAGAGCCAATTACTGGATTAGTCTGCAGATAGAAAAATGATCTGCAACTATTTTGATGATTGATTGCAAAATTGTAAAACATTACCTAGTTCTAGCTTCTAATTTGCTGCTTTTCTTTGTCTTATTTGATAGTGAAGTGAACATCTTTAGCTTCAGGAAACTGTGATTCTGACTTTTTCTGACATTTTATAGACCAAACGATTAATCGATTAATAGAGAAATTAATAGTTATTGCTACCCTAATTTTTGATCGTCACCATTTTTTTTGTTTTGTGAGCTGGAGTCAAACTCAGAACTTTGTACATTAAGGGGGACTTAATTTTTATCGTATCTCTTTTTTTTTTTTTAACTGTCACTGTTTCCCTATTTGGCATCCATGTGAGTTATGTGCCAAAAGTCCATAATCCAAAATGTCAGCAATGAATGGATATGAGAATAGTGCCTCTGTGCCTGTCACTGATTATACAAAATATAAGAGAACTCACTCTATTCAAGTGGTACAAAGATGAAGTGAATCCTGTTAAAAGATCTTTACTGTTTTTCCTTTCAAAATCTATGCCAATCACAAACAAAGGGAAGTAGACTTACAGTTTGTTCACAATCCTTGAGACAACTGAGATAAGTAAAAAGATCTGGGACTCAGGACTTCCCTAATATTAATATATAATATAATATAATATAATATATTTTGCACATTTATTGCAGTACAGTAAAGGCAGGAAGGTGATTACTATTTAAAACTCTTGATCCATCCCACATGGGGATCTCCAGCGCTGTTGACTGTAAATAACAATCCAACCTGACCTGCAGGTGCTCTTCCCTAAAACAGTCGCTGGAGAAAAGTGAGACAAGAAGAACTTGAAAGACAGCGGGAAGTTTTCTTCTTATACTTCAAAGTATATCTGAGAAAGCGTTTGGGTCAATGTGAATAATCAGTTAATGCACAAAGCAGTGCCAACACTTCAATTTATCCACTTACATCAGGCATTTATTTCCTCATTCATATCAGCTTATTAAACAGCCTTTCGCTTTAGAATCAGTGAGTAGATTGGGCTTTGTTGGAAAATCTTGGGTTATACGATATGGACTTTGGCAGAGCGGTCTAATGAAAGATGCATTGTCTGTGAGAGCAGGCCTTTTTTCTGTCTTTTAAAAATGCTGACAGCTTCCCCGGCTCTGGCATGAGCTTGGCTTTTAATCAGAAACAACGCTGTACACCTGAGCAGTCCGTTCACACCAGAGCCAGAGCAGCTTCGCGCTGTTACAACGACTCCATTATCTCAGAAATACCAATTTCTTACATGAAGTACCTTAACGCGGCTTTGTTCCTTGTCCGCAGATATTTGATTGATTTATGACAAACTTTGAATCTGATTTTCACAGCTAGAAATAAAACCGTGGGACACACCTGTGGGGCTTTCATGCATCTGCAGTTAAAAACACATTTGATTATTGCACCCATTACGTCCATGAGTAGCATGATTCATCTGGGGATCATTTTAAACGGTCACTTGTCTCTGAGGTCTGTCCATGCACTTTAGCAGGTGGCTCTTTTCATTAAACCTAAACGCCTGATGATTGTGCTCTTCATTAAAGGCTGTCCAGTAATATGGGCCTGAGATGATTGCCCCTGTGGTGGTTAAATATAGTGGTTGGACAAGGCCTCTGCCACCGCATAATGAGAAACGTCAATAGAGCCGGGGCTATTACCCTGTCAGCGCTCGTACCATTACACACCATTAAAAACAGCACAACTCTGTGATTCATCCTCATTATATTTATTGGGTAGATGGTCTGATCTAATTGTAGAAGCAGTCCAACCCCTGCATAGTTCAACATGTGTCATCATTTTCATAGCCACTCTGCAGGCACTCTCCTTTATTGAATAATAAATAATTGACCTTCATGATGAAGGACTGATAAATTCAGTATATTTGAAATAAAGGCACATGTGATTGGAGCACTTTAACTTTCTCATAAGTGAAAGTATTGATATGGGGTGATGCAAAATACAATATTTCTTCTGTTCATTCAGAGAGAGAGTGCTAAACTGCAAACTCCATCATTAGTGTGTGACCCATACAAGCTCCCAGTGTTGACATGTACGCAGAGGGCAGTGTGCCTGGCTTATTTAACAGAATAAAAAATTAACCACTTGTCACTCCCCCTTCATCAAACTCTTTCTACAGCGCTACGTGTCCACATTTGGCACTGTTGAATGCTAACTGCGAAGCCAACGGCCTCTTAGCACAGGTACGAGACGAAAAAAAGGAGGATTTACAAGATCCAACCACACATGCCCAGACGCCAGAGGAGTCCTGAGAGAGACCCAAACAAAGCCCTTTCTGTCTGCTCATTTGTGAAGGTCATTAATGTCTAATCGTATTCAAATGGCTCTCGAGAAGGTGTCTGAGCAGCCCACCAGTATGCAGATAGTCAGCGGAGCTTGCCCTCCAGGATATGTCCCAAGGCGGCTCTCCCCTCCTGGTTTGAATCCCCTGTGGGCCTGCAGACATGTCATGGCCCATCACCCTGCAGACATACAGGTCCCTGACTGAGCTCGTCCGCTAGACTGGCAGACTAGCTTGATAGCTACTGCTCACCCCCCCTTCTCTATTGTGATTTAACTGCTGGTCACAAGCCCTATTAGCATACTGATAAAAGATAGTGACACCTCCCTTTGAGTTCTATCAGGTAGCCTGAAAGCTGAGTGTAATGAAAGGGATAATTACACAATTCATATAGGGAGGGGCACTGACAGTAGCACAAAGCTATCTGGCCAAGGCTTGACCCACCTAATTAAGACGGTGTCCCATCAATCTTAATGTCCCTGTCAGTGAGTTGGTCCCCGGCAGTTTAAAGTAAATAGAAAAGTGTGTCTCCCAACAATTCTTTAAACGACCCATTTAGGCTCATAGAGTGGACGAATATAGAATGAAGAAAGGCATAACATTTTTTCTGGTATAACATAGAAACCTTAAGAAAGTTTAATTATGCCCCCACAGACCTTTATTCACCCATAGACCTTTATTCAAGGCCTTTTTAACTTGTCACTACGACAAGAAAACAGCGAATAGCCGTTTTCTTGTCGTAGTGACAAGTTAAAAAGCTGCTCCATGCTGAGAACAGTAGGGGTTAGAAAAACAAGGCTCTTTAAATCACAGCCTGGTTTGCAAGACCAGAAGGAGACGACTGAGAGGGACACTGTGAGATATCGTGAAAACTATCAAACTCTATATTGGTTTTTCATATATTTTACCAAACCAACACAGATTTATCACAGATAAAGCAGTAAGAGCTAAAATCACCAGGCCACATCATTACTAGGATGTGACTCTTGACTCTATCTTTTGTAATTCAGAATGATGCAAACGTTAAGGAAAATATATGCTGTCCTCCTTCTTTAGTGCACCCATCTATTGTGTCTCTCCTTTAAATGATACTAAGTCAACACAGGTGCATGAGAGTGACCCTGTGATTCACACAGTAATCAGCACACCATCTCTGTTTCACGGGCTAAATACAGTGCTTTCCTCTCGCTGTTTTAATTATGCCTTTGTGTGCCTCAGATTATCCGAGGCTTGTGAAAACCTATTTTCCCTCATGGCGAATAAAAAAAAGGCCTCTTTGTCAAGTGGGGGCACGTCAACACACTCCTGTGGATGATGTCGGCCTCTCAGCGGTGCTGTCAGCATCAGTGTGGAGTGGCTACACACGCACATATGAAAACATGCGTGGCCGCACGTGTGCATCCTGGATTATGTCATAGCACTGGAATGCCATCACATGACAAAGGGGAACAGACTAACACTTGCTTGTTTTTAGCACGAAACGCTGCACGAGCACCAGCGCCAGACTGGGTGCAACTCGGAGTGTTAACAGAGGAGCTTTTGCAGCAGCAGTGAGCCTGGAAGCCTGTTTCCCCAGACAGGGTGCACGTCTTGTGTTTATAGTTGACACACAAGCTGTTTGGGGTTGATAGACTCCAATACCAGAGTCAACACATAGCACTTGCTCTGCGCTGATGTTTGTTTGAACACTTGTCTGGCAAATAAGTATCTCCTTTCTGTTTCCTGGGCTGCTGCCGCACAAGCCGGGCTGATTTTCATGTGCATGGTATCTCTGTTTTCCTAAAATAGTCCCTGTGTTCCACAAAGAGATGAACGTAGTGAATCCAGCACAGTTTCTTTTAAGTATTAAAAAAGGTGGAACAATATCTAGTCTGTATTTTCAGTATGTTAATTATTCTAGGCAATAAAAGAAAAAAAGACGGAAATGGTAATAATATTAATAGCTGATTGTGATATAATTACATGCTTAAAGGGCTGATCAGCTTATCATGGTATTACATCTTCTTGATTAAAGCACTTTAAAAGAGCTGCCTTTCTTTCCCTCCTCTTTAAGATGATAGCAGCTGCTTCAGAAGTGAGCCAGGGCCTTGAAGTGTGGGCTGGGATTAGTGGCAAACACAAAAGGAGCATTTGGAGGGGGCATGCCTGTCCCTTTTGAAAGGCTATCATTTAGAGCCTTCAGCCACAGATCATCTGCGGCTTACATGGGGAAAACTTGCTTAAATGTTGATCAGGCCCATTATTTGACTCTCTGTGAGGGGTGCGTTTGATGGTTTAGGCCAGGGAGGGCTCCAGAGGTCTCTGAGGCTCAGTCTGTCTCCCCTCTCCTGTCTCTCTATTGGTATGCATCCCTCATAATAGAGGCAGGAGGTAGGGGGTCTCATTAGGGGCCGGAGGAGTGTTGTTTAGGGGGGGGCAGTCAATGAATTCCTCGGGGCAGATGCACCAGCATCACACAGGATTGAATAATGCACCATGGGAGTCGGTGAAACTCATAAAAAACACATACGGTTGTACAGCAAACGTAGCTCCATATCTGTTCCTGAATGACGTGCATCAAGATGTGTTTCAAAGTTCTAAAGCTCTCCAGGTGGGCTGCGTCTTTTGACAACATGGACTTAATCTGATGTAACATTCCCACTGAGAGATCGCTTCCTTTAGAACTACTGATAATGACTGACAAGCGGTACAGAGGTAGCTATTTTGAGGATCCCCTGAGTACCGAATGATCTCCTCACTTCCGTCTTGCCACCAAAAGTCCAGGCTGCGGCGGGTAAAATGGATTCCCTCTGGGTAGCTACTTCCTCTGTCATCTGTCACCACTTCCTGTCTGTGAAGAGCAGGTAATGACAGCACGCAGGTGTTGCTAGCCGGGTGGTATCACTGCAAGGCGTCAGCAGCGCAAAACATGCTGTTTTCCCCAGAAACGTTAATACTGTTTGGTTCAGTTGCTCTAATTTCAAAATTCAATTATTTTTCAGTTTTTTTACAGCATGTCTCCAACTTATTCACGTACTGCAGCAATCGCCATGCTGACTTTTAGTGCGCGCCGACAGGTCAAATGCACCATTATCATGTGCAAGACTTAAAGTGGTCCCTGAACCGAGCTAAAATGATTACATATTGGCCGTTACTCAGATATTTGTTCTGCTGCACTGCACATAGAAATTGATGTTCCATGAACCCTGGATATTGTTCTCATAAGGTCATGGTTTGGAATTTCATGTCGGTGATGAATGGCTGCAGATTTATTGAGGAGCTTATGAGTAAGCTGTTCACTCTACTGAGATGATCCGAGAATATAGTTGTAAAAAAAAAAGAATCCACTGTGATAAAGAATTTGGGACAAGGTATTTTCTTTACATATTTGATTTTATCACAGAGGCTTGGCTTCAAGTGAGTCAGAATGACCCATAACTTGTTTGAAACATCAGCCTGGTTGATGTGAACTTTCTTTTCTGGCCTCTCAGCAGTGTGTAAAACCACTGCCATGGTTTGTTATGACAAAGGTCACGGATAACGGATGATCTGCCTACAGTTCCCTAATGTGAGAACAAAGACTTTGTCAAAATATATTCCCGCAATAGAGTGAGCGGGGGATAAGTTACATTGTTTTGGGGATAGGTTTTCCAGACAGAGCGATGTGAAGACAGGCTCTGGCTGTGGATTTACTGGGACTCGTTCTAGTCCGTTAATCCTTGTATCTCTTTGACTCTTTCAGCAGGTTCCTCTGCAGGCAAGCCTTACGGGCTCTGAAGTGACTGCCCTTCCTGTGCTCACCAATAATTCTAGGTCCTGGTATCCAAACCAGCTTGTTTCCACTGCTAGAATGGAGGGAAGCATTGGAGGTTGACATGATAAAAGAAAATTATATGTTCAACTAAAACAACTAATTGCATGGTGGGAAACTGTGTGCTGTTTTAACTGTGACAGATTTTCATGTTTTTAGACATTTTAGCATTCACTTTGGATTATTTTATGCTGCGTAACAGACATATAAAACCCAAATCTGAATCTTTAACGGAATTAAATGAATCTAAAACCGAAATAAAATAAAAAAGAACGCAGCTAAGTGTAGCGTATGACAAGTGGTGTCTCCACATTTTTCACATGCTCTCAACAACCGAGCAGTTTGCGCTGAGATGGCTCTTGTTCTGTATAAAATAATCCATATGGCTGCTTGTCCGGAGCAGGGATCCCATGCAGTTACTGGCCCATACGTTAGGCTTTTTATGGGCCTCGGATGGGGAATGATGAAACCGAATCAGGTCATGCCAATTGATAGACATTCTCCTCAGCTATCATTTGCACACACAATCCTTTTAAAGTGCAGTGAAGAGAGGTGTCTCCCCCCTCCTTACAGCCGTATAGTGGCTTCCCCAGAAGCTGTCATCATATTGTTCTCTTAAATATTTAACTTCCTCAAGAGATTGAGCTGTAATATAAGAAATTATCCCTATAATGCCCACTGACTGCTACAAACAGATGTGAAATTTCAGGGTAGACCCAGACTGTAATCAGCCCCCCTATGGTCAAGATATCATGTTCTTCACTGGGGTCAAACACACAGTCTCTCTTTTCTTATTACCCCTCAGATTTGTCTGTAAGGTAGTGTTATATGGGCTGTGGATAATTATTAGGCTCTGGACACATCTTTTTATTTGAAATCCTGAATGCTATACAAACCAACAAACTGCCTTACTGAGCACATCAGAAATAAGTCTACAGGACATGGAATGGCAAAAACCTGCACAGTACATATTTAAAAGCAGGTTTTAGAATGAAGGAGGGTTGCAAGTCTTGTTCTAGTTGCTTGTTTATCAGTGGAGATCTCGCTTAACAGCTAATGGGAGTTAAGTTTCTCACTTTGCCGAGTGTAACTTTATCCAGCAGTGATTCATCACTCCAGCTCATGTCACTCACTGCCTAACGTGGACAAGCCTCCAGGTCCAAAGCTGCAGACGACTCCTCTTCATGTCTTTGCAGTTGTGATATCTAAACTGTGACATCTTAAATTGAAAATACACCTTAATCTAAACAGAGCAGCAGCCCTATTTCTGTATTTGTTAATTTTGTCTCTCTGTAGCAGTTAGGTTTGTTCTTTCTCAGTGAAACTCACTGCAGGTGAAGCAGATGATGCACTTTCCAGGAAATGCCCATCCCTGCTGTCCATAGTTGGCATCGGATGACTTGCTGGTGTATCTAGTCCCGTAAAGAGAAAGAGGATTAAAATAATCCAGTTCTGAAACACCAGCTCCCTCACTTTTGAGCCAACCTCGCCTTGGAGGGATGACCCTTTGAGGCTGAAACCCATCATTATGGGTTTAGCCCACTAGGCATGTGTGGGGACCGGCGGCCACCCTTATGCTGAGGTATTCTGCTGGACCTGGGCCTTCAGGCCTGGAGCCAGGGGCCCTCGAGCAGGTAGAGCAGAGACATGGTGGCCTGACTGATATTCATGTGAGCCGGGTAAATGTGCCCTTCAGGCAAAGGGCGCTGGAGCGTTACGTTTCTGAGAACTGAGAGGGCTGAATCGAACTTGGAAAGCAAGTAGATGAACTCTGTTGCTTGCGTTGCATGCAGGCTTGAGGTTGTACCTCAACATCAGTGGTGGAGGAAGTATTCAGATCTGTTACTTAAGTAGAAGTATATCACAATTTAGAAATACTCTGTTACAAGTAAAAGTCCTGCATTCAGAAATGTACTTTAGCAAAAGTACAAAAGAATTAGCATCAAAATATACTTAAAGTACCAAAAGTAAAAATACTCATTATGCAGAATGACCAGTTTCAGAATAAAATACATTATATAATTGGATTATAATTACTGATGCATTACTATATAAGCATCACTAATATTGCAGCTGGTAAAGGGGGAACTTTTAACTACTACTACTACTTTTTATACTGCAGGGTAGCTTAATCTATAATAATACAATCATAATAATTTATTAGTTGATTATATTTTGTATTTGTAATCTGTATCCGTAATGTAACTAGTGACTGTCAAATAAATGTAGTGAAGTAAAAACTACAATATTTGCCTCAGAGGTGTAGTGGAGTAGAAGTATAAAGTAGCATAAAATGGAAATACTCAACTAAAGTACCTCAAAACTGTACTTAAGCACAGCACTTGAGTAAATGCACTTAGTTACTGCCATATAATACTGAATTGTTGTATCCTGAGAATTCCACATTGAGTGACAACATAGTTAAGACTGAATTCATGGATCAAGAAATGACAGTAATAAGAACTAAAAGGCCTCTGAATGTGAAAGGCTTTATACTCCATTCACTGGACGTGATGAGGATTTCAACAGAAAACGTGTTACTGTGAGAACCTGCTCCTGTATGACAAAAATCCTCTTTGTCTGATCCGTGGCCCTGCTCCACAGATAATAGAGCAAAATGTGGCCTGAGGGAGATAATTTGTTCCCAGATCTTCAGATCGCAATATTTTCATTTGAGCCCAGGAGGGGATCTCTTGAATTGCCAGCTTCCATTGTATTCCAACAAGAGGCACGAAAGTCTTGTCAATTAATTTTACTTTTATTCCAGACCACAGAGCGCCTGAGTGATTTCAATTATCAACCAATTAAGAGGTGTTTCCTTTTATTTACAGGCTTTGATTCCGTGCGTATCCATATTGTTTGAAAGTAAGACAGGAGCGGGGTGTTAAATCACTTGAACATTTCCTCCGCATTGGGCTGCTTAATATTTTATCCCCAATAGCAGGCTTTCTGTTGTGTCCCCTGGGTCACAAGCATAACAAAAGCACATTACATGCCGTTGAACTCTCTGGCCAATTGTTCAGCGGATGCTCTTCCACAGCGGTTCCCAATACAAAAACAAATCCCATTAACAGGATTCACACAGACACACGAAACAGGCAGCGTTTTGCGTGACAAGACTTTGGGAATAGACGGAGACAGGTGGAATATTCTGCAAACAGGTTAACATCAAACAGGCGCAGTCTGATTCAAATCCAGGCCAGACAAAAAGCTGAACTTCTGAACCTCGTGGAAGTAAGTTAAAGGTCTGATTGCTTGTTGAAATGGGGCTATTGGAAGTGACAAGCGGAAAATGTCTCTGTCTTACACACTTTACTGCTTACAGCCACTTGACTTCAGATTTCTTGACAGGCTCTAAAGCATTTATACCGGTTTATTTACCACTTTCTTCTTGGAATACCAAAAACGTTTGAGAACTTAATCTGAATATTTGTAAGGCTGTTGTATTTATCTGAATACAAAATTGTACAGTAACAAACAAATAATGACTCTAAGTTACAGGGCTATCATTCGGTGATGATAAAATGACTATACAACAGAATAAAGTTGACAAAACCATTGAACCACTATTGAGTGACCCTACACTCTGTACTCTGTTAGTCTCAATATGAATATTATAAGAATATGAAAGTGCTGTTTCATTGGGAAAATCAAGAAAATATGTGAAATTACTTTCATAGCAAAGAGTCAACTAGGTTGATAAATAAAGTGTGTTTTATAAATAACAATTTAAAGTAGATATCAGTGTGTATCACACAGTATCAAAGCGTACTGAAGGTAGGGGGAAATGAAAAGCCTTAATCATGGAGTTAAAATAAATGACTTTTATTCAAACATTGACATGAGTTTAAATAAAACACAATTCAGTCTCAAATACATGTCATGTATCTTCTTATGAAAATAATTTCTGTACATTCTTCTTCTTCTGTAAGACAGGGAGTCGGCCCAACCAAGCAGCTACAATAAAAAAGAAAAAGTAAAGTAGCCTAGGCATAGATGTTCTTGGTATGATTTGTGAATTGAATAATTTTCTACAAATAGGCTAAACATGTTTGTTGTGGTAGTAGGCTGTGGACAAACCATAACGGGGAAATGACAGTTTATAATCATGAATATTCCTTTCTAATACACTGAAATATATTTTCCCAGTTATGAAGAGTTATTCTTGAAAAACAAAAGGCCTACCAGTTCAATTCCAGTGCTAGTTTTACAATGAGGCCTACTAAACCAGAACATGTAGCCTACGTTAAAGAAACAATGAATGATAAATTACTTTTTCTGAAGCAGCCCAACACTGACAAAGACAGACAGTCTACACCTCTGTTCCTTCCCGGCTGTATATGAGGTTATTAACACTAAAATGGTTGGAGAGGCTCTGTACTGATGTGTAATAGTTCATTCTGTTGTTGTCAGAGTTCACAGGAGAGATTAAAGAGGGCGAGAAGGTGCCCAGTCCGGACATGCCCTCTCTGGTTTGAGACAATCCCCCGATATGCGCCGATGAGCCGTAGTCCCGCTCCCCGCCCCGGGAGCCGTCCGTGCTGCCGCTGCCCGCCAGGAGCGAGCTCACGCTGGACACGAAGCTGCTGAAACACGGGCTGTGCTCCGCGGAGGGAGACGGGGACGACTTGGGCTCCGTGGAGGCCGGGGATCCGTGCAGGCTGGGCGGGGAGGAGCTCAGGAGGCTGGCGGTGTCGGAGAGCTTGTGCGGGCCGTCTTCTGACTTGACGGGGAGAGCGGCGCCGTCTGCTCCGTTAATGTCAGCTCTCCTTTTTCTCTTCCGCCTGAAGTTCCCGTTGTCGAACATCTTCTCACAGTTGGGGTCCAGCGTCCAGTAGTTTCCTTTACCTGGAGGAGACACAAAAGCAAGGGTTAAATATGGATGACAAACTTTTAGCTCAACTTTTTCCTGCACACCACTAAATTTTTAATTTCATCTTTAAAATCTAATCAAACTGACAACGAGCTGGAACGGCTCCACTTGTTTCAAGAGCAGTTTCACCAATTTTAGGGTTTTATCAAGAAAAAGCAGCATCAACCTGATTCAAGCCATGAAGCAGATTCAATAAAAATATCTCACGCAGAAACTTCATTTGATTAAGTTAAATAACTTAATTTGGGGAAAATATCCCAGACTCACCGGGGTCATCTTCGTCCCGTGCCACTTTTTTGAAACAGTCGTTCAGTGACAAGTTGTGGCGGATTGAATTCTGCCACCCAGCTTTACTCTTCTTGTAGAAAGGGAAGTTGTCAGCTACGTACTGATAGATCTGACTTAGAGTCAACTTTTTGTCTTGGGCGTTCTGTATGGCCATCGCTATCAGTGCTGAGTAGGAGTAAGGTGGTCTGACCATCTTGAAGAGTTCCTGCTGGCTGGATATGGACAGCCAGCCCAGGTCTGCTCCACCAAACCCGGTGGGAGGCGGTAAGAACTGCCTCTGGTTCGACCCGTATCCAGACTGAATATAGGACGTGCCGTTGTTCCCGGGAAGATAAGGAGAGGAGTTGATGCTGGGTCCGTTCAGCCATAGGTACGGGTTCGTGGACGGTGAGGTGTACTCTCCGAGGCCGTAGCTGGAGGGGTGCGTCGGCGGCCTCTGAGGGTGGTGGTGGTGGAGGTTCTGTTGGTACACACCGTAGTTGTCGCAGTACACGGCCATGTCCAGGAGCTCCTGAGCGCTGTGGTGCTGAATAGGGCTGGTCTGCTGGTTAGATGGTTGGTGTCCAAAAGCGTTCATAATCCGCCCTAACCAGATTCCCAAAACCTAATTTCGTCTCTGTGTCTCTCCCTCAGGACTGAACTCATCCTCAGAGGGAGGAGTATTTATGCGCAGCGCCCAGAGACTCTACAGGTAGCCCATTGAAGAAAACTTTTGGGATGGTCACACCCTCTTTTCTGTCCTGCTACAGCGCAGTTGTATTGACCCAATCTCCCTATCAATGAGCACCGATACTGCTTTTAACTGCAGTGCTGAGCTTCATTTCATTCTCATCAAGGCACGTTAGTGACTTCTAACTATCGCCCGTGCGTAATTACGCACTGGAGCTTGTGTTGGCTATGGCAAAGTTCTTATATTATTATAATTATTATAATTTGTTTTAAACAAAACCGGCAAAGACAAAGTGAGATACACAGTGCAGCTATGTGATTTAGTAAATATGATAAACTACTGAAGGTCACCAGAGTAAATATATGTCCTGAACTCTTACAGTCTCCAAATATATTTCGGAGGTTTTCTTTTTTTTGCGTGATCTTTGTTGTTAGGGTATAGTGATTAAAACTACATGGTCTAATTTGGACTCAGGTTATAGCGGCGCTCACATGCATAAAAAGCAAATATCTGATTTTCTTTTAGATACTTCAATTGTCACTAACAGATCACTATCAATTTCATATAAAAGTATGTCTAAAATTACATTTTATCGGCACTACTGATGAACAATAAAGAGACCAAGGGTTGTAGCAGCTTGATAAAAATGGAATTCATTATAATTCACGTTTTTTTTGCGCACTGGTGTCACCAGGTCTGAACCTGTTGATCTTTCTGCAGGACAGTGTCAAACCCAAACAGCGAAGACCCGCATGTGTTTGTAAAAAGCCACCTTCTCTTAAAAGAAATTCGTTTGCAATAAACACTTCACAAGTGCCGCAGGTTTAGTGTCAACAGGTGACTCGTGGAAAAAATACCCCCAGCAGGCTTCCAAGGAAAACAGGCGATTGCATCTGCCCTGTAATAAAAACCGGTCTAATGTGTAATTATGTCATTCTATTACATCAACCAAACAAAAATTAAAAATCAACCGCGCAGCTTTTGAATTAGTTAAATAAAGTGTTTTTTGGTCAACTTTTATGGTGTAATAACTGAAATGTTCTAAGATTAAAATAATATGAAAAAACTAGAATAATTGTATATATAATTGCTGCATAATTGCCTACACCAGGCCAATGTGTCTGTATTTAATTAAGGATATGGAGCTCCTACTAAGGGGCTTTTAACACATACAAATAAGAATCTGCTCCAACACTAATTTTATTCATTTGGTCAGGGAGACAATGCCAACCCCGGTGGTTTCTACAGAGCCGACCTCTGGCAGGCAAATGGTCCGAGTTTCGACTGAGAGGAAAGTGGAAAAGACGATAATAGCCCACCGATAGGCCTACTTTAGTCGCCGGGTAAGGCTAATATTCCACAGCGACCTGGAACTTCTAGGCGTAAAGCTCTTTCTGTGGCGTGTTTACGGCTCAGGCTCACACAGCTGAAATTAAAATTTACAAGTGAACCTATAACAAGTCAGTTTTTGATTTGAATTTATTAAGTCGCCTCCGCGTTCAGGTCTGTTGTCGTCCCCCGTGAAGAGTGGGCTCTGCAGGTTGCTGCTGGCCTCCCGCACTAATCGGCAGAACATTCCTCCTCTCCATGACCTTGATGTAATTGTTTGGCTCCAAGGTGTTGTCCCGACCACAGGCTGTACAGCGGTGGCAAGCAGTGGACTCCACGGGGGGGAAGTGGCATTTAACCCCCAGATGAAAACAAAACAACCCGTCAGGTGTCTAACACCCAGTACAGCTAATTACTGCTGACTGGACAGCTGACTCTGAAACAGTTCAACTCAGCCTGACACTTTAATATGCAGAATCTTAAGGGCAGTTTTGTGTTGCTGATTATCCATTATGACTTTCAAATCTAATATTTATTTATTTAGATTTTTTAAAGTGCCATAAGGACTTTTTGATTTTTTTTTGTTATGGTTATCATCCCATCACTGTTAGTTCTTTTGCATTGGGTTTGATTAAAAATAGGCAGAAATCAGGAGGATTGTTGTGCTGAAGCAGCCATCAATCACAGCTTTCCTATCTTTTTTTCCTCTCAGATTAAGTCCAGAGATGTCAAATGTGTCTCAACATGGCAACCTCAAGCCCCCATGTCATTGTAAAGTAATAATTCAAACATGCTGACTGTGTGTGTGTGTGGCAGGAGGAGGAGGAGGAGGGGGGTGTCTATTGTTGCTCTGCCTTGTCTGTCTTCATCCCCTGTTTCCTCAAGCTTTTTGAGGTCATGGGAGCTTTTCTTTGGGAGATCAAGTCAATCATGGCGGGGTCAGAGAGGCAGGGCAGAACCACCGCGGGCCCCTTCAGGCTGAGAGCAGAGAAAAGCACCGCTGCAGGTGACAGGAGAATCAGCCATACTGCTACTTCTTCATTCATGTATCAGCACATTTTACTTCTGGGATTACAGATAAATACTTGCTGGAATCAACAAAGACCCTCAGGGTTGATAAGGCTTGTTTTCTGCAAACAGCCTTGGCTTTAACCATGTGGCCGTATGAGTTAGACATCTGCTAACTGTTTATTGCTGTGAAGTAATAACCAGACTATTAGATGCACTTAAGGCCAATAAAATCATGAGAGGCCCAGGTAAAGTCATTAATTCTGACTGTGTAAACAAAATCATTCCTTTGTATAGCCAGGGGTCCTTGTTCATCTCAGAGTCTCCCTCCAGTGGGGGAACAAAGCAAAACAGACCACACAGTTTGGGTGCTAATTAACGTTCAGCCTGGATGCAGAGTGACGTGTGAAAATAAAAGCTGGTCGTGCTGAATACTTTGCAGAAAGTTAATTCCTCAGCAGCTCTGACTGTGCAGGAGATTAAAGGGACTTGAAGTGCTGTGATGTGAAACTTGGCAGGCAGAGGAACTGTCTGGCCTCGGAGCATCCTTCATTTCTACACTCGATGGTCTTTATTCTTCAAGATGGCAAAGACATATCCACCGCAAGAACCGTTTATAATAGGATCTCTAGCTGAGCTTTGCACTTTTTCTCAACCCATTTCAAGAGTTTAAAGAGGTGAATAATGGTTACTTTTAAGAACAATCTCCTTACTTTTCTTATAAAATGTTTCAAATTTCACATTGTGTCATTTTTTGACAACTTATATGGATGTTGGGAAAATAATGTACTGCATTTTAAACCCACATTTAGCCGTTGCATAATGCAAGGACTCTGTATAAAGAACTCAAGTTGAAACGCCAACAACATACTTCTAATGAGTGTGATAATAAAAACACAGATTTTAAGTTAAAGATCGCTTCCAGACATGTTTAAAGATATATAAAAAATTTTGCTTGGAATAATAATTTGCATCTGGTATGGTTTTTCAACAAAAAACTCCAATCACCTAGTTAAAAATTCTGAAAGTTAAACTTAGTCTTTCTCCTTCATTCATTTAAAAAATTCGACCAGTACTCAAGATGCCTTCTAATTCAGTGAAGAGTCATTTCCCAGTGTGTGTGTGTGTGTGTGTGCACTGGAGGCTTCAAGTTCCCACATCACACTTGTGTAAGATGCATATCGGACCATGACGGGCTTCCAAACTAGTTGTGATGTCGCAAAATCATCTCGTGCATACACGACTTCAACTCCGACATAAGGTGATCACAGAGAAATGTTCCCCCTTCAGCAGATGAATGTGAAAACAAACTCTGCACAGTGAAGTCCAAACAACCAAGTGACATAGTAAAAAGCAAAACATATTTTTGAGTGGAGGGGGGCTTTAAGTTTGGGTCAATAGCCTCAACTCCAATTTTAACTATTGTTAAATATCTTGAGGTATTCGTCTACCTGCGAGGCTGAAGGAGGAGAATATGTTTCTTAGCAATTAGACGTTCCTCTCTGTGCAGTCCCCTCTGACCAATTACTGTTTGGCCCTGACAGTCTGTCTCCTGGAGCTAAGGAGGCAGGCCCGCAGACAGCACGCTGACCGAGGGAGAAATACAACCCACCTGGCCTTCTGCTTCACTGCTGCTGGTTGCATTAGCTTAATTCTCTCCTCCGCTGGGCAGATTTACACCTCTGTTTCTGATTACATCCTTGGAGAGATCGGATGTTGCTGGTCTTTTAGGGGCAAAACCACACTTTGTTGGGCTCACCACGAGCTGCAGAGAGGTTAAATATACCCTGCCCACTGTTTCCTAGTGTGCTCTTTAAAACACAGAAATTTGCCATAGGAAGAGTCATGAAATGAGATTTTGTAAGCAGAGATATTTCAACTCTAAAATTCCATCATCCATTAAATAACTGCTGCTTCAATTCACTGGTGCAAAGACACTGTGGACATGATTTGATGTCATAGGGTGCTGATGGTGTCAAGACTACTAATTTAACCTTAAAATTATATATACACAAGCCAAAGGTGTTGTTACTTTGGTAATTACTCATCCAGGCAGTGTGATGAAGCAGGCAGGATGCACTGACAGGATCACCCAGATGAGGGCAGCATTGCTTTAGACAAGATCCCTTCAGCTCTACTCAATAAACCAAAAATCTTTACAACACCCATCTATCAACCATGCTGTGCAGCTCACTGGGAGGCAAAATATATCAAAATCCAGAATCTGATCAGAGTATTGATTTCAATCACCCAGAATTGAAGAAATACAGAGGCTTTAGAATTTAAAGTGAAAGTGATGAAATATGTTCAGCTGTCTGGAAGTTAACGGAGTGCACAGGATTTTGTCTTTGCAGCCATTCTCCAATGCTAATTGTGCTCATTGTTTACCTTGCTGCTTTAGAAATCTGTCTCATATTACAATAATAATATATATAATATATTCTGCTCTGAAAAGGTCAACAAGATGCCAGTGTGTTATAATGTCAGAAGAAAGCATCGGGGGAGTATGACAATTAATCACATTTTGCCATTTAACAGTCAGAAGTCCCTTGCTCACAGTATGTCTTAGTTATGAGTTTGTCATCATATCGGGGGGAATCTATGAAAAATATCCACCTATTCGATCTACTTCTGGAGCAGCTCAAAAATATAGACATGAGATCAAAAAGACCAAATTACAAAGAGTTAATTAACCGTCTCAAATCAATATTGTGCTATTGGGACAGCATGCCTGTGGCACTTCTTAGTTATTTCCATGTGAAGCTGAAAGTAGCAGGGAACTCTCCTGCCTCATCAAACCAGTTCTCCACCCCCGATCTCTAGGTATGTTTCCTAGCAACACGTCTCACCGACTGCCTGGGAAAAGCCAGTGCTTCATAATAGCCTCAGCTAATATAGATCACCACCACTTGGCTCTCTCCCTCACACCAAGATAATAAGCCTGTGTACTGAATGTACATTTTGTATTTAGTGCTGAATGCAGCACAAAACAACACGCGCGCTAAGCTCAGATTTAAAATGCCAACAGTTCTCCGGTGCTTTATAGTCCAGTGTCGACTAGTCTCTGTGCTTGTAAGAGCCGCTTGTGACAGCCACTCTGGATAAGAGTGTGATGGAGTGTCTGTCTGGAGTGTGTAAAGTTGGAGGCAGTACAGAAAAACAGCATTAAAGTGTTCAATAAAAGGCTTGGCTCACAGCTACCAGTGCAGGTGTGTACTATAAGCTCTTCCGACAGATTAGAAACGTGCTCAAAGGACAGTTTGCTATCAGCAATCTCTTTGCTATCTATCTCACACGTTAACAGTATTAAGACATCTGAAACTTCACCAACAGTAACTCAAAATCAGTTTCTATCAGTCATTACTGCAGCCCATTTAGAGCAGGGCTGCAACTAATGGTTATTTTCACCA
Organism: Macquaria ambigua; assembly: GCA_008360985.2. NCBI lineage: Eukaryota > Metazoa > Chordata > Actinopteri > Centrarchiformes > Percichthyidae > Macquaria > Macquaria ambigua. Next base: position 636,608 of record VMKM01000048.1, read on the forward strand.
GAGAACAGTGACATTTCCGAGAGCCCAAGGTGATGTCATCGAATGCAAGGCTTGATCACCAAACGGGCAGAGCGGACAACTATCCAGGGGCCATTGTGCTAACCTTGTGGCCCTGGTCTTGTAAAAGGGCCGTGTTTTAGTTTTCAACCATTGTTATTTTAGGTTGTATTGTGCTGATGTGTATATATTTCTAAAATAGTAAAAAATGCTCATCATAATTCCCCAAAACCCAACGTAACGTATTCAAGTATTTGTCCAACTAACAGAGAGATTGAGTTTAGCCTACTATCACAGATGACCAGCAAAATCAGTGAATCTTTGGCTTTTCTGCTTACAAAAAAACTAAAAAAAACAACTCAAATGATAAATCGAATCAAAATTGTTGCCAATTCATTTACTGTTGATCAACTAACCGATTCCACTAATCATTTCAGCTCTACAGTACTGGGTGTTCAATAGCGTCCAACAACAAATTTTTGCCCACGGGCCCCTTAGCAGGTTATTGCAGTCATGATCAAATGTCTTGTTTTGTTCAACAAACAGTCCAAAATCCAAAGAAAATCAATTTACTATAATTTAAGACAAGCAAATGCCGCCAATTCTCACATTTGAGAACCTGGAACCATCAAATGTTTGGCAATTTTGCTTGAAAAATGACTTAAAGGATTAATACATTTTCTGACTAATTGTCACAGCTCTAATTTAGTCTCATAACAGAGACTTAAACTGTACCATCATATCACTAACCTTGTCTTGCTAACATGAGAACCACAATTGAAATTATTCTATAGCATCATGTCCTCAGTGATTCATAAAGAAAACAAAGAATCTTGAGGCTGACTCAATGTCAGTGTTTAGTTCATATTTCTGCAGAGCAATGGAGATGCTCACACAATAAAGTAAAATAACACTAGCCTTGTTCTCACCACACAAGTGATGTTTGCTCTGTCATTGAACACAATTCATTCAGTCAGTGTACTGAACCACTCAGTGACAACTCTGGCGAGATAGAAAGGGGCCTTATGGTTCCTGCATGACACTATCTGTGACAGCTACACACAACACTCCACTGTCATGTAGACATCTATTGACTGCTGGTAAAGCTACATGTTTGTTTACAAGGAGCTACAACAGGCAACTGTACATTTAGTTTTCAATGGGTAATGTAAATGCAAATCTTTTTCATTTCTACACAGTTTGACATTTAGAAAGGCAATTACCATGTTGCTTTTAAGATTCATTTAATGGTATTTCTTTACAAGACAGTTAACTGTAAACAGCATCAGTAAATACAGGGAGAAAGAGAGGGGGAAGGCATATGATGTTTTTTTAAATTATCTGGATTGGAACGCAGGACATCATATTTACATGATATGCAACTATGGCCACCAGGAAGCTTTACATTTGCATCAAACAACTGCTGCCTTCGCCATACCAGATCTTTATCCATCATGAAATATTTTGCCATGCTAACATGGCTTTATGGATGGCAGTGTCGGTAAGTCAGACGGTCCAGACCGAAATATTTCAACAACTATTGGATTGAAATTTGTACAGACATTCAAGGTCCCCAGATGATAAATCATAATGACTTTGGTGATCCCCTGACTTTTCCTCTAGCGTCACCAGCAGGTTGACAGTCTCAAGAACTACTGGATGGATTGCCATGAAATCTGGGACAGACGTTACTTTAGTTAATGACTAAATACTTGCAAAACAGCTGGTATTCCCTTCAGCCTAAGCTGTGCTTTGTGTTCACCGCTAATTAGCAAATGTTAACATGCTAACATGCTGAACTAGGATGGTGAACATGGTACACATTACACCTGCTTAACATTAGCATGTTTGCATTGTCATTGTGAGCATGTTAGCGTGCTGACATTGACATTTAGCCTTAAGTACAGCCTCACAGAGCTGCTAGCGCGGCTGTAGACTTGACAGTTTTGTCTGAAAATGTTCACTCCCAAGGTTTTTTGAAGATTAATTTATACTAAACAACATACCTAACCTATATTTGTCTTGTTGATGTTGGCAATTAAGCAACAGCTAATAACCCTAGCCCAAACAAAAATGAATCTGTACATCAGAACAGCTAACTCCTGAAAAGCTATGTATTCTATAAGTGTCTGCCACATTAAAAGCATAAAAGCAACTGCTAACCATGTCCATTACTTGTGTTGAGTCCCCATTTGGACAGTTGTGATTGGATATATGCACGGCTGTTGATTTATGGAAATATTGTCCTGCTTCATTATGCAAAGGAGACATTTAAAGAGAAGCGTGCACACTTGCTGCCTCCCAGCAAATGAAAGTGTGTCAAGAGGGAAGGAAAATATACACATTATTCCAGGCTGAAATGACAAATGAGATGGGGATAGAGTGCGTTGTAAATACATTTCTCCTGGAGAGAAGGAGCTACCTCACAGCCTTGCATATCCCCCCCCCCCAACAAAGCCTCTGGAAATCCTCTCAATTAAGCAATGCATTTCCCTATGCTTTGAGGAGAGAGAGGGTGAAGCATAATGCCTGAGCACAAATCACTGAGAGCCTATTGAAATAGCTGCCAGTTAACTATGTAATATTACCACTGCTGAAATGCTTCACCCTTTATCCCTTTTCAATTGTAAGGCTAGATATTGAGTGTGCACTGGGTATTCTTGATAAGTGAATTTTGCCATTGATGAAACTTTTTATTTCCACCTCATGGTTGGAGAGAATGGACTTATCATTGCAATCCAATAAGCAGGTTACAGCCCCCCCCCCAGACTTCTTCAAGTTTTATTGTTTTACAACTTTAAATTACTGTGGATGTAACAAAGCTTCGACACTCATCACCCTAAAACTTTTTAATGCCTGAGAGAAAACAAATCTGTAAAATTGATCTAAATTAAGTACAAGCATAAATAACTACGTGATTGATTGCATAACAATTAACCCCCCTCAGGTCATATTTAGTAGAGGTAGCTTTTGGCAGCAATTGCAGCCTTTAATCTATGCAGATAGACTCAGTTGTTATGTTTTTCTCTAGTTATCCCACTATTTCAGCACATTTAACTGTTTATCCTCTGTGAGGATGGAGATCTCGGGGCTTTACAGCAACTTGACTGCTTTACTGAAAAGAGCTATATAAATTAAGTTTACTATAAAGTTTATTATTGCCACAAATATATTGGATTGAGGTCTGGACTCTGACTTGGCAACTCCAGGACATTAGCGTTGTTGTTCTGAAGCCATTCCTGTGTAGCTTTGTCTTTATGTTTCGGGTCATTATCTATATCTTCCAAATCACGCTTCTCTTGCAGGTTGCAGCAGGTTTTCCTGCAGGACTTCTATGTATTTTGCTGCATTTATGTTCCTTCTACCTTCACAAACCCTCCTGGCTGAGAGAAACGCCCCCACAGCATGATGCTGCCACAACCTGGCATCGCGGTGTGCCATGTCATGTGAGGTCTTTTGTTTTTTAACGGCGGCTTTCCCTTTGCCACTTTTCCATAAAACTGCTCTTGGTGAATCACGGGGGCAACAGTTGTTGTATGCACAGTGTCTATAACCTCGCTCCGTCAGAGCGTCCTCAGGCCTGCTCCAGGCAGATTTACAGCAGTGCCGTTTTTTTATGATTGACCTCATTGTACTTTGTTGCGTGTCTGTAACCTTGTCACAGATTTGTTTGTTATTTTGTATGCGTGATGTAGTTTTTTCCCAGGACAGTGACTAAGCAGCTGTTGGACCTTCCAGACTCAAACATGTTTACTCTTCAACCTAAAATCACTTGTCACACCTTGATTACACACAGGTGATCTCCATTCACCTAATTATGCGACTTCTAAAAACAGTTGGCTGCACCAGTGATGAGTGCAGGTGTGTCACAATAGCCCTTTTTCACAGAAGACATTTTGACACGTCTGAGTAGAGAGCACAGGTGTAAATAATCAATTTAATGATGGCTAAATTCCATTTAGCTGCTCCAGTTTCAGGGTCCTGGCATTGTGCATGCGGGCTCACTCTCACGTCTTACTGAGCCATCGTTAATGTTTTTAGTAACACCTGTGTTTTTTTTCCAATCAATTATTTCTGGTTGTATATTTTTTTCTTGAGTTCAATTTGGGATCAATTTGTAGAGAACTGTTTATATTTTGACACTAGTCTTTTTCATTTAACCAGTACCAAACCAATCTTGCTGACATCCAATGGGATTCAATATTGTAAAATATGACAAGTCCAAAAAGGTCAAAGGGGAAGTTGAATACTTTTTATAGGCACTGCATGCACAAAATGCACACTTTTAATCATCAATATATAAACCATGATAACCTGCTTGTTAACCGCTATCATGTAGTTTAGCGCAGTGGCCAACACTCTACCACTCTATACTTTGGCTTGTAGCTAGTGATTGCTGATTAGGAGTGGCTGATTAATTAGTGGCTATTATTGGTCGTTCATTTTTCTCATGTGGCACCTTGTACACTCCCTAAGCTTTTCACATGGAATCAATTGAAACCATAAATTCCCAGTTTGATGTTGACGTTAGCATGTAGTGGGTCGAACACGCATTAGCACTGAGCTAAGGCTTAAAAGAACACCATGTTTTTGTTATTGTAAGCACAGCATTGTACTGCACTGTAGCAAGGGTAATGGTCCTTAGTGAGAGTCAGGTCGTCAAGGCTTGAGAGGAACTGGAAGAAAGAGAGAGAAAAAGGGGGAAACCGTGAGAGAAAAAAACATTGGTATGATAGTAAAACTTGCATATTTATTGAATATTACTTACTCCATTTCTTTCTGTGTTGGGAGAGCAATTTGTCATCTCGACAGATAGTACATGGTCAAATGAAGGTCCTATGGTGCACATACTGTACCTTGTATTCAGCCGTGGTAACATGTACACAACAATGATCGGGCCCCACCAGGATTAAATGGATTTTACTGTTTGTCTATATACACACATATGAGGAAAGCGGGAGCTCGGGGGATTGGTACAGGAAGCATGACAGGAAATGGAATAGACTGCAGATGAGTATCAACTTTTACTCTATATAATAATGATTTTTCAAAATGTTACCACCTTTCTGACTAATTCTAGCCTCTTAGAATATTGGTTCTGCTGAGAATTATATGCACACATAAAATTATTTACTTGGCTTATTGATTAAAACGATAAAGAAACCACATTGAATTCTGCATTTTGAGAGTGGGTGAATTACCAACATGTTAATGAGACATTTTATAGTCTGACAAAATATGTTAATACCACCCATGAGCTACAGTATTACAAGTGGTCTCTTATGACTACTTTCCCCAAATAAAACACCAAGGGAAAATATGTCATTCAGTGTTCCTAATTAGGACAAGAGAGCTTTACAAACCCCAACTTTCTTGAAATCGAACCTTCAAACAACAGATGCTGCAGTTTGAGCATTTCTCCTCAGGCGGACACCCACTCACAAAGTGTCAGCAGAATAGGAGAGCAGAGGAATATGAGCCACCTGGGGCAAACACTTCAAAAAGGTCCCACAAGCTGGTTTTATGTTACAGACAACGGGGCCTGCGAATAGATTCACAAAATGAGCAAATGACGAAAATGAAGGTTTAATGGCACAATTTTATAACCGCTTTGAGTCACTGGAGCACAAATAACAGCTGGAAACTGGTAAAACACAAAATATATTGTGAAAATGACAACATTTCCTTCCAATTATTAAAACTGATTGTGCTGATTGTTTAAAGTATCTAAAACACTTCACTTTAACAAACAGTATGGACAGGTATTATAACTATATTTCCTAAAAGCTGTACGCCTCAAATGCTCATCACTGTCACTGAACGTTCGATTACATAAGTTATTCCACCGACACCCAAAGTAATGCACATATTACTAAACTAATTAAAGTGTATTTCAATTTAAAGCGGCTGCACAACAGATAATTATACACTTCCTTAATGGTTCAAACTCCAAACATTAATTTGGAGTCAAAATACATTAAACCCATCAAGCATAAAAAGCTGAGAAAAAACTTGTCAGCCTGTGTGTCTAGGGTGGGAGTCCCATGACACCCAATCTATAATTTTCAAACAACAAAATTAAACAAAACCATAAGAAATGATTAACTAACACTGCAGCAGTGTGAAGGGGGCACCACTTTTAATAGAGAAATTGAAGTATGACCTTCAGCTGACAAAGCCGACACTTGTGGTTTTGTTGGCTCATCTACGCTGCTAAACCTTTCTTCACATACGGGCCACATTCCAGATCCACACTTTCAGCTTTGAAAAAGAGAAATGATCGCTTGGTGAGCGGACACATTATGTAAATGAGATTGCATTAGCCTATATAGAAGTCATTCCGTGGCGTAACACGTCCCGGTATAAAACGCCTGTGTGTTGATAATGAAGTGGCTGTTGTGATGGCTGTCAATCAAGCAGGCAGAAAGCTTTGTTACCGAGTGTTCAGTAGAAGGGAGGAAACGCGTACAGATTGCCAGTTTGTTTTGGATTTCAGAAATATGAAAACACTCGCATCTATTTTCGGCATCTCTTGCTGTAGGCCAAAATAATGAGGCAGACATCTTTCTTTTTTAAAAATACATACATTTGAAAGTTTATTCAGAAGTCATGTCAGTAGTGAATTGGGAACAGTCAATATTATTGAAATCCAAAGTTACAGCAATCTAGGACAAGGTCTGAACAATGATAATGCGATAGGAGTTAGTTGTATGTGCACTCCAAAGTTTTACCAATAAAATCCATGATAGGTTCTCACATACCACCTCTGTAAAGTCCCTGTCAATTCAAAACCTACAAGCCCTTTTTTGTTTCATATAAATGCCACTTAAACTAATGATACGTTAATACAAAAGAGTCATGATCAAATCACATATAAAAAAAAAAAGAAAAACAGGAATAAAATAAAATCATATATACAAACCTCTGTACATAGTGGGAATATGAATAAAAGAGATTGGAATTATTATTTAATGAGCTATGTGCTCTCATATACTTGAGAGTGGGTCAGTACTGGAAAGCTGTTGGTCCAAGCTTATCTGTCTTGAAGTGACAGCATCTATAAATTCAGTGACTACTCATCTGTGCAACATGCTCCCTGTTGCAGACTGCATCATCGTCAAATTGAAGGCAAACAAGAAAGAAAGAAAAAAAAGAATGATAAGAAGGGGCGGGATACAGTGAGGTATTCATCTTGTCAAGCTGGGACAGGGAGCGAGGAATGTGTGGGTAAAAACAACCGCTTTTTTTTTTGGGGAGGAGCGGTTACTGTTGATGTTGTTTTTGTTTTGTTGTCAGTGTGCTGTTTGGTCCTACTGTCAGCCGCTTTGTTCACTGTACAATTCCTGAATCGATGGAGGCCTGTTTCCTGGTGGTCTTGGGAGGAGGTGGAGGAGGGGTCTTGCTGGGCAGAGGAGGTGGAATGTGCTGCAAACAGACAAAACAGTAACCTTGAAATGGCCATTTTCTCAAATAAGGACAACTTGGCTTCCCACTAAAATTCAAAAAGGGATTTTAAGCTGCTATCACTCCCAAATTGATTGACAGGTCTGTTAATACAGGGACTAATGCCAGGATCAGCTTACACAACATTTCCGTCTTTAAGATGGTCACTATGCCTTAAATTGTCAGAATACATGTTTGTCAGACTACATGTTGAACCTCAACTAATCATATCTTGATCTCTTGATATCTGATTGAACAGGAGGGCCAAGAGACAGACTTCCTGAGCAAGAATCTGTTGCCTTCCATCATCACCATGTTTGGGCTGATATCAGGTAGCCTGATCCTGGCACAACAATAGACACCTAAATCTAATCTATTAGTGTTTTCTGATACTGGTAACTCTTTTTTTGTTTTTTTTTTATAAATAATGTTTGAAAAACAAGCCTTTATTTGTTGAAACATTACAATGTTCATTTTTCAAACTATGAAGTTATTTTTTATGAATATACTTCATATGTATGTGGTCAAAAAATGACAGATTGGAGCTATTGAGGTATCTAAAATCAAATTTAAATCTTTCTTCTCTCTATTCTGTCCACCTGCATGCCATTCCTAAGACACCTGAGTTCACAACAGAGACAACAGACAAGGAGTAATGCTTATCAATGACCTCACCTCTGCCTCCATCAAGGACTGTAAATGAAGAGCGGCTGTCACTCTGTCTCTGAACATCTGCTCTCACTACGCTACTGTCAGCCTGCTGCCACGCTGTGTGCAGAGGCTCCGTTTTACTACCTGTCCATGGGCCGTGACAGTGGATGAATAAGATTAGTTAATGGAGTGGCGAGGCGAGAGGATGGCTAGCGCAGACAGCGGTGAGTGTGGAGAGACGAGCCGCTGATTAACAGCGGGAGAGCTCCTGATGGATGTGAGAGGTAAAGTAATCATCCAATCAATCACGTCTGAGCGTCGGGCCGGCTGGGGGGAACAAGTATAAATAACAGCGGGGTGGACAGGCGGGTGTAGGCCTTTGCTGCTAACTGACTGATGCCTGCACTCTGCTGCGACACACATTACAAAAATGACGCACAAATGCAGTGCAAGCACAAATGTGAGTGTAAAACATGCACGCACACAGACACTAACGCAAGCACATTAGCACAGGACGTACAGGGGTAGCGGATAGCGGAGGAGGTTGACCCGAATGTCAAGTGCGTGTAGCGGCCTCTTGTTTCATTATAAGTGCCATGCATCATTAAGGAGCTCCTCTCAGCCCTAATTAAAACACCTACCCTTTGATGTGGCGGGGGTGGTGGAGGCGTCGAGGGACTCGTCAAGTCTTGATTATCTAGCAGGTTGCCGTAATCAGCCGTGCTGCCTTTCACAGGCAGCGGAGGAGGGGTTTCACCTTTGTCAGAGAAGCCCATCCCGTTCAGCTCCAGATCTGTGTAAGAGGGCACTCATCAGCTCACATTCATCATCAAACTACATGGATATTTGTTAAACAGCACAGCTGGGACCCAAAATAGATCACATGGCCTATTTCTGGTGAATTCCCTATCATTAAGACTAATTGTATGTTTTAAAGAAACAAGAAGAAAATGAGAGACAATGAAATTTAACAGCAACATTCCTGCACACACTAAAGGGAAACTCACGGGGGGAACTACTCAGTTGTATAAGGTTTTGTGTCAAAATATTATTTCCAAAGTCGAGTACCTGATGATGACCCTGATGATGTCATTAGGGTTGTCTTGGCTTTGAGACTACAAATTTACTTTAACCCTCATTTTAAGCATTTATAATGTATATAAACATTTAATAAATGTATTTTATAATAATAATGGTGTGTTAAAGTTAAGTGTTACCACACATTTATAATGGAAAGCCTCTGTTACAAACTGAGGGCATGTAATTTGAAAGACTTTGGTATTTACCACGCAGGGAGGATCTAAAAAAAGATGTTATTAGAGTTGCACTAAGTGTAGCATCCATTGTTTTTGGAGCTTGACCCATACAATCAACTAAAAGTCAAGATATCTCGGCCTCTTTTGCATTGATTTTGACCATTCCCCTTTTTCAAAACATATGTCTCCCAACTTCATAGAAGTGAAATACTAAATCGATGGGGTGCTTCTTTTGAGTCGCTACAAACTGCAGTCTGTTATACAAGAACTCTGTGACTTAAAGATGCTGGGATCAAATTGATTCGGCCCAGTAATAAATTGCATCTCAGCATCTCTCATCAGATAAAATGTTTCTTTTTAAAGCCTCTAAGAGAGGAAGCAATCCATGTGAATTTGAAGTAGTGTGTGTATCACAATGCAAAGAATTTGAATTTTGAAGCAGGAACAGCAGACTCTCTCTTTTGCTAATGAACATCCTTGATGAGCCCATTGAGCCCATTATGTGTGATCCTGGTGTTAGCAGCCAGCCCAGTGACAGAGACAAATTTAGAGGTAAATGTGTGGTGCTGACAGTTATGATTTGCATGGCCATTTAAAGAGGTGTAGCTAATGTGACACATAGCGCTATGTTTTAGATCAAACTGAACACCATCACGTGTACCACGGCATGTGGTAACAGTGATGCAAGAGGCAAAAAAGTCAGAGGGAGACAGAGGGCCTACAGAGACTGTGGAGGCTCCAGTCCAAACATGATACAACCTCTTACATGAGCGTGTGTTTGAATGGGAGTGACAGTAAAATAAGATTATTCTTACTGAGCAGGCTAAAGGAGAGTTTGCTCCTGGGTGTGATGGGTGGGGGTCCCGACGAGGAGGAGGAGTTGGAGGAAGAAGAAGGGGGTCCAGGGGACACGGAGAGGCGACGGTCTCCACCAATCTGGTTGAGAACTTGACTCCTTGGTCTCTGAGGCCGCAGGGGGCTGATCTGAGTGATCACACACGCACAAAGAAAAGAAGGATTGGGTCATTACCGAGCGCTCAGATTAAACAATCTAAATTACACAGCAAGTCAATAAAACAGAACTGAGAACAAAATTTACTGTCTGGCAAATGAGTTGAGTCTATGATAAAATGTAACAGAAGATCGATAAAAGATCATTTAAATAAAATTAGTTTCACATCTCCTTTGGGACTGTTGTGTGTGTATCCACGTGCATATTAAGTCGGCTATTTGTATTCCTAAAGGAGAAAGCATTTGGATAAATGTGCTTGTTGCAATATCTTATTTGTGGTTACAAATCATTGTTTGCATGCAAGACTGCGTTCTCCCAGCTTTAATATGGCTGGAATTTGAATATGAAAAGATATGTCCTCAGGGCTATTCCACACTGTAGGCTACATTAACAAACAACTTTGTAATTGGCCAAACTCAAACAGTCAGCCACAAGGGAGACACTGAAAATAACAACACACTTCATTCAGGGATGTCATTTTTTCCCAGAACACTACAAAACAAAAACAGACATTTGTATTGAGGGTGAAAAAGCTATTTTTCTTGATCTGTGCAAACTAAAACTACTATAGCCTACAAGTGCTTGAAAACTACCAGAGACCGCTAGGTGCTCTACCCTTGACCCCTGAGGCAGGAGGCTCCTATCACAAGCCAGACGGCTCCACCACTGCCAGGGGCCTCTTTTGGATCCCATTCCTACCCTTATCTTAAAGCCGTTAGCCAGGGAGCATTCCCACTGGGCATGCAGAACACAGTGATACATCTCGGCTGTAATGGACACAGTGGTGGTAAAGAGGGACATGAGCACAGCAGAGAAAGGGGGGAGATAAAGCTATGTAGAGTGCGAAGAGAACAGGGGAGGGGGGGGAGTTGTGGAGCAGGGTTGTAGAAATGTGAGCCACGTGATGTGGAGAAGAGAAGGTAAAAGATTAGGGAGAGAAGACACTAAAGACCAAGTGAAAAGGGTTTAGTCCCTGCTAGAGATGCAATGCTAATTGCAACCCATAATATGAATTTGCTGGACAGAATGAACAACATACTTAGGATTTTGTACAGTATACGCGCATTTTAAATTCTCTCACTTTTCTGCATTTAAAATCCACAGCAAATGTTCATTTATAGGATAGGATAGAGTAGAAGAGAGAAAAGAAAAGGAGGAGAGCAGGAGAATACAGAATGGTCCAGGAAAGCAAGGGAAAAGGAAAAAATAGCAAAATGAAAAGAGTGAAGGGAAAGGGTAGAACATAGGTGAACTCATTTCTTATACAGGTCATTTTTTCAGTACCGTCTCTGACAGAATGACAGCTTCAGTGGGCTGCAGAAGGATCTCTGTGGTCTTCATCTCTTTGTCGAAGATCTCCTGGTGCTTACTGTTCCTCTTCTCCTTCTTTTTCTCTTTGCGCTCCCTCTCGGGCTCATCCCGGTCCAGCTTGTCCTGAGACTTGGTGTGCAGCTTCTTTGGCAGGAGAGGCTCCAGGGCAAAACTGAAATAAAGAGAATATGATAATGGTCCATTCAAACAGTGCTGAATCTCCTTCCTTGGCTGTGCATCTGAGGTTTTATCAATCTTTTACTGGCTTGGGATGCAGGACAAAGTCTCATCGTTCTCTGTATGTACTTATCTTTTGATGCAGCCTTCAATAAACCTTGAACTTTATATAATATACTGACTCGTGCAAGAGAAAATGCTGAGGTACTCCTCCATCAGCGATAACTACATGAAAAAACTATTAATTGGGAATAAGTGAAATAGTTAATAGCCTGAATATTGGTATTATTCACATTTTCAAAATAAAGTTGGTAAGGATTTATTTTATATGACAAGTACACAGTCTTCATGAACTCAACAAAAAAGCATAGTTCATTTTTCAAAAATTGCATAAGCACATCCTCAGAAATCCTCTTAGGTTTAAAATGAAAATGGAATCTCAGTACAATGAGGCCTGAGACTGACTTATTGAAATAACGACTGATGGATTATTAAGACAGTAATCCAACAACAACTTTTAAACTGCTCAAATGGGATGACCAAAAGCCAAGGAGGATCTATGGTATTTTATGGCCTGAAGAACTGTAAACTAGGTGTTACCCATCTGAGCCAGGCCGGGAGGGGGAGTTGTCGGAGGAGATGGAGGTGACTGAAGCCACTGACAGCGGCCGCTGGGAGGAGGGCATGGTGAAGGAGCGCACCATGGAGTGAGGACGAGGCCCCCGCCGTTCGTCTGCTGTCGGCTGACACCGCAGAGTAGAAGAAAAACAGAAACACACAGAAAGAATTCAGCTTAAAAGTTAGTCAAGACTGCTTTGAAGTTATCTGTGCATTTTTATTTTTGTTTAAGGTACTCTGAATTTGCTCAGAGTAGTGAGCAAAAGCATCACACAATACACATTGTCTTATATGCTTTATTTATTGACCATAGAAAGAAACGGATGTAGCCTCTGTGACGTCACTCATAAGTACGTGAAGTTTTGATGGTTGAATTTGCCATTTGCAGCCATCTTTGCAAGTTACCAGAGAGAAATAAATTCAAATTTGGGCAAAGAAGAAGAAGCTGAAGAGGTATAGGCAGTGCAATATGATAGAAGATAGAGGCTAGCTGCAGATACCTGTCATTTAAGAAAACAGGACCCAAGACGTACTACTCTTTAGGCCTTAATAAACTCTTTTATATAAGAAGCGCTAAACGGAAAGTCAGGGGATCACCAAATACAATTCATAATAAGGGGGACATGAATGACTGTACAAGATTTCACAGCAATCCATCCAATGGACATTTCAGAAATGTCAACCTCATGGTGGCACTAGAGGAAAAGTGAGGGCATCACCAAACTTTGAGGCTGACCGCTAATGTGGCTAAAAATTGCCCCAAAGACACATATTTGAAGTCAAATTGAAACTACTCAGACACTAACTTTAAATAACTGATATTCTATTTTGAGGAAGAAGAAAAAAAATAAATAATTGGATGCAGTCATATTGTTTGGAGTGTCAAGAGAGTAGAGAGTAGCACTTCTTCATTCTGAATGATGGTGTATACTATGTAAATTCAGGCAGTTGCATGAATTGTCAGTACCTTGCTATGTGGAAAAAAGTGCTCATTTTATACTGCAACAAAATGTCCTTGCTGTTATTGAACTGTTCAATCCTTAGCTTTTTGTGATTGTCCACTACATATTATAAGATACAACAGGAGATATACATTCACATTCAGGATGGGATTTCACACACTGGTGTGAGGGACAGGGAAACTGTAAGGGTGAAGGTCATGTCCAGTATTATCCTAAGCACAATATAGAGCTACAAAAGCAAGGGAAAAGACAAAAAGAACTCTGGTGGTACTATTACTTTCTGTACTTCTGTAAAGAACCTGCTGGAAGAAAAATCATGTAACAGTAGCTCTAACAATGAACTCTCCTGCATTTAAAGAGTCTTTTCAAGCGAAGAAAGGAGCCATCACACATATGATAGGATGACCTTATTATCACACCCTGGAAAGTGATGGCTTTTCTCTCGTTTGAAAGGTCACCACCCTCTCCCTTTAAATTGAGCGAGGGCCCCTTTACCTCAGGCAAGATGGAGGAAAAAGCTTGGCCAAGCAACAATTAAATCTGTAAAGGAGGAGAGAGATTGGAGGTAATCCCCAGCAGCATCACACACGAGTTGACTTCAGCTAAAAGTAAATTTAAGCAAGTCTGACATACATGTTCTAAGCGCATTTGGAGGACTTACTGCGAAGGAACAGGAAACTCAAAATCAGAAATTCATAGCTGAATATAGTACGTGTTAGTAATGATTGTGGTCTTGCCATGAACTCTTAGAAATGTCATCAAATGCCATTAACTCTTGTCTTAATTATGTTGTTTCTTTTTCCTAAATGTTATCATCTTTATGTCCTGATTCAGACACTGACAGTGCTTCCTCACATGGGAAAGTAGATCCAAACAGGGAACATGGCTCTCCTCAGTTACCTTTACACTGTGTGCCATGTTTGTGTGTTGCTGTAGCAACCTACGCCACGTGGCTTCGTTGTTTCTGCGGCCGTCTTGACTTTATTTGCATCTAGTCGTAGCGCCCATACCGTCCTGGCGTCTGGACTTTGGTGAGAAAGTCTGAATAATCGGTGATGATTTTTAGTAGTTATTTGATGTTTTCTGTAACTTTAAATGCTTTTTACAATACATCACATTTATTCCTACAGATAGACATGGAAGAAACATGATTCTAAATCAGATTTCCTGTCATTTTAAAGCAGGCACTTTAAATGTTCTGGTAAAACATTTGGGATGATAGATGTTTTTTTGTGGCTCATGTCATCCTGTGTCTACTACTTCTAACCGCACCAACTATACAAAACAATCCTTCATAATTGATTTCTGAAAGGTATAAAAATAACATATCGGCATGTTACATATATGTTACATGTCCATTTCCTAGAACTCTTCATCCAAACCCAACAGAAGAAGATTCCATTAGTGCCTGCTAAAAATGACCACACTGAGCTACAAAGCACTTTTCATGTAACAGAAAGGTCTCAAACAGGCAAAAGCTTACCAGGGTCTTTACTCCATACTGTTTCTCCACCTTCTCCCGCAGTTGCTTGAAGCAGGCCTCCAAGCGGTCGTGGAAAGGCCTCAGCGCCTCTGTGACCTTCTCTCCGTGGATGCGAACACCTTCGGCGAGGTGCGGGACCTGGCGGGGCAAAACAGTAGTGTGAGAAAACCTTCATCCAACATACCCTGGAGAGATGAGAGGCTAGCTACATGTTGGCTCTTCATTCATCAGAGGAATACCCTATTGTCCCGCCACATACATCCAATTTAACGCACATGACCTTTGGCCCCTTGGCTGTGCATACTCCGCACAAGCAGTGACTGTACATCAGTCTGAGTGTGTCTGTGTGCACAAAGAGGAAAATATCGCTGCAACCTTATCCAGGTGGAAGTAGACTATATTAGAGAAAGCTGTTGCCATGACACTCCCTCCCCCTGCCTCCCACCACCAACATCAACACATAACACAGGTATATTAAACAAGTCAATGAGAAAGCATAGACAGACTACATGTATAGGCATGTACTGCATGTGATGGATGTTTTCGTCTCCACCTCTGACGCAAATTAAGACGCAATGCACCCTTTCCAGCACACTGTAGGCAGCTGGTGAATAGCAACATCTAAACACATAACAGAGGCAGCTCAGGTAGAAGGAGAGAGAGGGAGACAGAGAGAGCAAGAGCGAGGGAGAGACTGAAACTGCTGAAAACTAGTAATTAGGAAACCCCAGTGCCACAGTCAGTGTCAGCAAGCTCTGCTGACTAAATCTGGCAAGAGGAGGAAGCGTCATCCCTTAGGGAGGCAGCATTTGAGTGAAATTTTATTTTTCTCTCCTGGTTGAAATCACAGGTTAAGTTATTTTTTTATTTTTTCAGAACCTGGTGTTTCGATGCTACATGCCATCTTTGGCTGTGGTAAGGCATTGAAGAACAGCACAATAACTCACGAGGAACCAGCAGAGATGTTACAGTCAGCTGTGGTAATAGCAGACCGTTTCTTTCCCATAGCAACTGTAAAAATAGTCCCTGACTGTCTCACTGTTATAAGTGAGAAATACTGTGAAAGGTGAAAGGAAAGCAGCTTGTGCTTTTATGCTGATGAATAAGAAAAACAAAACAAAAAAAATAAATAAACCATATTAGAGGGGATTTAAATCAAACGTTTATATTAATCGGTCCCAGTCAGAGTGGCGCATTTGCACATTTGAAAAACAAGGAAACACTAAACTGCAGAGTGCATCTTCTGCCTCATCTTAAGTACAGTAGCTTTTACGGTTAATAAATTCACCTAAGCCCTCGAGCAAATGGAACAAAGAATCTGCTCAGAGCACAAAGAAGTGTGTGAAGTATGTGGTATAGGTGGCCCAGTAAAGAGAAGACGGTGTGTGTGCTAACCTCCGATTCCCTAGAGACTGCTCGCCTTTCTTCCTTTTCTCTGAGGGCAAACGGCCCCTCCACAGCAGGCTACAGCAAGAACTGGCTTCACTCAACTGGCACACAACACCAATTCAGTTTCGTGATGCAACCTTTTGTAATGATCTCAAACGGTGCATGTTTTATTTACACACGTTTCAACATGTGGTGGGCTCATTAACACGGAGAGAAAAAATACAAATGCAGAAACACACATCTACAATGTTACTAATTGAAAAATCAGACACCCTCAGATTCTCAGCCATGTGTATAAGACTATACCAATACATTAAACAGCATCCTATGATTGGAGAAGCACACAGTGAGCAGATCAGCTTGAAAAGAGATGCTGAGCATGTATCATAGTGTCTAGAATCGAGGATATTTCACTCACTGAATGTTAGTTACTGTGCTGTGGTGTGCTCCACAAAACCAAAGCTCTGGCAGAGAAAGATAAATGAGAGAAGGCTACAGACACCCTGCGAGGATTTCCCCTGATATTGAGCACCTTCATCATCACCGCCGGGACCTCTTGGAGGAGAGAGGGGAGGAGAGCAGGAGGCTGAGAGGGAAAAGGTGAAGGAAAGGAAAGAGAGGCAGAGGGAAAAGAGGTTAGGAGTAAGAGAAAGGGGAGGGAGAGGAGTCAGAGGGACGGAGTGTTGTGAGACGAAAAAGACAGAAACGGGGAGAAGAAAACAGTGAGAGTGAAAGCTGAGGCAAGATTCACGTCTCCCAGGATACCCACATCTTTTTATAGACCTCAGGATGATTGAGTGCGACTGAGTGGCGGCATGGCAACAGAATTCTGCTTGGTGGCTGCACAGAGATAAGCTCATCGTGGAAGACACTTAGGCTGAAGGTTGCCCCACACACACACACACACACACACACACACACACACACACGTTCAGTAGTTTAATTGTGATGTACCAACTTAAAAAAAAAAGTTTTTATTGCTCTCCAGCAGTCTTACAGAGGCAGCAGGTTTATGATTTGGGATATCAGAGGTATTACCGTCATGTGAGGCTGATATTAATATCAGATAATTAGACACTGGAGACCCGGGGCTGCATTTATAAAAACCCCGGAATAGGTTCCACTCTGAAGGTTAGCTTACAAAGAGTATCACTGCATACTGCAAAAATTAGCACATACTGTATAATATTAGCATGTAGTACGGACTGCAAAATGGGTACATTTATAGGAGAAAAGAGCAAAGTTGGGAGTGCCACATAGAAATTCTGTGTGAGATACGAGAAAAATGCTAGTTGTGAAAGTGAGGCAGGGCCAGCGGTTTTGTTTGGGCCTCCTAGCAGGCATCACGTCCACATGTCACAGCAACAGTTACAGTGCCAGCTTTAAAAGCTGGACTCAAATATAGTAAGTAAATGGCCAGATACAGCAAGTTAAAAAACACCAGTGCACTGTTACACTTTGGGCTTTCTTTCCTGATAATGACAAACACTTGTGGCAATACCAGTGGTTGAGTATCACCGCTCTAACCAACCACCTTTCGTATACAGCTGCCGTTCGTTGACAGCTAGCAAACAAGGTGAGACAAGCCGAGTGTATGGAGTGTAATGTTACCTTCCCAACACAAAACAGCAATGTGCCCTGTAGTAAATGGCTTTTAAATAGAGTTGAACACACAACAGCTAAAAGGACATATATTTTTCTATGCCATTGATTCAACCAGCCACTGATTCAATTAGCTGAATTAGCTGCCAATTATGTACAACTAGTGCCAACAGACACCATGAAAAAAATGACACAAAGGCGATGGTAAGCCACAGATGCTCAATGGTGGCAACGTCTGTCAACTGGTGTCAAGGCTCAAACAGGTTAGCCAGGAACACTTAGTAACTGGCTAGTAAGGGCTGGGTTTCTGTGAGGTCGTTTCAGAGTTTTTGTGCCCCCTAGTGGTCGAAAATAATTTACTGCAGCATTAAATGTGGTGTAAATAATTGGGACATCATGACCCCATAAAAGTTTATTGTAAATAGGGAGCAAAATAGACAGCATTTAGAACAAAGAAACACATTTTACTAACAAAAATTAGGCCTGAATGTTCCTTTGTAATATCATTACTACTACCATCAAAGTTGCCAGTTTTATTTTTCTCCCAGAATGCATAAATGCAGAGTTGATGTTTCCTTATGTATACGCACATTCTCGCATCATATTTCCATGCAAAACACAAAACCACAACCTCTGAACTAAACATTCACCTTTCAAGCTGCACTTTGTAGACATGCAGTGATTACAAAAGAAGCCAGGCGAATGCCAGTATTATAAGCTGACAAGAAGTATGAAAGAAATGGCATTGCTGTTTAATATCAGCAGTGTCTCTCAGAGCCCAGTGTTCTTAGCTGAACCCTGTCACTCTATCCCTCTCTAATGCACAGTGAGCAGACTTCTGCGCCACACCCTAGGGAGCTGGGACAGCCACATTGCCTTTGAGGTGCCTGGTATTAAGGCTATGATGACATATTAAGACCTTTCATGAAGGCCACAAAGGTCTCAGAGACGTACACAGCCAGTGGTGAGTCAGACAGACTAATAATCAGACAGACTATATATGAGATGAAGGGACCAGAAGCACAAGAAAAAACCTTAACCAAAAGACACTATAAAGAAAACAGAATTGACACTGAAAGATTCTCTTTATATGCATGTGAATATGCTGTTCATGTCCTGGTGAAAATGCCCCCCTTAGGTCTGTGATTCAATTTATTAGTCACTCAGCTACCCTTAACAACTTTTAATAGAGTGGATCATGCTGCAGTGAGAGGTTTTGGGCACTAATTTAGGCATCTGTCTAGAGCATTTGCTAATTATAACCAGAAACATCACAGAAAACACCCACTTTGTATTTGCCAAGGAGCTTTTTACAATACCTAATTTCCTGATTTCCAGTTGCTCATTTCCTCTCTAATTACTAGACGAGGACAATGGGTATTTCAGAATAACAGTGCACACTGGCTCATTTCGAACCGTTTAGTTTGTTCACTGGAGCAGGCTAGCATTCATTTGTCTCATTTAGACAGATTCAAGACGCGAGATAAACAAGCACGCTGGCTCTGGCAAGGAGACAGCTGATGCCATTTCAAATCAACAACTCTGCCTTAGTCATCTCTTTAAAAGTTCTCTGCGTGTATGTTTGGCGTGGGCTCGGCAAACACATATCTGCTTTCTCTAGGACATGTTGCTGTGATGAACAACTTCAATCGTGTCTTTTTGTGCTTATGGAAGATATGAACCACCGTGACTTCAAACACTGTGACTGGGGTGTACAACAGAGCTCCTGCTAATTAGTACTGTGGATTGTGGGTGGAAGATCATTTCAAAATTGCAGTGTGATTTCTAACACTATTTCAGTCCAGCTGAAATCTCAAATTGATGCTGAAATGGATTTGGCTCTTTCACATCTGAGCATCACATTGGAAGCAACACAAAGCTTTGAAACAGAGCTTTGTCTTACACACATTATTGTTCAGTGCCTTTGCTTCGAGATGGATATAAAAATAACTGATAGGTGTTAAAAGTAAAATCTAGTTGCAAACTCCAACCTTGTCAGACATAATGTATGTGTGATATTCACTTCTTTCCAGGAGTAATGAAGTAGCAACACGTTTATTTTTAGGTTACCTTCACCTGCTTTGTCAAATTCTACTTGAGTCAGTGATATCCTACATTTCCCCAAGTTCACACAAGTTGAATGTCTTCAAAAATGAATATGGAAAAACTAGAGTAACAACTAATACAGAAAATAGTCATTATAAAAAATGGTATCACTTCTACGGGAAAATAACTATATTATATACTATATATTATATTATACTAACTTTTCAGATCTGGAGGAGTTCTACAGTTGCACCAGACACGCAGAGCACAAAGTTGACCTATTTTACAACAACGGAGGGGGGAACAACTATTGCAAATTCAATTAACTTCCTTCTTCCTTGCAACTAGCGATAGGAAGCAGACAGAGAAACTCCTTGCATCTGTGCTCAATTCCTGGGTGAACCATAACACAGGAAACCATGACTTCCTGAGTATTAAAATGACCCTTAGTTCAGAGCTAAAAAGTTAAGAGAGAGTAATAAAAGAAGCAAAACAAAACCTCCAGCTGCAGCTTTTTAAAATCCCAAAGGGAGGAAGTGTTGTTATTGGTATAGAAAGCAAAGATAGCCACGAGTTTATAAATCAAAGATGAGCCACAAATGAACTAAAGATCTGTTGAGATTCATAGTAAGCTGTTAAACAGCACATGCTATGATGTATTCCAACAATGTGTGTGTATGTGCATTTCTTGTCTGCTGTGTGTGCACTTCCTTTAGGCTCAGTCAGGATGCAGAGCTCGCAAAACCGCCAATGCTGATCTCTCGTCGTCTCTTCACGCAGTGGAGCATCCTCTCTAACTTCAGAATGTTTGCTTCAGCACTCTCCCTCGCTATTATCTCCACTGAACTCTTTAACACACTTTCCCCCCGCTCCCTTCAGTTACTGTCATTGGACACTCTTGGCAGTGCTCTCACAAGTTCTTCAAACGGTATTATATTTTCAGCTGTAACCTTTCAGACTAGTGACTTGTTTTTTTTTTGCAACAGCAGTGCTTTAGTAAGGTGACAGCATTTCAGGTATAAATACCACAATATACAGAACAGAACAAGTATCCTTCAGCATTCAAACTCTCCACTGTGTTTATGAAGGACTTCCAGATGTCAAAACACACTGCCTGGTGTCTACAGGGCCCTTACAAGGTGGTGCATGCCTCCTAAATTCCTGGTGCGGATTACATTAATAAACTCCTTAACTTAACACCATAGTAACTTACATATACGGCCACTATGGATTCAGCACCTGAAAGGCTAAATGTATAGCCCAAAGCAAATTCATGCAAATTAAGAAATTATGATGAAAGACCAAGTGGCATGAATTCACATTTTCATGCCTCTAATGCTCCTCCATACCATCTAATCATGCTCAGTATTTTGGCTGCCTGTAGGCTATGCCTTTCTCTGCTCTTCACATGCGCTATGGAAAAAGAAATACCATGGAATATGATATCTTTTAAAGCAAACAAGCATGTAATTTGTGATAAGCAGGTCGTGACACTTTCCCTTGAGCCCTGACATCTTTGGCAGACAGACTGATGCTTTACACTACAGTATGATGCTTTACCGTGATCCTATGCAGGCCATTCTGAGCTTCAGTCTTACCTGCCAGGCGATAAGGTCCTTCAGTTTCTCTATCTTCTCAAGGTCCTCTGGGTGTTCCTGCATGTACTTATCATTGAAGAAGGCCTGGAGAAGAAGGAGAAGAGATACTGGAGTAAGTAAGTTTGTATGAAGGGAAGAAAAGGAGGAGTAAGTTCAGGGGAAGACCGAAGGAATAATGTGAAATGTGGAGAAGTTTGTGATATAAAAAAATGAGGTACAGGGGAGAAAAAAACTGACAAGTCAAGGGGGAAAGCATTGGGAGGGGCTGTTAAGATGAGAAAAATTTAGTCAAGACATCCGTCTCTCCTCCACCACCTGCACTATTTCACTGAGATGAAGGAGTGACCTGAGGGCAAAGAATTCACGTCGCTCCTCCTCTGACTCATACTGCACCGTCTCACAAGACCAATATGAATCTATTCCAGGTTGTGATATATGCTGGGAAACCAACAGGCTATCACTTTTTTTATCATCAAGCGCGAGGTAAAAAGAGTTGAGTCGCTATTGTGTTACGGTGAATAGAGTGTGCAGCTCACAAACCAGCGAGAAATGTGATGAAAAACAGGATACAAGGAAGATTGAGTTGAGCCTTTCAAAAGAAAAAAAAGGCCCAGGTCACATCAAATAAAAACACATTTATGATGACCTATGACTTTGTGAGGCAAACAATATGTGAGTGAGTAGTCACAAGTGTAGTGATAACAATATTCAGGGTGATGGCATGAGAGCTTCTAGGACTTGAAATATGCATGAGATTATGATTAGATTTCACAGCATGAAATCAAACCTGGGAAAAGATTTGGTTCATCTGAATTAGTTTTGAATATATTACCCTATTAGCTGTAATATGCATTATATACCACAAGCATTTCTTTTTCAGGAATATAAAATATGTTAGAATATCTTGTGTTAAAAGAATAGTTCGACATTATGGGAAATATACATACTCACTTTCTTTTTGAGAGTTTGAAAGATTGATACCATACAGACGTGAGGTCTGCATGCTAGATATGAAGCTGGAGCTGCAGGCGGTTAGCTTAGCTTAGCATAAAGAATGGAAATGGGGGGAAACAGCTAGCCTGGCTCTGTTCAGTTGCAACTCTAAGGCTCACTAGATCTACTAGTTCTACTCACTTCTTTAATCCTTACATCAAGTATAAAAACCACAAGTTGTGTGTCACTGGGAGTTATGTGCTGGACTATTTCTTGGCCTGAAGTCTCTGCTGATTGCCTGGCAACCTCACTGTGATGACAAGACTCTAGGACATTATGTAAGGTGAGTAATGAGCAGATTTTGTTACCTTAGGGGAGAAGCAGGCTAGCTGTTTCCTCCTGCTTTCAGTCTTTATGCTAAGCTAACTGTCCCTGGCTCTAGCTTCATATTTAGTGGGCAGACACAAGAGTGGTATTGATCTCCTCATCTAACTTGAAAATTTTTTTCCCTAAATGTCAAATTATTCCTTTAAGGCTTCTGTTAAAGAAAAGTGTAGCTAAAAATGGAGATGTACATAAAGGTATACAGGTTGAGAAAACATAGGGATAGAATAAACCCAGAACTTTTTTCATGTTGACTACCTTCTCATAGTTGGTAAAACCTCCCATGACAGCTGGGTCCACAATCCCATTCAGCAGCATGGAGAGGGGGTTGATGGGAAGGTTGGGATCACTGAGATGCCTCTGCACCATGCTGCTGATCTTCTCATTGGTCAGCTGCATCGTTTCCATGGCATTCTCCAGTGGACTGATCTCTTCCTGTGCAGCATAGTAAGTGAAAGCGTCATCAAATATTCTCAGCACTTATTCACCTGTTTCAATACACACACCCACACACACATACATACACACACTCACACAGTACATCACTACTGTCTCTGTAACCCAACAATCAAGCAGAAACATTTTGTGTTCAACAACTAGGGATAGGTTATTAGAAGATGGACTTAGGAACCCTTAACTACACACATAAATCATGTAGGATAGAGAAGCAATGAATAATTTTTCACTGCGTCCATATATGAACCTGCAACTTAAATGAAGATGGATAGCGCGTTGATGTAGGGGAATTTCAATTCCCATGTCAACAACATATGATTGGCAATTCTGAGAAAAGATGAATAAAATAACTCCTACGTGGAGGCAAGCTCATTACTTTGGATGAAAAAAGATCACCTCCTTGCAGCTTGCTTCTAAGAATTTAGAAGAAACATGAGTGGATTGTTGAGTAAATGTCAGATTTAGACCCCGGCCAAAAAAATAAAGATGTTGTGCCAGGGAGACAAATCTCCAATCTGTGCCGGTATGTCTCAGGCCAGCTTGATAAAAAGCATTGTCAGATGGTCGGCTTAGCTTGGTGAATCTCAGCCCAGTCATTAAGCTTTAAATAGAGAGTCTGACCTCGGGGACCTGGCCTCTCCCTGGCTCATCTGGAGGGCAAGCTGCTCCCTGACAGTATGTTCCAACCCAGCCTGAAGGAAGAGGCCTCTACTTTGAATTAGTGTGGCAATGGAGAATAATACTTCACTCCAAGGACTCAGGGGTTGGGGGGGGGGGGGTCTAATCTTTGTAGTGAAATGATTGTGCGAATGGTGTAGTGACCAGAAGGATCATTGTGGTGAGCTAAATGTCCAAGCTGCGTGGCGTGTGGGTGTCATGTGGTGCTATTTGTTGACTATGAATGCAGAGTGAGCAGACTGTAGTAAACACCCTGGCTAAACATAACCCCTGAGAGGAGGAGGAGAAGTGCCCCTTTCCAAAGCTTTCACCACCACAGCCATGAAAGTGACTAATCAAAGCGACAAATAAAGAGTAATTGATTGCGGATTACTTAGCTGGGCTAATTACGCTAAGTAGTGCATTTGTTTTGGGACAAACTAATGACACATTAAAAGGATGAGGCGGGTGTCTTGGCTTTAGTGATACTGTAACCTGCTCTCGTGCTGCAACTTATATCTGCAACTTATATTACTGTACTCATTTCTCCACGCACCCTCTTCCAACAGAAAACATCCCAGCCCAAAATGGGAACACCAGACCAGCATTTTAATTAGTCAAAGCAACAGAGCTAAAATAATGAAATTTTAATGCAGTTTCAGTGGGATGGAGGGGACATGTGCCTACAGTAAACACTAAAGTCATTCGTTGCAGTCAGACCGTCCACTCATCAACAGGTTTTCAATACAGCAATCCAGGTAATTCTATTACAGGAAAATCAACAGCGAGTGAGTTCTGAACTCTCCTCTAGTTGTATTTGTGCTGTGTAGCTATTTTCAGTGGACACAGGCTTGAAGGAGTGCTTGGTGAATCAATGCTGGCCCTCCGGCAGAGAGGGAACGTGCCCTGTCGTTAGTCTGGGGAGTGGCACGCCTGCGTCCACACGGCTGTCTATACAGCTTAAGTGGACAAATCATATCGATTGCCTCTGAGCAAGGCTGCAGATCCTCATCTGATTAGGAGGCCTGCCTGGCACACAGGCCCTTCATACTCACTGTGGAGACTGACTTGACTTCAAACCAGCGTAGGATGCCAGGAAGTTTGTATGCCGTCGCATACGTGGTCCTCTCGATCCACATGTTCTGTTGACAAAATGACAATGTCAGAACTCTGAAAAAGGAACACAGTGCAGAAATCAACTGACATGACAAGGCACTTTAAACACATACATTTGCTGCTGTTTTTGTGCCAAACCACACTGAAACAAGACTGGTGATGCATGAATGAGAGTAAGATGATGTAATGGCTGTTCAATCACAGCCCATTGAACAACAGAAGTAAAGAGAGTCAGCTTTAGAGCATACTTACTACTCGCGTTGGAGAGATGGCAAATTACAAAGAGGTGTGTATATTGACATGTTTAATAGGTTTGACAGATACAATATGTCAAGGAATAGGTATCCATCACCTCTCTGTCAGGACGGATATAGTCCTATCTCTCTAAGTCTGAGATGAGTTAAATACATCATCCTGCTCTGCTGAAGTCATGCCACAGTAAACACACAGAGGAAATCGTGAATGGGTTTAATTTGTCGTCTGCAACCTGGATATTAAGTGTGCACAAAGCACTATTCATGTACTAAAAATCAGGACTCAACAGTAATAGTTGCACTAGGCAACCAGATTTGGATCACTGTCAGCAATTTTATTTAGTCTGGATCTTCTTCTTCGTAATTGGAAGATCTAAAGGGCTGGATAGAAACCAGAGAATCTGCAGCCTTTTTAATGACAATCGTTTGGGAGACGAGCATCATATTTTGTTTGAATGCAAGAATGTAAGCATAATGAATTATAGAGAATGGTATTTGCCAAAGTATTATTTAAACCTGCCCGTCTATGTTTAAATTAATTTTGTTATTACAATCAGATAAGCCAAACGTTATTTGTAAACTAGGTGCCTTTTTGAAGAATGTCCTTCCTTTGTTTAAGCAACATCTGTTGTTCTTCAGCCATGCCATGTGCTATTGTTTAGTTATTACTGTATGTTCTGTTTGTGCTCCATACCATGTGATCATGGATCATGGAGTCACATAAATAAATAAATGAAAAACAAAATAATTGATCAGGCTTGGAGATCATTATTCTACCTATCATATTCACCCTGCTAAGTACATTATTTTGCAAATGTGCATTTCGTTGCCCTGTTAGTGGAGCTGAGTCACTTATTCCTAGTGAAATCTGTTAACACACAGTTATATATAAATAATAACTGTGTGTGTGTGTGTGTGTGTGTGTGTGTGTGTGGGGGGGGGGGGTTATCTGTGTGTGAGTGAGAGAGAAACAAAAAATCTTTGAGAGAAAAAAAGAAAATCCTTGTTATGTAATATATGTTTACCTATTCTAGGTATCTTTTGTCAAAACTAAAACATGGGACAAAAATATACAGAGCCATTCTCACTCCAAGAATAAATGATTAAAATTCAGCAACTATTTGTCAACTTTGGCAAACAAAAGTAGGTGGCTAGTTGCAGCCTGGTACCCATTTCTAAAACCTACTGCTGGGTCCTGAAATGCATACATACATGCCCTGTAGAAGCTAAAATGTTCTGTATAGTCCAGTACCAAGTAGCCTTCATGTTGTTTTTAGAAATTCTAACTGGCTTAATCAATTTTTCATTTGAAAGAACATGACATTATGCTCATGATTTCTAATATTAACAAATAATACATAAAACGCTTTTAAAAAAATAAAATGGACAAGCTAAAAAAAAAAGACAGCAATTACCGCAAACTCGTTGTCGGGGTCCTTCTCTCCCTTCCTCACTGGCCTGGAATACTGGAATTTATGGACTTCATTTACTGTGTAGAAGCTGGGGAGGGAGAAAATCAGCACCTGAGTAAATTAAAACTGTTATGGGCAATCTACAGCTTGATTCAAAGGTTGATTGCTTTGCTTCAGGTCAAGCACAGGACAGGCCCCCTCCAGGCTAGCCCTGCCAGGAACTGCTGCATTTAGCATGTTGGTTTTGACTAGCTGCCTAAAGCACAGCCTCATCTACATGGTCAATAAATTCATATCTGGGTCACCCACGTCACTGGCGGCCCCTGAAGTTAGTCCGGCACGTCAGACGTGTCGAGAAGCTGCAGCATATGAGACAGAGGCACACCACTAGCAGGGATGAACTTTGCCTAATCAGGTTAATAGACTTTTCACACTAGGAAAATGATGGTGTTACATCGTGGCTGTGGGAGCAGCTGCCTGGGCACATACATGGTCCCCCACATAGACGCATTACTTGCTCCTTTTCCATCTTTCTATCCGTCTCTCTTGCCGACAGAAATCCATTCACACTCTCCTGGGGAAATGAGTACTAGATCTATTACCCTCGCACAGCATATTGCTTTTCCCATTCCTAAAACAATGCCATATGGTTTGAAGAGCATGGTTTGCCTTTATTAGCAAACAATTATGAATAAAATATGAAAGGAATCAGTGCCATTCCAAAACCACTGCCCTTTTATGTTTGTAGTTAGTGTGTGCAGCTGGGATGCACATGGGGCTTTTGAATTGTTTCCTACTAGTTGATGTTTTGCTAATGAACAGAGAAACTGGGCTCAGGTCTTACTGGTTACTTGAGCCATTTATATTAGACCGACAATCAGATGTTCCCTTCTGTGCTTGGTCACAAAGGGCAACGCACTATTTAATGAACACGATGAGACCCATTCCCAAATTAGCTGAGAAAGCGTGGCATTTATCTAAAAAATGGAGCCTCTGAGCTTCTGATCTAATAAACAGATTAATAAAGCAGCTTTAAATCAGCTGCACTACCCCAATTACATGTCATTAGCTGGCGGGCTAGAGATGATGCAGTAGCACGGTCTGGACAAAGCAAGGTCAGAAAGGGGGTGTGCTCTGCTTGCTGCTTGTGACCCTTTGGCTCAAACAGCTCAGTCCCATTGCTATGCACCGTTGATCTTTTGCACTGAATGAGAGAGTAAATGAGAGAAAACAGAGAGATTGGGGGGGGGGGGCTGGAGAAGAAGAGTTGGAAGAGAAAGAGAGACGGACAGACAGTTGGTGTGGAACAGTCCTCTATCATTCTCTAAACACGGCTGTCTAATCTAGGCTATTAAGAGAGTTACATATTCCAATCAGACACAGTTAGCAAATAAGCCAACAGGCTGCTAGAGGGGGGATGTGACCAACGGTGCAGGCCTGTGATAAGATCGGTGCACAGGTATATTTGCCTAAAGGTTTTCCAAGTAAATGTCTTCTTTTAATTATGTCCATTGATGCGTTGGGGTGGCATATCAAAGTGAATTTGCACAGCTGAGTGATGCAGTGGGTGATGGCTGGCGTACAGATTGGGCAAACAATTGGGAGTGTAGGGGCTCGCTGTGGCCCCGGTGCGCGACACAAAGGTATTAATGATGCCAGAGAAGCAATGTTGTACTTGGCACAGTGACTAATGGCAGAAGGCTGGTGCAAGTTAATAACCACGAAAACGACAAGAAGGTCAACTGTTGTTGTTTTCTACACAGACACACATTTACATCAAGATTTAATCACTTTCACCACAGAGATCCTCAATGCACCACACACTGACTCTAGAAAAATGCTAATTTTGCGTGTCATCACAAGCTCTCTAAATGGTTTTTGAGTAACTGGGGAAAGTAAATTGGGCTTGTTGGAGTGAAATGCATGCTGTGTGACTTTGAGTAACACACTGTGTAATTGTAAAGAAATTAATGTGTGTGGAGCGGGGATATCCTGCTCACCTCACTATTTGTTCAGAGACGGGCTTGTTCTGGAACTTGGCAGGCAGGTCTAGGATGGGTTTCACCGTGAAACACTGGATGTCTTCAGCAGAAACATCAAGGAAATAAATTAAACAGTTGAACTCAAATGAATGAAAAACAACGAATTAGGACCTGGTCATAATTCAGTGTTATTGTCAATTAAATACAATTGTAAAATGCAATCTTATTGTCTTATCATTTCACAAAATTCTATTGCCCAAATCAATGATTTTTAGCAAATTGTAATTAAAAACTAAAAATCAGTTTAAGTTCTTAAGTTCTGTAATACTGAACAGTGAAGGTTAATTGTATTTGACATGAATTTCATTACATTGACCACACTGTAATATACACAGATTTTGGAAATATATGTGTATTATTAATGATATTAATATTTATATTGATTTAAACCATGTCTCCCAGCCCTACAATTACTCTATACGTAGGCATCATCACTTTGTGGAGTATAAAACCCATATTTCCTTTCATTTTGTGGAATGGCAGCATTTAACATGGCGGCTGCACCAAAAGAAATTTATGAAAAACAACCTGATGAAATTTGAACAATTATTCTGACAAAAACTAAAAAGCAAAAAGTTAAAAAACATCTTCCGCTGCACTGTTAAAACTGAATCAATGATTCGTGCTGAGGATACATTGTCCAGAAGAACACTTTGTGTCCTCGCTGGGTGGCGTGGTCGTCTTCATCTTCTCCGCGTTGGGAAACTGTGTGAGGAGACGTGCTTCGAAATCCTCTCTGCGCTCGTACTCCTTCCCACGGTAGATGAACATTTTGTTCTGAAGGAGAATAAAGAAAACAGTGAGACCTTGGACATGTATATGAAGGCAGACACGCAATCATGCAAGCAGGTGTTAATTTGCACACATTATGTAGACACAAGGTACATTATCCCTATTTTATAGATATGGCTGTATTGATAGCATACTGTGTCATTTCAAGAACCGTTTCACGAGAAGATTAGATCCAGCAGCTAAAATTAATTCAATGATAGCTGTAAGGACAGACATGGGACAATGACAAACATGTAATATTAAAAGAAAGTTACATGGATGAGAGCAGCTTTGATTTGTAAATTTACTTGGCATGGTACTGTGGCTGGGTTAAAATACATTATCATAATCTCCATATTAAATACTTGGAAATGAGGGTGACAGAAAGTTCTTGGCACCGATTCAGTGAGCAGTCGTTCCCAGCTGAGTTCAGAGTGGGCTTGCTCGGGGAGGACTTCTGGTTTAGTGAACTGACAGGCTGCAAATGGCTACTACCATTTTGCCAAGGGCTCTTTCACAAACGGCTGCTGCAAAC
Source organism: Macquaria ambigua (assembly GCA_008360985.2). Classification (NCBI taxonomy): domain Eukaryota; kingdom Metazoa; phylum Chordata; class Actinopteri; order Centrarchiformes; family Percichthyidae; genus Macquaria; species Macquaria ambigua. The sequence goes on from VMKM01000048.1 coordinate 666,713, forward strand.
TACAGCTACTGATGAAGTCGCCTTTAAGCCACTGTAATGGTTCGACATCTTGCCAAATTCAGAATCAGCGCGGTGAGATCTTGGCACCTGAGGATGGACCCTCTTCACACCCTCTTGATCTCATCTAGAAACCAGTAACTATGAATTACTAGCTTCATTCATTATCATCATCACGTGGACATTAGAATATAAACACAGCTAGAAAGTCAGGATCTTACCCAGGGAGAATAGCCTAGCCATTTTTACATTTCCTTTTTTCTTTCATAGACCACCACTGCAGAATAGCTCACACACAGCAAGCCCTATGCTCATGCACAGCACACATCTCAATTCCCCAATTAATTAAAGGAATTGCAGTCATGAAATATGCCTGGGGCCATTTTCAAATTTGCTTTGATAGATAAGTTGACAAAAGCACATTGATTTCCAGAGTCATCTCTTCCAACTGCTGGAGAATCTGCTAAATCTGCCTGACAATACACTGCAATTTTCAGGTGGTGAATAACTGCGAGATTTTCTTTCTATATTTTCTCTGAATCATTCAAATCTGATCAAGGACATCTAATCTTTTTCCATCACTGCACATTGTATGCTTATTCCTAAGAGGACCGCAGCTTCCCATTATGTTGTTGAGCATTCTGGTCATGTATACAGTAATCTCAATGTCACGATTCTCATTTTCAGTGCCCTCAAACCTACTTTGGCTAGTTCTGGAAAAGAAAATCACTGTCATTGAGATAATAATTCTGGCTAAAATTGGCTGTTCTTTCTTGGCTTGTAGGTAAAAAGGCAATTTCATACAGCCAAGAGACAAAGCAGCCACAATTCATAAAGCTGCAATGTTATCAAGTTCAAATGAAACACATACGGTCTGGATTTAAGCTCCTTGGACAAGCTTGTATAAAGACTGGAAGATTTGCATCATATGGGGAAAAGGACAATAAGAAAACCAACGACATATCAATGTCTCACCCTCTTGGCAGTGATAGTTTCCCAGAAAAACTGTAAAATGTATGAATACTTCCTTTAAAAACTGCAGAATCAGATAGGGTTTAACAGACACAGAGACTGATAAAAAGGGTCATCTCATTTTATTCCAAAACAAAAATAAGTTATATGAGAAGAGTGCACAGAGTGCTCCTAAAAATGTATGAGCCAGGAACGTTCCTTCATCTCCCTGAGTGTGCTCAGGGGTCTGTCTGAGGTACATTTTCAATGATAGAACATGACAGCTCATATCTGAGCGTCTCCGAATGTGGTGTGTTAGGATACATATTTCAAACCAACTTTCACACACCCTCAACTGCTCTTTAAGCTGAGCGCTCACAGGAAACTCAATGCAGGGATTAAGTCAAGTTTAGCATTGATAGGAAGAGAAGGGAGAGGAGGCGAAATACGCCGACAGGATGTAAAGTGAGAGAAACAATTGTAGAGGAAATCTGTCTTTGAAATACTGAGACTACCTTTAACCTGTGTAAAAGCTAAAAGCAACGCAGGGTCCTTCATAGAGCAAATAAATGCAATAGAAGCTTGAAGTCATGCTTCAAAGCCTCTTGACAAGGTATTGTGACTTTCAAGGTTGAAATAATGACTAAGATAAATATTCTGTGCCTGTATTGGCAGAGTATTATATAAGACACAATGTTTGTTTTGCTAGTAACAGAAGAATTTAACAGTCTCTAAAAGTACCAGCCAACAAACAAAAACCACTGGGTTTTTACACAGAACTACATGAAAAGGAAGATAACAGGGACCAATGGCTTAGTTGCGTCTGCAGATCTAAACAAAGGACATGATCTAGAGCATTTTACAAATAGCAAGTACTCTAGTGTCTAACCATATTAACAACTAATAAATCATAAGCAGCTTAATTAAGCACTCTTGCATAAAATCAATTCTTTAAGGGGGGTGGATACAAAACGCCTTTATCAGAGTATTGATTTTCTCACATAATTGACTTTTCCCTGAGGACACTGCCATGCTGCAACACAAACAGCAATGTGGGGTGTGAAACAAAAACCCTCCGAACTATATTTATCTTAATAAGTAAGCCATACTTAAATACTTCTCTATGTACTCACACAGAAATCTTTCAACATAATTATGAAATATATCAAGAGAGCGTGCAAATTCAGAGCTCTTATATCAGGACCATGTAAGAGCCATAATGCAAGACCACTGACCCGCTCTCTATCAGGATAAAATATTTTACATCTGTTTGGCATTCACCAACACTTTATAAGCTTATAAATGGTGCTGGAAAATAATTAGGGAAAAACCAGGCTGCAATAGAGGCTAATATTTACTGACCTGGGTATTCAAGACCAGCTTGTACACTACCTTATATCTACTGGAGCCTAAGGAATGCCACAATTTAAAAAGACAAAACAATAAATGGGTAAATTAAGTGCAGATTCCTTTTGGCAAAGGCAACCCGGCACACACTTGCCCTGGTTATTTGAGGTAAGGTCAAACTGCCTTGAAAAGAATAAAAAGGAGAGGAAAAAAGAGAACTCAAAGCTGTCCTCAAAGGCTGTTTAAATAGCCAGTTAGATTACGCCAGTGCAGCTTGCCCTGTCTGTAATGGAGTTTCTGCCCTGCCAGATGAAAGGGGTTAGGAGGGGCACATGGTGACCGGAGAGTAGCAAAAGACCCTTGTGAAATGGCTGTTCTTCATAATAGAATGAAAAGGGTATGATCAGGGGATCGCTGTTCTTGAAACTGGACTTTCACACGATCTTATTCTGCAAGGGCTTTTGGGCCATTTAGTGTGTTTCTTGTGTGATAAAAAATGGCTTGAATTCCTCCCAGACAGGAAAACAACACCTTCAGCAGCACGCCAGATGACAGCCTAAAAACAGCTGGAACAGCGAATACATTAAAAGCAAATGCATTGTCCCTCGTCAGCACTGCCAGTTTTCTTCTTGCAAACAAGATGTGGAAAAATCTCTGACCTAACATTAAACCCACTGCGTCAAAGCATCACACAGAAAAAATCCTTACATCAATTGAATTTTCTGTTTAAATAAAAATGATATGATATGTGGATAGAAGAGGACATCCTTCACATACAGAAAGCAAAAGAGGTCTGATATGCACACAGTAGCACCTCAGACACTGAATAAGTCCAGTGAGGGGATATCAAACACCTGTTAAACTGCTACATTTGTGATAAGGCCAGCCAGGACATTTAGAGGGGAAATACAGATCAAGTATACTTGGTAGGGGTTATAAATAGACATGGGCTTGATAATTCAGTTTCATCAAGTGTTCATACTCACAATGATCAATGGCCAACTAATGGTGGTCATTTTAGAAATCAGGATGGCTTCCACTGTGCGATACCACCACATGCAAGAACATTCGGAGTAAAGCTCCCAACTATAGAAACAAGTGTAGGCCAGAATGTTTTTTGATTATAACCCATGACTCAGCAGCCACCAAAAGCAATTTACAATGTGACCATATCACTTCCTTTAACTTTGTATTGGGTGCGTGGCGTTGTTGTGCAGGCGGTGATGGGACACCTTGTGATGCAGACCACGCTCCTCGGCGTGGAGAAAGGGATGTTCAGCTGAAGTTCAGGTGATGGAAGTAAAGGCAGTGTTTGCGGCGTGATCAGCCTTTTGATTGGACAAACGGGATTGGGTTGTTTCTTGTGGTCATTCTTCTGGGCTTTTTATAGCTATGTCCTGCACTGGTGGATTTTGGGGGAATTTTTAGGACTGACCAACTGACCAGCAGCCAGAATGACTGATAAAATCTAAAGTTAAAAACAGGCAGATATTTGATACATAGAAAGGAAAAAGGCTAAAGGAGCTGGGAGATAAACCATGAATGAGAGAGGCGGAGGCTAGGTGGCAGAGAGAGATTGTTTTTATTTTATTTCACAGCTCTCTACTTTTTTTCCAAGAGACCCAGTTTCCCACACTTAAGGGCATCTGTCCAGCACATTATTCTGGATCTACTCTATAGCCCACACATGGAACAGCTGCTGTGATTCACAGTTTCTTTCCTGTGAGTGAGTAAGTATGTGAAAGTCAGACCAGGTGGGATGTTCAACAAGTGAGTCCCGCCAAAACAACCAAAACCCGTGGGAGCGAGACTTGTGAAACACGTCTGTATTGACGGCTACGGCTGAGAACTAAGTAAGCACTGGTAAATCATCTGCTTTGACAAGCGGCTCACCCACGCTGTACTATCAGCCATGTGCGGAGTGCTGAGAGTTGCGGGGGATGCATGTTGTGAGTGTATGTGAATACTCACGCGTAGGAAGGAGGGGAACCCCATGCCATAATAGCCTACGGCAAAGTAGTCTGGTTTGGGCCGGATGACCTTCACTATGTTCTCATAGAACTGGGCTTGCTTCCGCTGTTGGTAGATATAGTGATAAGCTTTAGTGTCATGGAAAATGTTTACTCCTTTTCTTTTGTATGATCCTTATTGGTGATTTATTTGCAAATTTTACAAATGCATCTTTGTTTAATTCTGATCTTGTGATGTGTTCTGTGTCATCTCATTTATGTTGTTGTGGCCTATCTTGGCCAGAACAACAAAAAAAGGTGATTTTTATCTCACTGAGACTTTCCTGGTTAAATAAATAAAATAAACACACCACAGTCTTCTTGCTGTCTCTTAAATTTTATTTGCAAAAACTCAAGTCTTTGCTCTAAATTTATCATTTTGGAGTAGTAATGGTCCATGTGCGGACATGACTCCATTTATGACATTTAAGTAAAAAAAAAAAAAATTACTTACCAAGGATGCGCTAAGCTGCTCAAAGTCAAACATTTCATTCTCGTACTGTTCAGCCAGTTCCTTTCCCAAAATGATTGCCTCCTCCCACATCTATTGGGCACATAAACAGAGACAGGTAGTAAATGAATTAACTATCAAAATCAAGCGTTCCTTCTTCTGTCAATTCTTCTAATTGTGTCAATATTCTTTAGTATTTTATCTTTTGATTTAAAACACTAAACATCAGATGGAATCCTCTTGGGAGAAGCACATTTATCACAGTTATGAATTTCCCCTCGAGACTCATGCAGTGCAGTGGAGTGGTGTCACAGATAGATGGGAGCCACTCGAACATGTTGAAAGGCTTCTGAGTGGCTTCCTGACAGACTAGATTGGGCTGAACTGATCTGGGCCAGGCTGGAGGTGGACTGAGTCCAGGCTGCTACTCAGATCCTGCCATCAGTGAGAGTGGCGGGGGACCATCTGGGATTGCTTTCTGGATGACTCCGATGACACTCTTAGAAACTGTCCTCAGTTGATACCCCCCTCTCTGGAGTGTTGATGTATTCTTACAGCCACTGTAACACTTCCCAATCACTCTGGTGTGTTTGTGTGTATGTTTAGCCATGGCTCTTTCAATTTGTTGTCTCCCTGGCCATATCCTGCTGAATGACAGCTGGCTAGAGAACCAAGAGTGGCGGCTGCACCCCAACACTGATGACACATGCAAAGCCTTGGGACATCATCTCTGAGAAGCTCTGGCTGCAGTCCTGCAGAACCATTCCAGGCTTAGCTTAAAGGCTGAAAAACATTTTCTCCTCTGGAATAAAATATGAAGAGTGTAGAAGAATAGCACAGCAACAGAGGTCCTATGCAACTAGAACATTTTCGCAATGTGACGCACATATGAACAACCCGCTATTCACATCACAACAGGCTGGCATTCAAGTATGTCGCTGAAGTGGTATGAGGGGAAAAGGTGAAGAAGGGCAGCGGGAGAGAAGAGCAGGAAAAAAAGTTGTTTTCTGAAAAGGTAACACAAAGGAGCCACATTAATGCTTGCGAGTCTGATATGTGCCTTGGTCCAAAAGAGCATCAGCTAAAAGAAGAGGATTATTTGCAATCCCATTTCTGTAAAAAAGGAATATAAAACATCCATTCTGCAGCTCTTCTTCAAAACCTGCCTTCTCATGCCAGAAGAGGTATTTCACAGAGATAACAGCATCTAAAAATAGCATCCTCAGAGTCCAGGATTTATCATGATTATGACCACTCTTCTGTGTGTGCCAGAATGCGTGTGCATATCTTACCTTGCCCTTGTCGAAGTAATTGATAATCTGTTGGTAGAGCTGGTCCTTAAGCTGTCCTTGAGTAGTGGCCTGGTAGCCATCTCTCTGGGTCAGGTGCGCTGCGCATTGCTCATCAGACCACTACAGAGGACAAGTTAGCATCGGGGTCAACACTGTGCAATAAAATACAGAGCAATAGGGGAACGGGTGACAAGAAATCAATCACTGAGTTATAGCCAATGCAAATGGGTGAGATTGATGTGTAATTCTTTTTAAAGCTGCCCTGTACTCTGGCAGGGAAAGATGGAAACTTGAGACATGGGCAATGAAACAGGCGTCGATACATATTGGATGGCTCCGAGAGAGCATCAGTGCAATACATAGTGTTATAGTATTGAGCACAAGAATCCCCACAACCCAAAATAGTGCTCCAGTAGGATAGCCCACTGGAAGCCAGCCCAGTGAAGTGGAGGTAGGGAAGCAGAGAGAAGCATTTGTCGTATGCTAATAAACATCAGATACAATTGAGTCATGCAGCAGCGTAATCATATTAATTACAAATTCTGCTTGATTTTTTAAACAATGGCAGACAAGAAAGAGTGATGCAAAAAAAACAAAAAACAAAAAAAACAAGACTGCGGCAGTATCCTTTTGTGCTGACCGTGTACTCCGTCATGCCTTTTCTTCACCCAGCATGGAGAATAATGAGGTTTCTGACAGGCTAGAGCAGCTTGGCTAACAGGGAGATGGACAATCTGATTGGCCTCCGTGTCGAGGAAGCATAATCCTACGCGCCTGGCCCGGACTGATTCATTACGAGCCAGTTTTAATTGGGATTCTGTAGTGTTGTGAGTAACCTGAAGAGATAAGATCCCTGTGAAAATCTGACCAAGTTTTGTGTGAGGGCCACATTTGAATAGCAAAAGCTAAGGAATTTGCATACCCTGCGCTGGAGATGGGTGAAAAAGTAATTGCTCTGCACATTGTTGCCGTGGCATGAAGAGGGATGCTAGGAGGCTTTGGATCAGGTTATTGATTCCTTTACAACTGGACTGCAGCATTTACATGGTAGAAAGGATCCCTGTTTATTCATGGATGGCTGGTGACCCTGCATCGATAGAACTAAAGTGCTGATGAATCTCTGACAATAAACAAAGTGTTGTAAATTCATCAACCATTATTATACTACTGCAGGTACTGGAGGATTAATTGTACAACAGGAGCCAGTTTTACTCTATAACTGCTGGTGGATGCACAATTATGCATGCATCATTCATCCTAAAGCTTGTTTCCACGTTCCTGTGTGTTGGATACAAAAGGAGGACAGTGAATTTTAAAGATTACATTGGACAGCTTATTGGAGAAGAAAGGATTTATCCAGACGTTGGTGGAACAAAATTAACCAATTTCCACAATATAATAGTGAATCCCTCTCGGAAGGTATGCTATGGTTAGGAATGGCACAGCTGCTGGGAGATGAGCAGAATTAAAATAATAATAACAAAAACAACTCCTGCAAATGCTACTGTGACTGCTCAGCGAGGAAAATGTGATTCAGTCACAGCCTGCTCTCCCCTGTTGGGACCTGTACAAAGGCTGAAGCAGCCAGCTATTTATGCAAATACAGATGAGATGTTGGGTGCAACCATTTTGGATAAAAGGCAGAGGAACAACTCCAAATTCAGGGTATACCAAACGCCAACTGGGAATAGACACTGCAGCTCTTTGTGTGTGGCTGAGGTATATTTTAGGCAGAGATAAAAACTTTCGAGGCCTAGTGCAGGCCTACATTAACAAAAAGGTGTGATGTGATGTAGCTTATAAATATTTATGTATCTAATTTAGGATATAATTGCAGTAAAAGTGTGGTCAAAACCTGCCCCTTTTCCACCTTCAACCAGAGGTGCCTCGCACTGAGCCATGTGATTTACAGGAGAGGATTCTTCATTTCCAGCTGACAAGGAGGACAGTAAAAGTACAACTTTATCGCAAAGCACCTCAGGTGGCTGCTGCCGCTTTTTCCTCTGCTTTATACTATGTCTTAGCTTTTTTTTTTTTTTCTTTCAGAAAAGATCAGATACTAGCCGGGATTTGCATCGACTACGCAAGGTGAAAAAGACGCTGCTCAGCAATTCTGCCCTCTTAGCAGCCATCTCATGCCACGGTGGGATTAAAGGGATGCGGCCCTATCTCGCTAAATCCTGTACACATTCAAATTGACAGATACACACTTGTTTAATGCCTGAGGTTAAATGTCATCTGTCTGACAATAGCTTAGCAGTGTACTGGGGTTCTGTGATCTATGCTGTTTGAAGAATTGTAGAGAGTACTTCTTGTGTAACTATTTGTTTTTGGTATCGTGTCTGTTCACCTTGAGCAGTTTGGCGTGTAGCAGCAGAGTGTAGGCAGCCTCAGTGTAGTTGTCGCACTCTTTGTGGAGGTCACACAGCTTGTACAGGTACCTGGCAGGAAACAGCAATGATTTATGGGTCATGTCTGGGTGGGCTTTTCACACTCTAACAACAGACAGAAAGTTAACTCCGCTAAAATGATGTGTCTTGACAGCCTCTATTACCTCAAATTAACGCTTGACAGACAGATGGAAAACTCTTGACTGGTGAAATCGTTGAAATGGAAACGTATTTTAACAAAATCAAATATTCTATTCTGGATGTCTGGGGACATACAGCTGGGAGGAAAAGTGCCAAAGTGTACAGCATTTAGTCTTTGGCAGGTAAAAACTTAGCTAAAGTGAATGTCACAGCACAGAGTCTCCTAAATTACTGGATGTAATGTAGCTTAGTAGTGTGTGTAAAATGCCTGGAAAGAAATGTGAACATGCTTAACAGTCACAAGGCTGGAAATGACTTTGTCTTACCTGATGTACATCTCCTCTCTGTCTATCTCCTTGTAAAAGTTCTACAGGGAGGAAAGGGACAGACCATTAAAACAACAATGCCATTATACTGTTTACAAAAGGTCCAGTGTATCATGCTTACACTGCAGAACTCTAGAGATCACTGGACTGTAGATTATCTTTTAATATTTTAAAAAGAACAATATTTTGGCAGTGTGACAAATTAATTTTCTTAAAATATGGATAAATAACAAGGCCCTGGCTTGCAGCAGGCAGGCAGACATAAAGTATCCACTAAAGAAAAGTAAGTTGGCTGACATCAGATCATCACAGCGGTAGGCAGTCACGCTGCTCTCCTGGCTAAAACTGAAAGCTTACATTTTACACAACCTGGCACAGCGCTGACAGAACATGACTCGGGTAAATGCTGAATAAAGGCCGTAGGCCTGTAGTTCAATGCCAGTAGTCACGTGAGACAAAACTGACATTTCAGTGCTCCCAGATGAAATGTCGCATCACAGAGGAGAGGTGTTTCAGGTGAGCTGCTCTGTGATAAGATCTTAATGCGCTGTGACGTGGAAATGGTTGTTATTGTTTCTTTTCTGCAGGTAGTTGCATGTCAGTATGGTCACTTTATTGACAACAATAGCCAATGAAGAACGCCCTGTTGATAATATAGAACTTGTTGATAACTATTGTTAGAGTGATTTATACAGGGTTCATACAGCTTTTTAAGAGTAAAATTCAACTTTCAAGGTGCCTAAACCAACAATTTCCAGACTGCCTTTATCATCACGTTACTATAAATGCCAGGAGGCAACAAACAAATATGACGACAGGATTGTTTCATTTCTAATTGATTTTTGATTGATTTTTGGTTTCCAGGAGTGACTGTGTAGATGATGAAACACCAGATGATGAGAAAAGAAACCATCTTACGAGCACGTTGACGGTGCAACTCATGCGGTTTTCTTTGTTCTCGTCGTGCATGATGGTCCTGTAGTCCAGCAACCTCTCCAGCAGGCGAACCACCAGAGTGACGAAGTTCTCCCCAGTCTTGGCCAGGTACTTGTGCTTCCTGCAGTGCTCCAGTAAACTGGTGTGTGGTTTTTTTTGTGTTTGTTTGGAGTGGAGGTATGCAGTGGCGTTTTGTGAGTACGTGTGGTGGGGAAGTGTGGAGGATGAGAGAAAAACAAATAATGTGAAGCATGTATGAGAGGTTCTTCGACAGTTTAAAATGTTAAAACTTTTGCCACTAAGTATCTGGAGAAACATTCTTTTTGTTGCCCATTAAAGCAGAGTTAGCATCCAGTTGTGCAGAAAGCAAATATCACAGTGGCAAGCTGTGCTGAGAAGTCGTGTGATCATCAGCCGACTGTGATTATTTTGAGGAGTGCTATGTTGCAATTAGCATTATCTAACTTGTGAGAGGCTCAGGCGTAATCCTGCCCATTAATCAGCACTTACATTTTCTGAAAGAGAACTTTGTACTGCTCGTCTCCGCGGCCCCCCTCCACCTCGTGATCCAGCTTGGTGATGATCTCGTTCTCAAACTGCAATTAGACGGAGCAGGCGTAAATAATCAGTGTAGCTAATTTTTCAATTCATTAACGCCATCTCCCTGTCTCACTCTCCCTCTCTCTCTGCATCAAGGCTCGGCTGAGGGGATCTGTGCTTCGACTTTAATCGTCCCTCTCGTGCAGCCCAGCTGGTTGTGAGCTGGTATTTTCTGTTTATCATTAAAGCGTTCCTTTATCTGTATAAATGTGGTTAGAACACAGAACAAGGCTGCATCCATGAGACACATCCCCTTTACTTTTTCTCTGTTGTTGCTGTAACTTCTGACAGTGATACATGGGCCTTATTTCTCTGATAGTTGTACGTAGCAGCTTTATAAAAAAAAACAGGTTTTATTGCGCTGAAACAAAACAATTTTCACTGACTTCTTGATTTGCTCGTGTGTTGGCCGGGGACAAATACAGAACAGGAGAAGCCAAGCAAGAAAAGATATAAATGCCACCCATGGAGAAAGAGAGAGACCCAGTAAAGGGAATATTACTGACTTACAGCATAAAAAAGGGTGTCAGGCCAAAGTAAAATTGTTCACATTGCACTAAAGGGAAAGAATAAGAAAGTGACATTCACCTCCAATGAGCCAGATCCTGAGTGACACATTGACTTAATTAGCAGTGCTCCCTTCCCTTGAGAGAGGGATGTTGGTTAAACTACCAGACAGCTGAGACATTTTGGAAGCTATTGTGCTGCTTTACAATTTGATACAAGTACAATAAGCATCACATACTTTGGGAGCCCACGTAAACATCACAAAGCTGAAAACTGCCTGAGACATCATGTGGCAGAACAGCTGTAGCCAGATTTCCTCATGCAGAAAGGCTTCATTTTGCACCGTAACGGGGCATTGCATTAAGTTCCACTCGCCGTGGACGTTTATAATCACAGCACAACAAAATCATACTGAATTACAAGTAAGCTTGTGGCTATGAAACTTTTTCTCAGATGGACTATCCCTCTGCACTGTTTACTCCTCCTCAGATTCCCACACCAACACCCACTACTTTTCTTAAAGTCCTTTTGTTTTGTCATGTTGCAGAGGACGCACCCGCTGGAAGCTGCACGTGAAGTGGAACTCGCACTGCATCATGTCGAAGAAGATGGCGATGGTGGCCTTTCGCAACTCGATCTCAGGGACAAGCGTCATCTCCAGGATAGGACCCACCATCTCTGGAATGAATTTTATCTTGTGGGGCCCTTAGAGAGGAAAAAAAAGGACATTTACATATAAATGCACAGTATACTACACTATACAACGACTTCACTTTGGACAAAACACGTACAACATGTGATCCAAACAGGGCATGAACAGTCCTTAATGTGCTGCAGATTTAAAAGTAGCTGTTGCAAAGAAAAAAAAATCTGGCTCCTCCATGTTTATCAAGTCTCCTCTCATCAGAATCTTCCATGACAGTCACGCGGTAAATAACTTCAAACCAAACACCTCAGGTAAAAAATAACAAGGGGCTTATTTAAAAACCCAGTGAATGAGCCAATCTAATCTGGTGGAAAGCTCTAATTAAAGGGATCAGATGGTGTAGATTACAATGAGAAGACTTTAAGGGAGGCACAGGTGCTCAAATCTAAGACCCCAATGGCCGTACTGCAATCTCATTCCATTGAGACTTGACTGCTGTCTTCACACAACATAAAGCTAATTAACACATGATTGTCTATATTTAGCTGCTGCTCTGCCGGGTTGACTTGTAATGAGTTCGAGGGTACTTAACTGGCAGATAATCATAAACAGACATTGAAAAAACAACACTTTAACACGTGTCACGTTCTACTGCAGAGTTTGTATGATTGATCTTGAATTCATTAAAAAAAAAAAGTGAAAGTGAACAATACTGACAACAAGGAGTTGGTTAAATTACCTAGATTGTACCACATATCCCTGATTTCAAAGCCAATTTGTCTTCTCATGTCCTGGTACCTGAAACACAAACAAGATAAAATGTTACACAAGCTATAGTCAAGTCATGGCAGAGAAGAGATAAAATAATTTGGGGCTCAATTGATTTAGAGAAAGGCTCATATGCAAACTCGATGAATGCCAAATGCTGACAATTTTAACTGCCTGATGCAATGTGACATACTTTATGTATGAATGGCTGTGTCAGGTTTCAGCTGTGCCGCAGCTGCCAGAACCAAAGTCAATGTCAATATTGTTGCTTATAATATGAAGATTTCAGTCGAAGCGAGAGACAGAATTAGAGAATGAGCCAAACAAATCATGGAAAAGCGAACTAAACATGGAATATGGATGCTGAAAAACAGGCTGCTTCTAGACATCTGGAACACAGTGGATGTAGTGTAAGGAAGTGAGATGCAACACAAAACAACATCCAAGTGACAGTTGATATTTTTCAATCAGACATATTTTCTTTTATTCCAGGTGTCACAGAGTTAAAAATGTGTTTCATAGCCCCTCTGAGTGCCGCTTTGCTCTGATGGAGGTCCATATGTGCAGTGACCAAGCTAAAGACAATATGCAATATGTGCGTTTCCTGAAAGCTAAATAAATGGTGGAAAGCAGTTCCTTGAGTCTCTCTCATCTATGCCTGAATGGCACCCATTAAACAAGCATATACTGAGACAGATCCACAGTGCTCTGACCATGGTAAGGTAGTTTGTTTTGTCTTTCCGTGATGTTCTTTGGAAGACAAATGCACACTAATGAGTTAGAAGTGTTTGACTAGAAAGTCTGCGAGTTCTTTGAGGTTGTCTTGATGTGTCGAGGGCCCATTTATAACACAAAGATTTGCAAGAGAAGCTGGAAGGATCGCTCCCGTCCTGACTTTTTGTCCAGATTTCGCGAATGAGGGCTTATAAGCTGATCAGCTCTGCCATGTCTAGGTCATGAACCAATCTCCACGGCAGCTTGGAGCCCATCTCCCTGCATGCCACGCAGGCCCAGGTCACAGAAAGGACAAATTGTCAAGTGGAAAGGGTGGAAAGACAGACAGTGAATGATGGAGAGATTAACAGGGGTGGAAACAGTGGGCAGAGAGGCAGAAAGTGAGACCAGCTCTGTGAAACCGATCACATGAAACAAAAGTAATGGATTTAGTTATTTGAAGACCGGTTGGACATTTGATAAGAAAAGAGAGTAAGTTCAAGCCTGAAATTGTTTTAAGATCAAGAATATAGAGGACACAATGAAGATTAGAGTCTTGAGAGAACTATTTCTGACCGTTTTTACCCTATTTCTGCTGGCCTGATATAGCATGCTTTAGCCGCACCATCGCAGGCTGAGGCGTGGTCAGATGTATTTTCACTGCTGGCTCACCGTGGGGAATAACTGCACTGAACTGCAATATTGTGGTTCTGTTTTGAAGTCGAGCCAAAGCGTCACAGTCTCTGCCCTCAACCGAGCCTTGTGGTTGTGTGGCTGACAAGACAGCTAAAACAGAAAAAGAAGTTACGCGCAAAGTTGATGGATAAAACTGCCGTGCCGTGTTACCAACTGTTCTATGACCCACTGTTTAAGCATTAATTGAGTTTAACATGTCAAACGGTGCCTGGCAGAAAATTACAGATCACCCGAGACTGCTGGGTAATTTAGAAAAACGTTATTTATTTGATTGAAACTACCTCACAACCTTGCACAAAAGCTAGCTAAGTGGTTTCAGATTCAATTTCATCAGCTCTCTTTTTATGCGATTCTAGAGTATGTTGTATTTTGAAAATTAACTGTAGCAAGTGTGTTTGTCATTGTATAGATGTACTGCTGATTAAGGAAAGTAGTGTGAGTGTTGGTTTATTTATAAATCAAATACCTGACACCACTTTGAGGGCCATTTAAAGTTAGATGTGGTGTCAGAACCATCAATAACGTTTTCCTTCCTGCAGTCTCATGCTCTCTCCAGCTGGTGGCACTGCAGGCGACTGCATTATTGCATTGCCCATGCCAAGAAGTAGGCCTGTCTGACATCGGAAACATCACACTGAGTGACTGATGGAGGCACAGTGGCACCGCTGTCTCCTCTTCCTAGCACACTGATGGCATGACACCTTGGCATGACATTGCAGAGAAAGTAAAAATTTGAGAGTTTGAGGTCTGAGCGTGACACCTCTCCTGACCTCTAATTAATATCCATTCAGTGCCTCTTTCACACATTGTGACATTTCAGAGCACCCTGGAGCCCTGATGGAATTCTGAAACCCAATTGATTGTTTTGCCAATATTGTACAAAGACACACTAATGTGTTTTGACAGAGAGGAGAGGAAAGAATCCTTAACAAAGAAGCTGCGTCACCTCTTTGCAGGTTGGCCAGGTCAAAACACTTTACCATATTTAGCTGTCAAAGGGAGGAGTGTTGCAAAGCCCAAGGATTGATCTTTAAGCAGAGTATTGGCAAGATGATAAAATATAAATAGATGCCCGCCTCTATAAATTACTGTAAAGCTGCATGCAAAAGAAGACAAATGGTAATGCATTATGTATTACATCTCTGACTGTTTTTGCCTCTCACCCTCACTTTAAGGTGAAACGTGCCTGTGTTTTATAATTTATTCCTGTGCATATCTTGTGCTCATAGCATGCATGTGTGCCTGTGGAGTAATATGGGTTTATGTGTCTACATATGGGCATGCAGATGACTGCTCAGGAGGCATCATGTCCTCATCTGAGCTGAGACAGATGCAGGGTGCTGTTCTGTCACACTCCTGCAGGCAGCCAGACAGGCAGCTATGACTGTCGGCTGTCAGGACCTACAACACATACCTGTCAGCTACGGGGCGGAAAGCTTGGAGAGGTTAACTAAGAATAACATGTCTACACAGGGACAGCGGTGAGCAGTGAGTGGATCTGGGGCTCTCAGCAGCTTGTGCTGTGTAATGCAACTGGGTCAGGGGACAAAGATCAAGATTGAGAGGAGAACGGAGGAAATGGATGTGGTGGCATGAGGTGATGGAAACAGAGGAGGTGGAGGGCAAAGTACGGAGAGAGTGGCAGATACAGCAAGAGAGAAACAAAACAAACAAGCCACTGACAGGCAGTGGCCTGTAAGAACAGATGAGATGTGATCACAGCCTGAAGCAAAGGAAGAGTGAGATATTGACAAAACCTGACAATACGACACTCCTCCTCCTCATCACTCATATGACAACAATGACGTTGCTGCATGCTCATTTATACAGCTCTCTACGTGTTTGATCTCATTTCTGTCAGTTATGATAACACTGTGTTCATCAAAGTTGTTGCTGAGGTCTGGAAACACTGCAACATGGCTACACACAGAAAGTAATCAAGTTAGTATTGGTAGGTTATTGGTAGGTTATGTTGTTATAGACTAATGGATGTCTTGTATTATACAAGACATCCATTAGTCTATAACAACATAAAAAAAAAAAAACATACTTTTCTTCATGTTTTTTATGATTCACGTTGTTACTTTGTCATTTTTCTCTATGTGAAGCACTTTGTACTTGTTTTGATAAGTGTTCTATAAATAAAGTTTTATTATTATTATTATTATTATTATTATGTGTGACGCAGGAGAAAAGCCCATGCAGAGCGCTAAAGAGCCGCGTTCCACACATCTCTGATTTCACCCCTCTGTTCTCTGCTCCCGAGCAAGGCACAATAATTGGTATTGCAGACAGGACTGACAGTCTATGTGCCAGCACACAGGGATATGGGATGCAGAGAGAGACGGTGAGTGGTAGGTGGAGGGAGACACAGAGACAGAGAAGGAGAGTGGGCGGGCAGTGGTAGAAAGAGTGGGTGAAAAAAAATTTGACAAACGCTGTATAATATCCCCTTCACTTGCTCTGGGAGCTCCCTAGTTGTATTTGAATGACATATTAAAGAATGTCAAATAAACAGTGTGGAAATGGCAAGGCAGAGATCAGCCCTATTCTGTGCTTACACCAGACATGGCAGTTTTTGTGTGTGTGTGAATCAAAAAGCTGATTCTTTCTGGGAAGGCTGACAAGTCGAGGAAGGCAGGGTGGTGGTGGCTGGGAACGTCTTGTTTACTGTGTTTGGCTGTTTGAGTGGGAGTTTATCAGGGCTGATAATAAAACACTGACCAACGAGGAGTCTCGCTGTCAAGCGCGGGCCAATGTGTATGCTTTAGTGACAAAAGCTCCTCCAAATGAAGATGAGAGCCAATGTGCGCCTCGTCTGCCCAGAAAGCATTTACACGTTTGGCTGCATTACCAGACTCTATGAGAAATACTAATGTAGACAAATGGCTTTTTGTAGATACAGGCACTGGAGGAACGGGAAACGAAACCGCTCTCCGAACTCAAAACTGAAAGGAGGGTTAGGTCTTACAGCGGATTTTCAGAAGCAAAAAATATCTAAACTTTGTGGATTTAAAACTTCAGCCATTTACAAACTGTCCGGCCTGATATCACAAATTCTCCCCTTTACCTGCTGACGGAATAAAAGGGGGAAAAAAGCATGTAGGAGATACTTTGAGGAGAAACCAAAGACCTGAATCTTAATTCCAAGAGAGGATTCCTAACTTTGTTGATTTGAGTACAAGGTGTGCTCTCCATAACCCTGGAGTTTCTACGAGGCTGTTCTGCTTTGTTCAGAAGGTTGAACAACTAGTGCAGCCTCTGCTGGAGCCAAGGGGTGTTGGGTATCCCTGTGAGCCTCCGTGTTATAAATTACATAAAGCCTGCTCATGCTGGGGAGGGAGCTTGGGCTGTGTTGGTGTGCAACGAGGACGTCCTCTGGATTGAGAGGGCTCTTGTACTCACTTTTGGAAGATCTTGGCTCTTTTGTCGCTTGAGAAGTTCTCCAGCTGCAATGACTCCTGGGTGAGGAAGGCTACAGCCAGGTGAAAGTAGTTGTTCCACAGCTGTGCCACATAAAGACAGAGGGACAGACGGAGAGTGTGGTGTTAATAGAATAAAAAGAAGTTAGTTAGTTTACCATCAAAAAACTGTTGAGTACAGTACAGTACCACACCACACTGTGTGGGCTGGAAAGCTTTATAGTTTCATTAAATCAAAAGGTTAAGATGAGATGGGTATACATGTGTGTCGGGAAGCTGTCCCAGTGGAGGGAGAGGTGGGTGATTTAGGCCACTGGCCTCCAGAGCGCACTCTCAATCAGACAATGACAGCAGCTAAAAGGAGTGCTACTGTAGCCACCATGTTTCACTACTGTGCAAACAGTCCATGCATGCGTAGGATATAAGTCTCTTCATGATGAGTTTTCAAAGCATGTAAAGTACATACTCTAATAAGAATACCCATAAGCCAAAATACGTGACTGTTTGAGCTACAACTTTAAAAATGGCTGTATAAAATGATGTGATTCTATCCACAAAAATAAATTACCTTTACACCACTGAGATGTAGATCAAAATAAGGAAAACCCAACACTTTATTCATGCACCACAAAGAGAGCTCCAAGTGCTATAAGTCACATTAAAGCACTGTTAGAATAATCAATCCATAAAGGCTTTAAAAGCTCAGAGAAGTTTAGTTGTTGACAACATTACCATTCTTCAATATGTCAGACATTTACAAAGCAGGCAGAAAAAGTTGCTCTATTTTATGGGGGGCAGGTTAAAATATTCTGAAATGCACATCAAATTGCCGGCCATTACACAGTAATTGATGTTCCCTCGCCACAATTTTTATGTCTACTGCCTTCATCTTTTTTTCCTATTTAGAAGGTCCAACAATGCTGCACATTAAAAACAGCCTCAGTGTGAAATTGCAGCGAAGTGATGACTTAAAAAATGCCATCCAAATCTTTTCCAAAACTGCCGTTAATGGCACTTAAAATCATAATCCAATGTTGCCTTGACTAAAAGAACATTGTCTTTGAAATGGTGGGGCGGCTGGCTTGAAAAAATAAAAAATAAAAACAAAACAAAAAAAAAAAAGGCATTCAACGGTTCAGCTCTTACCTGTAGCTCAAAGTTGGTTTGATCCAGAAATTTCTTGTTCAACACTGCTGCATACTGTTTAATGGCCCGCAGGAACACTCTGGAAAGATAAGAGGAAAGTGTTAGGATCTAGTTTTCTTACTGATGTCATGCGTTTTTTCCTCATCTTAAAGTAAAGGTATTTACATTCTATAGTTTCTAATTGCTGGGCTTAAATGTCTCTTTCTGTGTGCATTCCCCAGGGAAACCACTTTGCTTGTTGATCACGTAGCCCCCAGATATTCATATTCATACCCCACGCAAACACCAATGTACACAACACAGCCTGCAGAGGAAATGCTCACAACATGTGCCATGTTTGAACAGAACACTTCAGTTACAGTACAAATGGTTGTATATTGGATTTTAATGCATTGCCTTTACATTGTAAAAGGCAATACCACAATTTAAAAAAATATATTTACTTACATTTACGCCACTCAATGGATCAAACCATTGTGTATTATTGCTGCTACCTCATACATACAGTCTACCACCTCTAGGACACTAGTGCTGGCTGAAGAGTTTTATTTTTATTTGATCATATTTAATGTATTTCTTAGGAACACAAAAAAAACAAACAATCAATTAAATAATCAATTAAAGAGAAGAGAAGCTTTGTACCATTTTTAGCTGATAGCTACTTTCCATCTGCAGTCCGTGAGCAGATAAACACAAAAACTACAAGATACAAACACTACACGTGATATATAATGACCTCCATATTCTTGTTCCAAACATCTGTTTATTACTGTTACAAAAGCGATAAAGTCCACTTAACTGTCAATAATGAAAATGATATTAAAAACAAAGCAAGGTTTAGTCAAACTCATTGTGAAAGAACTAAATGTACATTTTATTATCACATTCATGCATTCTTTCTTTCATTTGAGTTTTTGTTGTCAACGGTGAGTCTTCCTTATCATGAGTCTTTTCATGGTTCCAGATGCTGCGGGGGAACATTCATCTATGTTGACTACGTACAGGTATTATTTCTTAACATTGTGGAACACTGTGCTCTGAACAAAAATACATAAACAAAGAGAAGGTTCTTAGGTATAGCTAGGGTTAGGCAACAAAAACTACTTGGTTAAGATGGGCGAAAGATTATCATTATGGATGAGAATTCTGGTTTTTGATGTTAAAGTTCGAGCACATTGCACACCCATCCACCACCCTAAATAAACGGCACTACTTCCTGCACAGGACCTGAGCATTGGCATAATTGGAAAACTGAGGTGTAGTTTTAAAGCTGTAGCCAGATGAGACGAAAAAACATTAGTGGTTTGTACTTCCATGAAAAAAATCTTTGACCATGTAATATAATAAGCGCTTCCTACAGAGGTGAAACACAGGTTGAATCTTTCTCTTCGACAGACTGAGGTACAAAAGGTCTGGAGGCACTCAGGAAAAAAGATGCGATGAGTAGACCTTAATGAGAACACTGTCTGATGGGTTAATCCACTCTGATGTTGCTAAATTAAATGTTAATAACTTAAGTGGCATGAAGCTTTTAGAGGCGAATTATGATTGCTACTTACAGAGTCAGAGGCCCATCCGCTATTTAACTTCATTCCCTGGCGGAACCAGCCATACAACAATGTGTGTACTAATCTCTAAGAATTACCCACGGAGGGGGGAAAAAAGCCCTTATCATGAGTGTAGGAGAAAAAATGTCTAGCACAGCATATTCAGTAACCTGGCTTGCTTTATTTATTTAACACCCTCGGTTCTTGTGGTTTCTCAATCTTAGTCCCTGCTTCATTTGCTGTGAGTATTTTCCACACAACTACAAATCATCAAACTGCAACAAATGATTGCCCAAGGCAGCATATGAAGATACGTCAGAATGTGTGATAAACAAATGGCAAGGTGAAACAAGGACAATTGTTATGCCACTTAAGTGGATTGCATCAGGTTTTCATGAGCAGGCAATAAAACAGCATGAAGATGTAATGCTCATGTAACTGACATTGGCAGGTGAGTGGACATCTGCTGCACAGGCAGCTCCAAGAGAGCCTTCTGCCTTTGTCATGGCATAGGCTAAACCATTGCTCGAACTGGGTCTCGCTGTGGGAATCAGCAATTCCTCACACATCAACTTGGAGTCTCCTACTTTATGTTTCAGCTGCGTGGCAATAAGGGTGCTACCAGGGCTGGGGTTTCCCTCACCTCCCCGTCTAACTGACCTTGAACAGGAATAACCATCACCGTTGAGACGGCAATGATGTGGGATCTGGGGTGTTTTAAAGCTATACAATATTCATGTCCCACATTCATCTCCATTGCTGACTAAATGCTATCTCGGGCCGATGTGTGTTACATATTAAGAGTCACCTTAATCATTAGCTGGAAAGGTTAACTGTCATTTAACACCTTTGGATAAGCTATTAGAAGTCCATTTCTCTGGCTCTCTGGCCTCAGAGTGGGAGAACCCCCTCCCATCTCCTAAGCACTCAGACAGCCTATTACCACCATCCTGTCTGCACGAGCACAGGCTCCCCCTCGGCACACCTCACTCAATTTTCTGCAGCTGTGAACATGTCAATATAGTTGATATGCTTAACACTGGACTAATGCTAAAATGTGTTTCCAGCCACTGCACCTGTGGGCTGAGAAATATTACTGCTCAATATGAGGGGCTCATTATTTTCAGTTTTTAATTTTCAAAAAAATGAAAAAGAGGGAATTTATTGTTTATTTTGAATATTAAAAAAAGAGGTGACTATAGGAAAAATGGCTTAGGGATACTCAGAACAGCAGTCACTGAGCTAACTTATATTTTGTTGTCATTGTTAAGATTGCACTGATACTGTAGGTGAAAATTCTCATTCTTACAATTACTTTAGTCTGCAGATGTTAATGATGGCTAGCTGGGAACTAGAGTCTGGTTTGTATTTTGGTATTAATTGGTATTTTAGTATTGGTAACTGTATTAATAATATTGTGTTGTGTTTGTTTTGAAGTTATTAGTTCACTGCTACTGTCTGTTACTGTTGAAGTTTTTACCGTTTCAACCTGCGCACATGTATATCTGGTGCAAAAAATGTATTGTGCATTGTCCCTGTTAGATACACAAATACAAGAATCCATGTGAAAATAAGTTTGTTGGCAGTACTGATGATAGAGGCCAAACACTGTGGTTTAAATACTTTATATTGCATTGAAAATAATGTATTGATTAGAGTCTTCTTGCAACAACAAACCCAACGACTTTAAGGTGCATTGGGACAGAGAAATTTAAACCAATCTTTTCCTTCATCAAGACATTTTCCAGTGAAGAATCAATGAAAAATAAAAAGGATGGGCCTCATTTTTATGATGTACCTAACTAGACGACCATAGGCACATCGACTGACCTACAAAACCTAAATGCATTATAACGTAATCAGTGGTATAATGCTCACACAGGCCGTGGTTTTCGTTCAACTTAAGCTAAATTCAATTGCAGTACACTGACAGAGGCTAACTTATAGGTGAAGGGTGTGATGAGTCAAACCAAACTCATTTATAATCACTAATAGCTGTCAGATATTACCAAGGTAGGACACAGCTCCCACCGCCGGGTCACAGAGTGAGGAAAAGAGCGAGATCAATACTCTTCACAGCTTCAGGCTAAATATCAACTCAACAGGCAAAATGTAGCTGTAATCAACCATTTCTGCTCCATCTCTCATTCCAGCGGCGGCACTCCTTCACGGCTCCACAACAAATGGTTGATGATGCGGGCAGATGGAATCTCCTGTGCTCTCTACATGACTGATCTGCAGTATCTGTACACTAACGTGAGATAAACACGTTTTATGTGCCTCCCGCTCATGTTGCAGTTCACACGATAATGTAAACTCCATTACCTGAAAGCCTATTTGAAGCCAGCAGTCTGCCTGAGCTCAGACATATAATGGGCTTTAACGAACAGACAGGACAGTTCCTCTGTGAGCACATCCTGCCATTAATTAAAGTGAAAAACTTAATGAGGCGGATGAAAATAGAATACACTCTCCCTCACAGTGCGCTCTGACTAAGACACTCCAAAAAGGCCATTTCAAACAAGATTAAAGGCATTCAGAGCTAATTTCTTGAACTTTCGAATATATTTTTTTAATGTGGGCTTAAAAGTATGACATTTTAAAATTGTGGTCCTTAAATAAATGTGATATCCTAACAAAGGCTCTACACTGTCTGTATTTGAGTTAGTCCAAGAGGAATTATTCATAAAAAGACGTAATTACTGTACAGTCTATAATTAATCGCCATATTGATTTCAGGGAATATTCTCTGCAGAGACACGGCAATATGAGTGTGAATCAAGACTGTCTGCATAGTGAACATTAACTGTAAATTATACAGTCTGTGGTGCCACTGCTCTTTTAAGCTTGCATTATTAACAAAGCCAAATGCCAGGGGGAGGATGCTCGGCTGCCTTGCAACATCTGTGACGGCCGGTCATTATGCTGCAGAGGGAAAATAAGATGCTCAGGTGATGCAGAGGGAGAGACATGACAAACCCGTTCTTTATAACTTCATTACAACTACAAGCCAAATGTTAATGACTGGGAAATTTAAGCTGCTACTATAAATATAATCATAGACTCAATGGATTTAGTGTTTGCTTTACGCCTTCAGCTAAGACATCGAGCATTTCTGGGGACACCCTAGAAATGTGTCATTCCTAAAAACAGCCAGCCCTCCTGCTGCTTTCTGTTTCTTCATCTAAAGTTCAGCAGGAGAATCAAAGTAGCTCTAATCAACTGCAGAAATCACAGGGTTCCCTATTTTCTGCTTAGGGAGACAGAAACATAACTTGGAGATCCTTTAACTTGTTAATTAGGCAGTGCAAGAGCAAGATGGCACCTCCTACACATTAGAGTCATTCTGATACCGTATACATATGGCATCATCATGATAAATATGCTCCATCAAACTGTCAGTGTCAGAAAAATCACCCCATTACTGCTGATTGATGGGTGTGCAGTACATTTACATTTCAGAACAAACAACAAGAGAACTTGCTTTTCTTGTTGTTTGTTCTGAAAATTTAATTTTTTTTTTCTTTTTTTTTTTTTTAAATCAGCTAACTTCCTGCAGCCGGGGTACACAGACTTGAGCTCTGTTGGACGATCTGAACCACAGACACCTAGCATATATGCTAATGAAAAGTTATCAGCAGATCATACTTGCTAATTGAGTTCAGAGAGCATCCCCGATAATGATCACAATCTATTTGCATACTATTGCTGAATAGCTGGCGTATCTGCCTGTTCTCAGAGATAAGGCAAGGTCAAAAACATTCATTATCAGACCAATTTATTAAATTAGATTACCTTTATTTCAGACACCTGATCTAATATTAGATCAATTTACCTGTCAACATATTTTATTTCAAATTCTCACCACAGTGTGACAACTTTCCTCTAGTGCATCTTAAATGCAGTGCATCCGACTCTTGTTAAAGTTGATCATGGCTTTTTTGAGATAAACTAGGTTGTAAGAATTTATACGGAGCAGCACACCCCAGGGAAGCTAAGGGAAGCTCTAATGACTCAAAAATATCACTGGGGTGAGTCAAAGGACTGCTCTCATCTGTTAGACCTTTCCATTTACACTGAGGGAAAATGAACTCCTCACTTCCTCACTTCACTTTATACAAATACAAAACGGGTCTTATATCTTCAAGCTGAAATCCATTATGTCCTTTAATTAATAAATCTGGAGTGGTAGATGGTGGACAACACAACATTAACTTGAAACTTCTATGAAGTTTGTCGGGTTGCACATGCCAGTTGACAATGCCAAACAATAGCAAACTTGATGCTAGATACTCTATCACCTTTTGTGTAGTTTGAGCATCCAATATGCTGATGTTTAGCAGGTATACATTTGACCATGTTATCTTAGTTTAGTGTGTTAGCATGCCAACATTTGCTAATTAGCACTAAACACAAAGAACAACTGAGGCTGATGGGAATGTTGTTAGTTTTGCAGGTATTTGGTCATAAATCAAAGCGTAGGACACCTGATGGTGGCGCCAGTCTATCTACAGTAGTAGATGCTGAGATAAGTGAAAACTTTGACATCATGGTGGCACTAGAGGAAAAGTCATTAGGAATCATCCTCTGGGGACAATGAGCGTCTGTGCACAATTTGACAGCAATCCATCCAATAGTTGTTGAGATATTTCAGTCTGAACCAAAGTGGTGGACCGGTCGACATTGCCATCACTAGAGCAATGCTGCTAGCATAGCTAAAACTGGTAAGTAAATGTTAAAAGTTGATTGCCTCAATAACTTTCTTTAAACTACTGATGATACATCTGAAGTTATTTCTGTTGCGATTCTATTTATATCATAAGTGATATATATATATATATATATATATATATATATATATATATATATATATATATATATGGCATTCTTTTTAAGCAAGGTAATATAAATACTATCTAATTATGAATATGAAGGTACATGCAGTCAATGATGATGATGAAAATGAGAGCTCTACTGGAATAAATTAGTAGAATAATAGTGATATCTCTTGGAAGTTACTGACAGAACCAGAAGACCCTCAGAAGACTTTTGCTGCATTTTTCTGTAGAAAACTGAACTGATGATTGAGGTCAAGTAAAAAATTGCCAGCTATGTGTGTTCGTGAGTTGGCACACATATAATGTGTCAGTGAGGCTGTATAAAATGACAGTGGAAAAGATATGATCTCTGACTGACCCCACAGGCCAATGAGGGCCTGTCTGCCATGCGAATACTGTGGAAAAAAAGCTACAGTCCCTTCGACTTGGCAGCACCAGGCAGTGTGATGCCAGTGTCAGAGCTGAAGAGCGCTAGCTTCCGCCAGCCTATAAACACAGAGATCTGAGATGTAACAATGACAGCTAAGGCTGCTTTTCATCCTGGCCAAAAGTTTGTGAAGAGGTGAATGGATTACAAATGAGGCAACATGGGCTGATTTACACAGAACTCCAAATATTAGCGAGTAGAAAAACTCCCACTTTCTGCACAGGAGTCAGAGTGTTAGCGAAATTCATGTTGAGCAATGGATGAGATAATGAGGCCTATTCAAAGTTATCAGATGAATCACGAAGCAATTAAAACAGATTCTAACAGTCTAAACTTTTAACACTTTGTCTTTTTTTCACAATTTCTTTTAAATACAAATGATACGCCTGCAGAAAACTGAGTGAAGAATAAAAGTATATGGGCTTTTTGTTCACAAAAGAAGAAAATGTTCACACTTTCTCCAACTATCTTTTGATGAAGACATAGCCATGTTTCATAGAGTTTAGTGTGTGTAATTTCCCTTACAATTCATAACCTCGACAGCAGTTACAAGCACTGTATTAGAGATGATTATATGGGGCCCTGGCATATTAGCAGACTGACATTCATGCCATGGGTGCCCTTTAGTCAGTGTGCATCAATGCTGGTTTGAATGCCAAACTAAATACACATCAGATATGCAGTCATGAAATGGGGCCATTTGGTTTGACAGGCTGTTGATCTAAAGACAACAGCCTGTCAAAGTGAAAGGAGTATCAAAGTATCAAAGTGAAAGGAGTATTCATTGAGTGTACAGCAAACATGTCAGTTATGTTCAGAGAGGAAAGACAGGAATGAGCTACGGCATATTCACTGGGTCTCCAATGAAGCATGTGCCTTAGTGTATAGTAAGTGATCCTTATTATAACCCCGACAGAAAAAATGTAATTTCACTTGTCTGCCAGCACAAGAAAATAAAAGGTCAGGGTCATCTACAAAACAGAGGTGGAAAAGTTAAGTACTGTACAAATTTGAGGTACTTAATTTCCATTTCCTGCTCTTTTACTCTTCTACTCCTCTGCATTTCATAGGGAAATATGGTACTTTTTACTCCACTACAGTGATTTGACAGCTATAATTACTATCTACTTTGAAGATTAAGAATTTACTGTGCATACAAAACATATGATCATCTTGTAAATTGTGATGCGCTGCTATAAATTAAACTCCTATAAAACACTTAAAATCTCTGCTATGTTAATACACCCACAATATTAATCTAATAGTAATGAATTCTGTAAAATAAGAACTTTGATTTCAGTACAATTTGCTTCTAACACTTTTGTATGTAAATAAGTACTTTTAATGGTGTATTAAGAGTATTTTTACACTGTAGTATTGCTACTTTTACATAAGTAAATGATCTGAATACTTCCACTTAGAGCTCCAATGTAGCAGGTCCAGTTGACAGATAGTTTTCCTACACAGTAAGCCACCCTGCTGCTTCTTGATAATGACTTTGATAAAACTGTGTTGGGAGAAATCACATTGGATGTTATCGCTCTTCAGGGGGCATTATTTAAAGGCCAACTGACTGGGTACAATCACAGCCACTCAAGTGCACTGCACTCCATGGGCAAAAAATATTACTTGCCTGGGAAAAGGATTATCGTCAAGCAGATACACACATAGTGACAGACATTAACACAAACTCCAAGTAGTACACGCTGAGTAGTCTGTGAAGGTGGTCTGTTTGGCATTTACATCAGAGCTCTTTGAGTATGTTCGGAGATGGAAGATTAACTTGAAGCTTGTAACCTGCACTGGCATGCTGGCAAACAAACACCCATACACCTAGCAGCAGCTGGTGATGCAGTGCAGTATGCAGCGCTATGTCACAAAGCATGTTTCATGACTCTCCCATGGTTCCTCTGTAAAGCTGTGTCTTGATCTTATTATTGCAGAATTAGCAATCAGGGTTCCAACGTGCAGGCACAAACCACACACAAGAGAGAGAGTAGACAACTGTCAGCACATTAACAAAGCAGCATAGTAAAGAATAGAAAGCCATGTAAAGGTCAGGCCTTTCTTTCTTTAATACCAAAAGGCTGAGGCTTGAGAAGCACTGGTAGTGTGCGCAGATCATTTGGGAGGCTTATTGTCAAAGATCTATGTATTTCCTAGGTACACCAAGCTAAAACTAATACAGTCTAATACAACAGTTTTTAATGAAACTATTTTAGAGAGGTGTTGATGCAACTTGTATGGTCGTTATTTTGTTCACCCTATTTCATTCATGAAGGTATTTATTGTAGGATTGTTGTATTAGACTGCATTAGTCCTAGCTAGGTATAACTTTAAACCGGCAACTGAGTGTATATGACACTACTTGCTAAAACATGTTATTATACTTTGAGGAAATTTTAATTCTTTAAATGGCTTTATAAGTAAATGTAAACATTGTTTCTGTCAAGTTGTCAATGATGTCAATGATGTATTTGTTGGTTTAGGTTTCATCCTGTTCTTAGCACGTGATTAATGGGAAAAGTTGTCAGGTGTTATATCATATCATATCTCCAAAATGTCAGCTTTTCAGAAATTTATATATATAAAAAAACACTTTTATTTTTAGGCAATGATGCCTCGTTGAAGTTACCTAATGGAGGCTGAAAGGATTTCAAGAATCTTGCATTTTTTGAGACCCACAGTGCCACTTGTCTGAAAGTAGCCACAAATGGAGTTGTGAGGTTTTCAACTAGCATTCTTTCAAAAGCACACTCCTTAAAAAGAGAGTATGTTAAATCAGCTACCCATGAGCCCACTGGCACTGTTTTTTTTAAAATCTTGGTGGGTGGTAGGTTGTACGGGGGCAAACAGGGTCACAACATCATTGGCAGTCTTTTCACTCTCTGTGAACCCTCCTTCCTTCCTGCCTTCCAGACCTGCCCCTCCAGGTCCTGGATTAGTCATGGAGAGAACTCCAAACAGCAGCCATCCAGATTGAGAAACCCTCACCTAATGAGTCTGTGAGGGACTGATGGCACGGGTTATCGAGTTAAAGAGCTGCCTCTTCAGCTCATCTGGGCTTTCATCTTTTCATCTGGCTCACTGGGCTCTCTGAGAACTCCCCATTCATCTCTCAATCTACTGTTCTTACACATAATTAACAGATCCGCAAGAAACTTTTGGCGTCATTTGGGGAAATGAACTGATTATGAGAAGGTCATCTGATGTTAACTCACATCTAATATATTAAAAGTTTGATTACGTGTCCTAGTAAGCCTGTAAGGCATGAAAAAGACACGTTACGTATTCTCTTGCATGTCGAACAAAGACGAAATAATACAATGACTGCAAGAAGACAGCTGTTCGGTTTATCTCCCTTTGTTGTTTGGATAACATTGGATCCATTGGATTTTAACCTTTAAAATGTGTATCCATTTAGCAATGAGTATTAAACAATATTTTACTTGATATGTTAACTGTCTTTCTTTTAGAGTGCGATCTGAGCAGTTAAAGTGTTAGGCTTTCAGACTGGGAGGAAAAAAGACTCAACACTTTATCAATTTGTTAAACATCACTAATTACAGTTGATGATTTAACATCATTTTTACTCAGTCTGTTAATTAAATCTTTTTGGTTGATGCAACATCCACAGCTGTTCAAATGCTTCACCTTATAACTGGAAGTAAAAAAAAAAACACACATTGCCAATGAACATTGTTCAGATTGATGATGATGACTGCACTTAGTGTGCGGCGATTCAGCACATCTCGGGCTATAAGGTTCAAGAGCGCAGAGCTCTTGAAAAGTTTACTATGCAAATCTGTAAGGGAGCACATTTAGCTGACTGTACAAAGCCGCCAGCAGCTGTTGTCTGGTAAAGAACGTGATGCAAGGTTTGTCATCCCTGGGAGAAAACAGTGACTATAGTGCTTGAGCAAATGCCAACTTGTGTTAATTCAGTAAGCGCTCTTTAACAGAAATCAAGGTTTACCTACAGGGCACTTGTACCTCTAAAAAGGCAAGAATAAATTCACATTGAGTGTTATATCTGCTTTTGCGATTCTACCACATTTAAGAGGAGCTTAAATTGTTTGACAATTACTTCAAGTAGTTAATTTTTACAAGGAGCACTCAAGTCAAATCTTCTTGTTTCATTTTACTGTAAATCTGCAACAAAGATGGCTAAAATGCCAAATGTTATGGGCACCAAATACCATATATATGACCCCAATCTCTGTGTTAGCAGACATAATCAAGTTCTCTGACCTTAGTGAACAAATGTGTCATTTTGGAGAACAAGTATGGGTCCATCTCTACTGCCAATTAGCTGTCACTATTAAGCCATGGCCAGTTGGCATAAGGGGAATGGCAGTCAGTGGCTAACCAGCCTGATGCTGCTGTCCCTGGGGCAATTAGAGCCCATAAATCAGTTTACAACCTGGAGGAAGTAAGAGGCGATGGGTGGAGAAGAAGGAGTGGGAGGAAACGACTTGTGCTGCTACTGCTGATGCCCATCTCATTAGTGGTGCTATCATAATGTGTGGACATGAAAGAACCGTCTGCTAGTGCCGTGGGTGGATATCTGTGTGCTGAATGTGGCATGTGAGGATTGCCCAGAAACAAGACACTGTAAGGAAGGACTGAGGGATATTCAAATGTGCTTCACGAGGCTTCCAAATGTATTTCAAAAAGTTCTAAAATGTGTCAACTGAGTTTTGACGTTGCAATAAAAAAATGCTTGCTTTACAGCACTTGACAAAAACAGCAACAAGCTATTATTTTAAAGGTCTACTGACCAAGATTTTTATATTAACATTGGATCAAATGACTATGTCGCTTATATGGTGAACATACAGAGAAATATCACCCAACTCTTCAGTTACCCTTAGCTGTGGAGCTTTTTAACGTCTTTTAGCTATTTTTACTGGATATACGGCGGATTTACAGTATGGTTCAGTCTCATCGCTCTCATTAATCCTTTTACCAGCAGCAGCCAGCTGTGTTCAGCAAACAATACAGTCAAACATCTAAAGCTAAAAGATCCAGAATTTTTACTCAGGAGGAGACCAAAAAAGGGATAAAAAGAGAGTAAATATTTGACTTCTATTGAATTCTAATGTTGCTCCATGTCTACTGGAAGTGTAAATATGCAACATCCAATAATAGCCATGTCAGCCAAACCAATTTTGTAAGGGGATAATACGTCAGAGGTATGTAGTTTCAGTAGTAGTTCCAGTTATTGAGTTCAAAAACAGAAATTATCACAGTTTTAAAAATATAAATGAACATTAGGATGCAGCGGTGGTCCTAGTTTAATGCTACAGCCTCTGAGACGTGACTTTTAAGTTTGCAGACTTAAAAGTTTGCCGTGAATTCAGTCAGTCTCCAGTGCTCTGGCAATCAAAGAGTGCGCAGCAACAGGGGATGACGCATGCACACAGCGTCTATGCTCTCAGATTGTTAATGCAAAACATTTATAGCTCTCTCATGGGATGAATGACCTTCATGTCACCTTGGGTTCTCACTGTGGGGAGCAGGAAACAACTGATCAAACACACGGTGATGGATGGCGACAAACGGAAGAGTTTTGCTAATTTGTGGCAAAGCTGACACCTGCAGTATTCAAACAGGCTCAAATATAAAGACTGTGAAATGAGTCAGACTTTGACAATGATTTAACACAAGCCAAGTGGCTCAATGCACTGACTAGAATGCAGAATTAATCTAACGGCTGTCACAAACAAGTTCAAGTAGACAAAAGGTTCAACTGGGGAAGATTCTGCTGACGCATGGGAAATGCCACATTGAACAGCTGGGAGCTCAGTGATGCTCGTCACATCCCTAAAGCTGCTCCAGAAAGTACAGGACCACAGTGGGTATGGAGTGTTTGAACAGGCTTGTTAGTCCAGTGCACGCACGTGGGAGCATGCGTTGTTGATGTGTGTGTGTGTGTGTATGTGTGTGTGGCTTAGGATGGTCAGGACAGCATTTTTCTATTCCCTAACACTGTAGCTCTGTCTACAGCAGAACAGATGTGATTTGCACACCCGCAGGGCACAGGGCAGCATCATCACCAAGCTCCGCCGATGTCTTCTGCATTGTTACCCAGGTGGCTGACGATGTTTTTAGGGGGACCAGTGTGAATTCCAAAAGGAATCTTGGCTTGCAGCAATCAAGCAGACCACTGAAAGCAATAGAACCAAAATTGAGTAGCAATGCAATCTCTAGTCAAATATCCTAGCGAGTGATGATAATGTTGGAATAGTTTTGGAAAGAGTGGGCAGGGAGTCAAACTGCTCACAGTCAACTTGGGGCTGCCTCTATAAGCTCTGCACCTGCTGTAAATGGCCACTT
Organism: Macquaria ambigua; assembly: GCA_008360985.2. Taxonomy (NCBI): domain Eukaryota; kingdom Metazoa; phylum Chordata; class Actinopteri; order Centrarchiformes; family Percichthyidae; genus Macquaria; species Macquaria ambigua. Next base: position 698,203 of record VMKM01000048.1, read on the forward strand.
TGAAGCTGCGCTCCAACAGATACAGCTCCAGGTACTCTGTTATAATGTGAAAAACCTTGTTTTTTTGTCTGATGCATGTTCCATTAAAGGGGAACTCTGATTTTACCCATCAAAGTCTGTTTACAGGGGAGTACTACTAAATATGTAAAAAAAACACAATTTAAAGCCTTTTGTGGCTCCAGAGGGAGCTGTGCAAAATCTGATGACTTGCCTCAAGTGATGTCACTTGAGCCAGCGTCGGTTGGGGCTGAAGACTACAAGTTTGAAAATGAAATAAATCTGGGGGTGTGGAGTTAGAAAGAAGTGATGTTACATGACCTCCGTAGCTTGCTCTTCATCTCTGCTTGAGGCTAGAGGCTCAAGGCTACATTAGCCGCTACTAGCATAACACACCCAAATCATCAACCGTACTTTCAGTGGTTGAGTTGCATCGTGGGTAATGTAGGCACCAGGTTTTGACGAAGAAAAAGAATGTGTGAAATAAAAAATGACGATATCTCTGGTTCTGCTGCATCGATTTAGATTCTTTTTAACAACAATGTTATAGGAGTGCAATGCTAAATCCATTGAGTACTCTTTTAACAGATATGTAAATTTCACAGTGACCATGGATCTTTGACCACTGCTGAGAACACATGTAGTAGTTTCACTAATGCATGATGCTGTTGGGGAAGAAGGGATTTTCTTTTTTAGTTGTCAAAAAAATGGACTTAAGGTTTTCATCTGACAGCTGTTGCTGTGCCATTGCATAATTGAGCAGTACAACACATTCTGGTACATGTCTCTTCTGAAAAGATACAAATGGAAGTATTTTTTAGAAAATCACAAAAAAGTCTTTAAATACTTTTCTAGCTCTAACTTCATCTGACAAGTACACAAAAGCACAGCTCTTGACTAAACCCCTAAACTGCAAAGCACATTTCATCCCTTTTTATATTTTCAACAAAAATGGAATCAGGCAAGGTTCACATTAATAAAACAGAAGGCCGCGGCAGCACAACAAGCAACAAAGTAAAGAGATGCTGAGACTAAGTTTGGAGATTAGCAGGCAGCATACACCCGAGCATCTATAATTCATGTGATTGTTTGCGGCTGCGCTGACTGCTCATCTGATTGCTACACTGCTGAGGCCTTGTGCCGATATTTGCATGGAGAGGGAAACATTAGAAAATACCCTTACCCACTTCTGACTGCTGTTCCTTAGCAACAACAGTGTAGGGAGTTTAAAGCCACATGCTTTATGTGTGTGTTTGTGTGTGTGCACGTGTATCCAGCGGTGTCGTACTTACTTATTTTGCATCATGTTCATTATGACCCAGTCTGAGGGGTAGACGTTTTTCCCAATGAGATCTTTAAACATGATAAATGTTTCCATTAGGAAATCCTGTAAGAGAGAGAGAAAGTTATCAAAATGAAAACTGTTATTCTTCCCACCTCCAAGATAAGAGCAATCTGAAATGAACTGTTAGGAGTTTGTGGCTTTCAGGCAGAAACAGCTTTTAGATTAGTTTTTAAGGTCAAGGTGACTCATATATTTCCCTTATCCCTCCTCCACAACTTGTTGGTTACAACAAGTGATCTGCTTCCCTTAGGAGTTACTATCATCAAGAGCACGCTGTACATACTTTATTTTCATACTTTATTGTGGAGGAAAAACATTTTCCTAACATATCTAATCTAACTTTTGATTTCTAGAAAAGACAGAGCAAAATGATAGTGAACTACGGGCCCGCTTTTTAAGTTATTACATGACAATGTAGCCTGGGGTATCTCATCTCGTAAACACGGACACACTGATAAGGTGTACTCACCACCACATCACTCCTTATCTTGCCAAAGGTGCTGATCAGATGAGCATAATGATAGTCGTCCATCTGCCTCAGTGTGGCAGTCATGCTGGCCACGAAGCTCCCCTGGAGAAGAGAAAGAAGTGCATTCAATACACAATCAAGATCAAATTGAGGGCTGAGGATAGAAAGACTCTGTGCCTGTGATTTTGACGGATACTGACTAGCTGAGTTGATTGGATCTGAGTACTGAAGCCGGCCTGGCCTCCCAGGTTTGGAAAGGTAGCCACCCTCACTCAGTGGCTGATCTCATTAACCCACTGGCCTCCAGTCCCCAGCTCTTTGTCTCCACTGATTATAATGCCTGTGTGGTCCCTAAAGTGCAGTCTTTACTTTGCAGTGCGCTATCCTGGCTCCGGTTAGCACGCTGCACATGTGCTGCGGAGAGCAGATAAGGGAAGGCAAATGTGTGGTAGGCTGGGTGGAGAGAGGATGCCGCTGCCAGTCAAGTGTCATGCCAGTGATGTGTGTGGACAAAGGCAGAGGCATACTGGAGAAAAGAACTGGGAGAGGAACTGGAAATGCATGGACATATTTTGGAGGGGCCCTTCTTGACCGTTAGTGTGTCTGGGTGGAGCTCGTACTTCTTAAAAGTTGTGCGAGAAATACACAGGAATAGATGAATTAAGCGAGGGATTTATACAGACAAATCATGATAATCAGCTACCAAGAGACGCATACAGGATCAAAAGCAAAGTAGAAAGACACAGATGGCAAAGACATGATGGTGCAAGTGTATTCATTAGGCTGTTATCAAACAAATAAAAGATGTAGTGCAAATTAAAAATAAATCTTAATATGTTACAGAATTTACATAAATACTTAGAAGGGAATAAGGGGCAATACAGTATTATTATTAGAATACTCCCAGACAGTTTTACCTCAACTAGCTAATCAGAGCAAATGCACCAAAGATAAGAGAAAGTAATTAAAACTGCTTTGTCACAGAATGCATGAAAGCACATTAAGGTGCACAAGCATTACAGGTGACTGTCTATCTCCAGATCAAAAACTACTGAAATGAGCGTCACATTGCTGGTTTGAGGACTGACCTTTTCCACAACGAACATACATCTTTAACTAGAGCTAACAAAAGCAATGACCTATGAGAAACTGATATTTCAAAGGGAAGAAAAAATAAGGCCAAAAGCAAAGTTTAATTTAATACCTCTTTAAAGACATATTTGAATTGATTTATTTCAATCTTTGACTCAAAGCATCAAGCATAAGAAGTGAAATTTAATTTATTCATGTCGTCTGTAAAATAGAGTGATTTGAGCAAATTGGGCATGTATTTTGAGCTACAATGAGATTTGGTTATAATAATACTAACCCATTTTGAACAAGCAAGTATCATTCCATAACTAATCACCTGAACAAAACCCAGGTTGGGACTTTAATCTGGACAGGGACTACTTCTGTGAAGTGAGGACTCTGTTAGTGCAGCCCTCGTGTGACGGATATAACTCAGCTGCTTCATGGTAGTTAATCCCCACAAGGCATTCTGTTTCGCTGGAGAACCTCTCCTTGAGCTGTAATTAGGCCTGACCCACCAAAGCACGGAAGAGCTGAAAGGATGCTGAGCACTCACACACACTCTTACCTCACCTGACCCCTCTCTCCAATTCTGTTTTTTCACCCTATTTGTTCTGATGATCTTGTGGGTGTTTGCTTAGTTTCAGTATATAACACTGTAATATTCTAGACAAAGGTTAATTTGTATTATTAATATGTATGGCAATGACACTTACCACATCAACACTAAGCACAAGATAATCATGCAAAAGACACCAAAACAATCACCAACGCAAACATCTATTATTCATGTTTCTTTCCCTTTTCCTTTTTTATGCTACGTGGAGCTGATGACTGCTTCACTTCCCTCTCAGTAATGCTTCACAGAAATCAGTGCAACTCATGTTATATTAATATGGAAATGTTTTCCTAAAGCACAGAGGGCAAGACTCTTTCATCTGCGAGGGCATGTAAGCCTCAGTTAGCCTCCGTTCTTCAGCATTAAAGATGGAGAACAAATTTAGACAGAGCCTGATTAGAAAGTAATAAAGAGACAAGTGTGTATAAAGTGTGTAAAGAGACGGTTCTCTCATACTTCTGTAGCTTCTTATTCTCTTAAGTGGAGAATAAAGGATGAGGTTACTTAATCACAAGCCTATGGATAACCTCTGGTACTGAGTTAAAGGTAGGTTGGTGGCATTGGTCTTGGTGGGGGAGATTTAAAGTATATTCCCCTGGCAAAAGCAGCATCTTTCAAAGACTTCTTTTTTAGGGTGTCAAACCCATTTTTCTTCATTCAAACTCTAATCTCCCAGATCCATGAGTAACTGCCATGAGGGGCGGGCACTGGCTGCTGCAATTCCCCTCACATTGGGCAGTCACTTTATTAATAAAAGGAGCAAGGGCTTCAAAGCAGGCAGCAGTCTTAAGAAGTCACCGGCGGCGGCTGTTGCAGCAACTCCCCTCACTACGCTGACTAGAGAGGCTACATCAGCTGGAGGGTATCCCACGTTTGTTCATTCTTTCCATCTCTTTAGCTGTGAATGAATCCCCAAGATAAAGAGCCTTCAGAGCAAACTTTACATGGTGTAAGCCTCAGTGTGGGACTTGCCATCAGGCTCCAGCACTGCATACAGTAGCATAAGCCCCTTAAGCTCACTCCCAACGTTCAATCAAGACTGGCAACAGCACAGGCACACACATGCCAATGTTACTATTGATTTCATTGCTGTAATGTGTTGCTCATGAATGAATCTTAAGCTTCCAAACAAATGTAGTTGCTGCTAGAGGCAGTAGGATCAGCTGGCAAATCCTGATGGCAAATTAAATACAGGTGAGGGATCGAGCTACCATATTCCCTGACTTGATGTGGTTTCAGAGTGGAAGATACAGACAGAGAATCTCACCCAGAAAAGGGACTCAGACCTTTCACTGTGCAGCAATTAAGATCTAAATGCGGAACAGGAACACATGCCACACCAGCTGTTAAGGGATAATGCGAGAAATAGAGATGTGGGGCATGACGGCAAATGGAAAGGTTCAGGTATGCTCCTCTGAGGTCTCCAGCTCTAAGTTGATGGGTGCAAAGAAGCGCAGTTTGATAGCCTTCACTGTCATACAGCTGACTCCGCAGGTCTATCAGAGTGACCAGCGGTGTTTGGAGTAAACCAGAAGAACCCAAAGGCCAGCCTGTTCTCTCATGGCTCATCTCTCCGCTTTTATCGCTAGGATAAACCCAGTACCGTTACCATGACAACATGTCTATTTTTTTTTTTTTTCCCCCAAGGAGAGAGAAAGGATGGAAGGAAATCAAATAAAGCCGGCTAAGAGAAGAAGGGTCCGGAGAAGAAAACAATTGGCCTCCCCTCACTACGACTCCTTTAGCCGGATGCCTAACAATAAGATCTAAGAACCAAAAAAAAGGTAATGTACAAGGTTACTTTATGTTTGATTGTGTGAGGCCTCCTGCATGTCGTGACTTACTTGTATCCTAACTTGATGGCAGAATTTATTCGAATTGAATCAATAATATAAAAGGACTTCCTTCATCAGGGATGAAACTTCTGCCAACAGACAGAGAATGTGACACTCATATACCCATTAAACAAACAGAAAAACTGATGAAAAGTGAGAAAAAATGTAACTGTTTTGCTTAGATCCTTACCATTTGTGGGGCAAAACATTTAAAGATTGGGAAAAGTCATGTTGTTACCTGAATCAAATCAGCTGTACTTTAAAAGCCTCAGTGGTAGTACACCAAAGAAAATTCATGCCTGACAACATTGTCCAAAGCATGCACACTACTTTTTGCTTTTGCCCCTTTGTGCCTGAGATGCCAGACATATAAAGTGCAATTACACTACACTTGTCAGTGATGATGCAAAATGATGATGATTAATAGCGTCCGAAACCAAAATCTTCTAAGCACAATAGAGTACCCTATCAAGTGTTTGTCATGAAGGAAACAGTGAATTTAAAGAAAGAAAGAAATAAAGGAAGCAAATTGAGACAAAGCTCATGACCTCAAATACAAAGGTCATGACCAAAGCAAGAAACCATAATTTTTAGATTGATCTTTTGAGTTTCCACTGGAGATGACGAATCAACCTGCAGGACAAGACAAAAACACTCAAGATGCTTTCCGAAGTCCATCATCTAATGGCCACCAATTGAGCTGTCATCAATCTCAAGCATTTATCTACCGAAACAATTACTCAAGCCAAACAACAATAAACTGAAACTTTACTATTGATATCTATCACAGTGTCCAGAAGCTGCTGATTTCCGAAACCCTGCCTCCATATCTATCTTATGCTTGAGGGCAAATGAGGCAGCGGAAATGAAAAAGCTGTGATTAGAAGGGCAGGGCCAGATCCATCACACGCCGCTCTCTAGCTCGCATCTCTCTGATAATTCATCTCACTTTAGCGCCTGACAGCAGAGAAGCAAAAATTGATGTTTGTTCTAGAAGTGGAGGGTTGCCTTATAAACAGAGCGTTGTTTTAAGCCTTTAATTAAGCCAGTGGGGAAATGGCACGCCGGTCTCTAGAGAGACGTAGACTGAGCCTCAACACGTCTCTGGAGGAGAGAAAACTGACACAGGAGAAGAGAGAAAGATGAGGAAGGGTGGGGGGTGGGGGGTGGGGGGAGAGGAGGGGGGTGACCAACAGGGACCAAAATGACTCCCTCTTTCTCCCTATTAGCTTCAGGCCTGATGAAATATGAATTTGCTGGCTCATTACAACGGAAATTACACGAGCACACAGAAAACCCTCACATGGCCTCCACGTCATTTAATCTGAGCGGGATGACGACACCCCTCCTATGCAAACACAAGTGTTCGACGCTGCTAAGTCACAGAGGCTTTGAGTGTAAAGAAAAAAAAAGATCTCAGGAGAAACAGAGACGCGTTGAGTATAGGATGACAGGTTTTGCTGGCAGAGGCAACCAGCAACACAATAAGATCTCAATTTGTATTCTCCTCAATCTGTCTCCTCATTCAGAGAAAGCATGAAGCATTGTCAGAGCTGAGATTCAGACATTTTCAACTGAGGTGATTCTTGAGGAGAATTCAAATGAAAAGGGGAAATTACATCAAAAACAGGAGAAAGAAACATGTAAATATAAAAATGCATAAACTAGCTGTGAATCAGCCACCTTTATAATATCCAAGGACAAGTCTCTTCTGCTGTTAGTGACAAATTTGTTCTTTCATAAGTCAATCTCATAAAATGACATTTGTCACTTAATTGTATGCACAATTACATACAAGTTTAAATGCAATAAAACTGATGTTCAAAGCAATGAACTGTGTTTTGCTTTTAGACGTTACATAAGACAAAACTCTTCACATATATAAAAAAGATAAGATTCCACTGAAATTCAACATATGAAAATATTTATCATAATATAACTATTATTTATTAAAACAATAGCACTGGATTTTAAGACAACTGCATGCTGTTGTTTTATAGGAGCAATAATGACTTGATGCAGTTGCTCTAAAATCACTATATAGTGTATTGTGTCTTATTACTTCTGTACCAGAGGGGTAAATCCATCTGTTCACCTCCTTTTTCTCTACACACCACTATCACACACACACACACACACACACACACACAAACAGTGCAGGCAAAGAACAGAGAGGCTGGAAAGGCAGCAGCACGTGAGCACTTTTCACACTGGCTTGTCAAAGGGAGGCAGAGCTGACACATGCAAGGTACTTGGCCACTGCTGCAGGACTCAACAGCGAGCCCACTTGGCTCCAACATCAGGCCAACAAGGTGGCAGGCAGGCGGGTCAGCCAATGGAAACGAGTGGAGGACGTGTTCGAGGCCAGCTGAAACCATTCACACTTCATTTTCTTCTTCAGCAGCATTTGGCGTAATGCATTGTGACGTCCAGATAAACACCTCAGAATACATAAGGATAAATAATAACCACGAAAAACCTGGGCAGCCAGCCATGAAAGTGACCCGTTATGCCATTCAGTCAGACAGCATCCAACTTAGACAAGCTTGAGGAAGCACTTTCACACTCTAATACATCAAAGCATAATACTTCCTTGAACAGACACCTTAATTTATAAAGAAAACTCCATTGAGCCAGGGCCAGTTTCTTTCAAAAGAAATCTCTATGTGTGTCCAATTCCAAGCATACATCATTTGTTGGAAAGGAAATAGATGTTACTGACCATGGCCTGGTCAGTGTGGCAGATTGTGTGGATGGACTGGAGCATGAGGGGGATTGTGTAGTTCAATAATGTGTTGTCATGTCTTGAAGCCATAACACGCTGTCCAGATATGCTCAGACTATTTGTTACTAAAGGTCAAAACCAGCTTTAAATATTGTGGTTGGAGGCTGTCCACACTTTGAATTAGCTCTTGGCGGTCACTGGGCCTGAGGCAGAGCCCAAAAATCTGAACATTTTTGGCATTTCTGGAAGAAGGAGTAGAGTTGGCGATACTAAATCTGCTCAAAGCAAACTGCAGGTACCCTGACGTTATAATTCTATCAACTTTGACCCTTAATAAGATCACATTTTGACACATTATCCCCCTCACATAACTTGCATGAAAAGCATGCTTGTGCTGAACTTTGCTTTGTTTTAACTTGCTTCATTCTCTAGATGCTCTAGATCTAGATGACAGACTTAGAGCCAGCTTTGTACACACACGTTTGATGAAAAGACAGAAAGACTGCAGCAGATGGGGACAGACTCTTGCCGACGTATCTGCTAGGCACATTTTCAGCTTTGCTTCAAACTCTGAGACTTGCTGGGGCAGCACAGCAGACGCATCATATCAGCCTGTCAGCTGAAATACACACACAGTCACACACACACACGCAAAACTTTCCTTTTCTCTTTCACGAATGCTGAGAGATCTAAGCTACCATAAATTGACAGCTCTCTTCACCATCTAGTAATGCGGTTTCATACAGATATGACATTCAACACTCTAATGTACTCTGTGTGGATGAATGCACTCAGGATCTCAGAGGACAGATTGGAGTGGTGACAGTGAAGCTACTAAAATAAAAGTTGCATACGATCTGATAATCAGTACTACAGGGTTCTCACACATTTTTACCAATGAATTTTCATAACTTTTCCATAATATTTTACCCCATTTCCACAACTTTATTTAAGTAGCTTAAAGTAGGTAGGCCTATATAGCGATTATAGGGCGCAGGCTAGCGTCTGCCTCTCTCTTGAGCCATGTATTATATTTGTCGTTCAAAAGCCAAACATTATTAAACACGCACTTCCCAGGCATTTGCGGATAAGCGAGCTGCTAGCGCTTGCTAACTTCAGACATTCCGCCGCTAACTAGCTGCATACGCTAATGTGTATCACATGATACTAGTGACGTTTCAGTGGTCACCCAGCGCAGAAATTAGTAATACGAGGAACGTATTTTGCGTAACATTATGTTTTGGGATTTTTATGAACATATTTTAAACAATAGCCAAAACACTGTATATTCAAAACTTTTCCAAAACATTCTGTTGATTCCAAACCATTTCCAGGCCTGGAAAACTTTTCCAGGAATTTCATGACCGTGGGAACCCTGGTAGTAGAACACTTTAGATGTTTAGGTACATTTGATAATTTATTGTGTTAATTTGTGTTTTTTTTTAGGTATCCTTTTCACAAAACAAGGGCAATGAGAAAATCATGGAAATCTAGACTAGAGAGCGGATAGAGAATTCCTATTCCACTGGGTAATGCTAACACATACGACACCAATTAGCAGTATGACATGAGTGTGACACCATAATGGGCTGAGTAAAAAGCAGTGTGAGGGGTGACAATGTGCCGTGGAATCACTAACAACTCTGTTGTCAAATCACAGAAGGTATGGGTCCATTAAAAGGTTATACACGTTTTTTACAAAATAAAATATGAATCAAACACCTTCATTGGAAAATATTCAAGAGGATGTGAACAGATTACATAATCAATCAAGCACCAGTAACTCTGCATTTCATTAATGCTTCCCATGTAAGATGACATTTTTGTTATTTTACCAAATGAATTTGTCACTTCTGATCCACATGTACCGTGTGGTGCTTTTATTAGCCACTATAGTGATCGTGAGGGGGATAACTTATTTATTATTTGAGCTCTCTGGTGGAGGGAAGCGCGTGACCGTGAGTGGCAGAATGACATATGCTTTGTCTACAATAGAAGAGGCACACGTTTTGTATGTTTCACTTCTCTTCTCCGTTCCACCTCAGCCAAGGGCAAACGTCTGTTTGTTATGTGTTGCAATATTTGGTAATATCTTTGTAAGGTTTGTTTTGCCATTTTGCCTGTATTTGATAGTGACAGCAGAGATACTATTATGGAACTGAACCAGGACTGTTTGCAATCCCAACAGGCCCAGCAGCAAAAATTGAGGACTGGGTCTGGATCATCCTTTGACTACAGCACTGTGTATAACATACATGAAGGGGACAAGGACATCAAATAAGAGTCCCCCGAGGGCTTGGCTTCAAGGTAATGAAATCAATAGGAGAGGAGTCACTCCAGTGACTTGCCCGCTGCCACCGGTTTATCCATCTGAGAAACTGTTTGCTTACACAAGCAGATCGCTGAGCAGATTCCAATAAAAGAAAACAGCAAAGCCTATTCCAACCCCACAAACAGTAGACATTACCTCCCAGAGGACTTCTACCCATTAAACAAATGCCATTAACCCTGAGTTCAAATCTAAAACACTTACCAAGCACAGAGATGGTTCAAGGTCAAATCTTTAAAAACATTACTCAGCTTTCTCCTGTGTCAGACCTGCAGCTTGTCGTTGCCTTGCAGAGCAATAACAAGGCTGTGAAGCAGATATGTTACTGTCACTGCAAAACAAGAAGCCAGTCTCATAAAACTGTGTTGTGAGTGCGAGCGCAGCGTTCAGCACGTTGCAGGTGCAGTCAGTCAGTCAGGAAGCCGGGGTGTTTTATGTCACGTTGTAGAGAAGCGAGACGAGGCGAGGGGATGAACAAAGAATAACAAAACTTTCTGTTATTCACATGTGTCATCAAGGGCTCGGCGCAGTGAGAGACTGATAAACAAGGGAAGGAGGTCTAATGGATTTAAGTGTCAAGTGAACCTGAGACTCAGCTGTAATTCAGTCACGTCTCCCCTTTCATTCTCTAAAAATGTTTTGGAACTTTCTTCCACAGCTGGATCAGCTGTCCTGGCTCTAATTGAATTCTGTACTTAGCATCAAGAGAGCTGTCAAATATTCCTTCAAACATATATATATATTTTTTTTTTTTTTTGACCAGTATCTTGAGGACACTGACACTTAGGGTATTTAGATCCAATGCTATTATTTCCTTTTTAAGTTACTTAACAATCAAGTTTTTCTTCTGCTTCTTATCTTTTACCCTTTTATAAGGAACATAAAAATCATAAAGGTGCAGCTTGACTCTGATGATTTTATGAGGTTAGAATTACCTTATAAAGATCTACAGAATCATTTCTTTTTTCATTTTAAACTATGTAGAACGGCATATTGGGGAAAACACCCTTTGTTTTTTAATTTGACAATATATATTCTGTGTATATACTGGTGCTAATGCCTTACTGAAGCTACAGCACGTCAGATTTACAATACACTGGGTGAAATACCTTGATTTATATTTTATATAAGAACCATTACATCTAATGGGATCTTTTTTTCAAATTTTGCACATAAAGTGTTAAGACAGAAATAGAGGTCCAACACCTAAAGTATTTCCACCATGAACTGAATTGAATATGAAACTGTATATGGAATAGATATTGCTCTAAATTTCTAGTTATATCATACTGACATGCTTGCTGGAAAGTTTTTAACTTCATATTCAGGGTTTATTCATTTTAGGTCACCAACGTGACAGATATCCTGTCTCATACATTTGTTTAATACCAGTTAACACCAGAAAAATGCCAAATTATAAAATAATAACAAGGAAGGATCTCACAACAGCAAACAGGACTTAATGATGATGAGAAAAGATTTCAGTGACAAAAAATGATCCAATAATAAGGAATGATCCAATAGAGAATATTTTTCTTAATAAAAATTTAGTATCGACAGGGAAATACGCCTAAGGAGAAACAACATAATAATAATAATAAAGTGTCATAAACAGGATGTAATAATGAGAAGTGTCATAAGTGTCACATTAAGAAGAAGATAGCTCAGAGTGACGAAAGAGAGCTTGCTTTTACTAAACAAAGATGAATGCATTATGGTTCCATCTAAGTTGTTATATAAAGCAAGATGGATTAAAGTGGATTAAAGCGGATTTCCATATAAGGGAGGCGGCAGTGTGATGTTTATCTGCTGGTTCACTGGTAAACGTAGGGTATATGAAAAAAAAAATCACATATACTAACCACACACACACACGCACACACACACACACACACACACACTAAATGCTAAAACACACACAGAGTAGCAGCAGCTGCTGTCTTGAGATCGGCAGCTCATTACCATGGTACCTGAGGCTTTAAGCAGAACTAGGGGTTTTCCCTGCGAGAGAGTGACGGCAAGCTATGGCTCCGAAAACATCCAACCAGGCATTTACAGATCCACTTTTGCATGATGAAGGTTTCACCATGAGTGTTATTTCCCTCCCTCCTTATTTTGTTCATTGAACGCTACAATGGGACACCACAAATCCAATTAAGTCTAAGAGGAAAATGCAGATTCCCAGTTGAAAAATTAGCCTTCTCCTGCACAAACAGTGTTAACTAGCCCATGACAGATGGATAAAAAGCTATGAGGAGATCAGGCAAACGAGCTCTTGAGAGGGGGGACAAGCAGATGGAATCTTCTTCCCACACAAAGAAAAGAGCTGTGAGGACTCAGTGAAATTGAAACAACAGAAGGTGAATGGACTTGGAATAAAACTCACAAGGTTGATAATACATGACGAGCATCACTCTACAGAGACGCCAGGCAACAACCAAGACACAGGTGTGCATGCAGTCTGGTGAGTCTCATAAACACATCCGTCGGTGTCTTTCTCGAGACAAACACACTCGCACGCCGGGCTGCAGAGCTGTGAGGGAAAGTGCAGTCTGAACAGATCCATTGAAAGTTGGAGTTTTAATTCTTCTGCTTCTGGCAGAGGAAGAAAAGCAAGTTTTGATGTGCATATGGTCTCCACGGAAGTGAGGTCACTGACAAAACTGCTTTAACTGATGATGAGATAAAGGGATGATGCATGAACCTGCCAGATGTAGCCAAAACCAGAGCTGTACTTTCTCCACTGCAACCTTCCCTCCTCCCTCTGCTCTCTCTCTCCCATGCCCCCCCCCCTTGCTTAATCTCTCTCTCTCTCTCTCTCTGTCTGTCTGTCTGTCTGTCTCTCTCTCTCTCTCTCTCTACACACACACTCTGATGCACGCACGCAGCAAAGAGGAGAAAGCCAGAGAGGAGAACTGCGGTGGCGGCACGATGGGGATATTCTGCCTGCGTGGGCTCTGTCGCTGAGGTGTCCGGAGTTCAGCCACTGTGTGTGTGTGTGTGTGTGTGTGTGTGTGTGTGTGCCTGCGCGTGTGTGAGTGTGTGTGCATGCATGTGTGAGTGAGTGAGAGCCCCTGCCGACGCCGTGCGGAGAAAGGAAAGGGGAACAGAGGAGAGCGGGTGGAGAGGAGGAAAAGAGAGGGGGAGTGTTGACTCTGACTGGGGCTTAGAGGAATCTCACGCCACTGGATCAGAGGACGCCGATGTGCAACAACTCTTCCAACTACTGCCGCTGCTGCTCTGCCTGTGTGCCGCTGCCTGCCTGTCCTCTTAACTTCTGCCATGGCATAGCCTCCTCTTCCAGCTCGCCTCTAATCCACCAAGGAAACGGGCATGCATGGGCACAACCAGGGATCTAGGCTATCATATCCTTTACGTCAGTAATATCCAGTCTGAGGTGAGTCGCACTTCTCTGCTCTTGTCCTCTCCTCTATTTCACCTCTCACGTCTGCAACTGCAAGGGGGAAAGTCAGTTCAAATAACCTCTGGAGGGGGAAATCCGAGGGATCTGCTCGCTCTGTGGGACTGAGCCCGGGATAAGCCACAGGGAATGTTTTCACTGAAGATTTTCCTTTTTAGTCGGCTGATCAAATATCAAATACGTGTGGCAGATGAAAGGAGGTAAATCTCAGATTGATTTTATGCGTAGTTGCCTCTGATGGGGGGAAGTGGGAGATTTCAGGCAGCTGTCATGGAATGTGCTGGTGCTGAGTTTAAGAGATGATTCAGTCAGTTTAGAAAACTTTAAACATGAAAGATGTTTATATCTCCGGTAAATATGATGGGTGGAGGACTCACGGCCACTGCTAGCTGACATTTATCAGATCCGGCAGGTCAGTTTTCGGTGTCAGAGAGGATTTTGATTCAGATTTAACCTGACTGGCTTCGCATACATAGCTGAAACATTGCTTGCGTACAAGGGCTTGCATGATGCTGCATTTCCTCTCAGTTTTGCAGCTGAGTGAGTGTTACATAAAACACACCGACACCTAAACCAAAAGAAAAATTGCAGAAATGTTGCATGAAGCTGTTGTCCCATGTACGGAGGCGGCAGTGTTTTGGAATAGGTAATGAGAGCTGGGCATCAGGCAGTTGGCTGCATCTGATGAAGGACCTAAAGACTAATCTAGATTAATAGACTGGGTGAAGACACCATCTCCTTACAGATTATTGGAGCATGGGTGTGTGTGTGTGTGTGTGTGTGTGTGTGTATGTATACGTGTGGATGTGTGTGTGAGGGGAAGAGAGAGAGGATGAGAGAGAGAGCATGGATTGCCTAGAACCCTCACGTCTCCACTGTCCTTCAGTTGCCACACAAAACGCATGTCACTCCCGCTCTTCCCCACAAACCTCCTGCCATCGCTCTCTGTCTCCCCTTCAACGCTATCTCACATCAACGCTCTGATACAATCTCCCCTCTGCTCTATTTCACTTTCCGCAGACACTGAGAAGACGAGTGAGGGAAACAGATGAAGATAGATAAAGAGAGAGAAAGAGATATAGAGCAAGAGGGAAAGTGATTGTCTGTGAGAAATAATAGAGAGATGTCAGGAGAGGATATTGAATTCTTTTCTTTAGTTTTACAATTGAAGGGTATTATGTGCTGACACTCAAGAGTGACGTGAAAAGTACATACCTGCTGTCACAGCCTTATTTATGTAGTGTAAATACAATTATACAAAATTACAGGGTAGGGATGAAAGCAGGATGTCGCTCAAGAAAAAAAGAAATGACATGTTCACCTTCACTGCCTGTCTTCCTTTGACCTTCGAGCTGCCTCTGTGAGAAGTGGGCACGACCATCCAGGAGATGGACGTGATGGCCCACCGCTTCAAAGCTAATCTTTATTTTTAGGAATCAGTGATATCAGTCTGCACCTCACCCAGTAATGCTCTAGAGAGAAGGGAGAGGAAGACTGACTGTTCTGCCGCATACAAGAAAGGAGCGTGTGCATGCCACCCCTGTGCACAATCACTCCAAATGCAGAGGTACATGAAGATGGAGAGGTTGAACAAAGCTACAACAAAGCTTTTGAAAAAAAGAGATGTCATGCACACAACAGAGAGAACTGACAGGGAGAAATGTAATAATAGTTGGCCTGCACAAATAGCATTTTTTGGGACCTTTTTTTGTAAGACACTTGCTTCCCCAAACCCAGCAAATATGGCAGAGAGTGTGAGGGTTGGAAGGGGAGTGCGCAGGTTTTCCAAACGAATGGTGAAGTGGGCATTCGCCTCCCGTGGCCCTGCTCGCTGGGAGGGATACTCATTCATCCAGAAAACAAATTCTTCTCCTATAAAAGAATGACTGCTTTTGGAGGAAGCCAGATGTTACTTTTCATGTGCTAATAGGATTATTCATTAAGAGTCTGATTTTTTTCCCTGGGAGCGCCACAACAAAGCCACGCAGTTGAGGTGAATCGCGTGCGTCTGTTGTTGAAGAGGAGGTGTGTGTGTGAGTGACTTCATTCATCTGTTGCATACGGAAAAAGACGCTTCGCACCTGATCCCACCTGGGTGTTGTTGTCAGTGTGCGCTGGTGTATGTGTGTGTAAAGCGTGCGTTCCCCACTGCTTTGCAGTAGGGGCCCAGTCAGCTGGGGCTCTGAGAGGCCCAGAGGCAGAGGAACAGAAGGTGGAAAAAAAGTAGAGTCTACATACTTATATGTCTATTGTTTTATTACGTTTAGCGATGCAACTAACAATTCTATTAATTAAAAATGTATCTGTTTATTGTTTATTCAATTAACAGTTTTATCTCTAAAATAGTGGAAAATGCCCAACACAATTTCCCAGTACCCAAGGCGACGTCTTCAGATTGCTTGTTTTGTTCCAAACAACCATCCAAACCCCACAGATTAATAATGTATGTAATCTCCAAACACATAAGAGAAAAAAGCAGCAACTTCTTATATGTGAGAAGCTTGAACAAGCAAGTGTTTAGCACTTTGTCATATAAATGTCAAACAAGTTATCAATTATCAAACGTTTCTGTGGATCGACGAATCGTTTCAGCACTAACTACTTGTGGCTTGACTACATTGTGACTATTACTTGATACAACTTGTGCGCAGTTTCCTTGTAAACTAAAAAAAAAAGCTATGTTTACAGTCAGTGTTTCTCACCAAAACACATTGTGTGTATCCTTGAGGTCTAACAAGCGTGTTGAGGGCATTTCCTTCCTGATGAAAGATTTGCAGAGCATTTTTTTAAAGTATTTAAGTATTTTAAATCCAGCATTGTTTACATCCATGTTAACTAGTTTGCAATCTACTTCTTTCCTGGCACACTGTAGCATATTTTGACATATCACCGCCACTTGTTGATCAGTGGAATAGTGTGACACCATTGGCAGGACTGTGTATCGTGACACCATTGGCAGGACTGTGTATCGCGTCACCTGCATGCATCCTCATGCACAAGACAAACAAAACGGGGACCCACATAAAAAACTACTAGAGGCCTAAAACCCCACAGGGAACCTTTAACTCTGTGCTCTCCGTTGAAAAATGAGCATGAATGCAAACGTGAGATGAAAAATTAGAAGGACTTGGGAGGCCTGAGCTATCAGCTTCACGTCACTTTAAAAGATACTCAAACTGTCACTCACATTAAATCCTTCTGGGAAAGACTGTTAGCTAAAAGCCTGACATGTATTTGTGATTTCATGTACAACTAAGACTAATTGGACCGTGACATGTCCGTGTCCAGTGGAGAGTCCTGCACACCGAGGAAGGTCTTTACAAAACAGTTGAAAATAGAACATCTTACAATTACAGTGTGTTTGTTGATTGTTGAGTGGCTTCATACAGCCTCTCTCTCCACTATACGGCTTTCATGAGATCCAGTTGAGCTGACAACAACTATCTCTGTCTATCTTACTCTCATTCAATTCTGCTCCATCCAAGCACAGTGAAAACTCTACATCCTTTCCACCTGCGCCTGTTTATTCCAGTCTTTCCCTCTTCTCTTTTCTATCCTAGTGTGTGTGTGTGTGTGTGTGTGTGTGTGTGTGTGTGCGTGTCTTTTCTTCTTTGCTAGGGATGACTAGGAGGAATCTGAGAGCAGCAGGGGAGTTCTCTAGTTACCCATCAGCTTTGAAACCTCAGTGTGTCTAGAAGGCAAAGGGAGAGGGAGAGACAGAAAGACACTGAGAGAGAAAGCAACAAAGGGGAAGAGAATGAGAGGAAGAGAACAAAAAAAAAAACGAGTAACAGAAAGAAGAGAGATATCATGTTCTGTAGAAAGACGAAGACGAGAGGGAAGGAGAGAATGATCTGATGCATTCTGATTAGAGCAGGCAGCCTCTGCAGCATACATCCTTTCCTGAGGTCTGATCTCCATCTAGCCCGTATGTTCACTGACGTATGGATTACAGGTTTCCTGTGAATTCATCAAGCTCGTAAGAACCCACCTGAGAGCAGGAATAGCACACTAACTACAGCGAGTAAGGAAATAACAAAGAATACAAGTACAATTCAGAGGGGACAAAGTGAGTAACAAATAATAAGGCTACAATGTCCGTAGGCTACAGACCAAGGATAGGAAACCCTCCATGAAAACAGCAGCAGACTGACAGACAGTATACTGAGTTGTTTCATAATAGTGACTTATAGCATCATACGCAGTAGGTATGGGAAAAAAATACTAATGACGTGTACAGCACACACTCTAAGGCTTGGGAGGCTAAATGAGAGGCCGTTAGCCTGCATAGCTGCAGTATCTCATGCCTGTCTTTCTCTCACACACACATTTTATTTTGTGTGAGCTTCAAGTGCACATCTGGAAGTGATATAAATATAAATGTATTATAAATATAAAATATAAGAGTGACAATATATGTAATACATGTGTGGCTTTTCAATAAATGCTGTGCATATGGTTTAAACTTAACATAAAAGGATATTCTGAGAGCTGTGGACTAACAGCAAATCTGGATTCACCCTGTCACAGCATCAGACTTCTGTCATCAAAACAAACACTAAGTTTATGTTAATATTCATAACTACTATTATGGTATTAAACTTTCAGTTATCCTGGATGTACTGTAAATGTGACTGTAACTAGGATTGAAATGTGACAGGGTAAAACACGTTGCCTGTTTATAATTAGGAAAATTTCATACTGCACTCTCGACAAAAAATGTGTTCTTGGTGTTACTTAGTCATCTCTGCAACACAACATGATGATTCTGAGCAAAATCTTTAAAATGGTGCTCGGCAACAGTGCAGTGGTCCATGATGACTGAGCAACAATTACTAGAAAGACAATCCCTTAAAATCCTGTGATTTCCAGTGCCATTCCATCTGACGGCATTAAGCTGCCATTAACTGACAAAGGATTTGCTGCGTTTGGTGTCGGCCTAATGCACTGTACTGCTGTTATCCCTCAACACTGACCTGTGCAGTCAATCATTCGGCTATATATACCCTCATATCACACCCTGGGAGCATGGGTGCACCCAAGCTTGCTTCCATGCTGCCGCACAGAGACAGACAGAAAATAAAAACCCCACAATAAAACCACTATCAAATGACCTTACCAACACAATCTAAAGTAAACTACTAGCCTGCATATCTTTTTACTGCATAATCAGTGTGTTCTTAAGAGACTGATCAAAAGACTTTTCAAAACACAACTAAGCCCCGTGTAATTATGAGAGGAAGCTGACAGAGGAGAGAAAAGAGGAAAACAAAACACGAGCAGATAAAGCTGGATTACAGTGGAGTTTGGAACTTCCATGACTGCGATGATACTGCCACACTCATTTGTTCAAGCAGCATCTGAGACCATGCTGAGCTGTAATCATGTAAAACTGCAGCGGTAGGAGAGCAGGAATTTCTTCTGTCGATCATGTAGCACAAGGGCAGACTTTAAGCTCACTTTGTCTCTAATTCCAAAAATCAATGCTGGCTGCATGTGATTTTTTATTCAGTAAAAAACACAGTATATGTTACTCTAATAGTGTCCACTCTTCTGGGACGGCTTTCCACAAAATGTTGGAAGCACACTATTGTCTAAAATATCATTGTGTGCTGTCGCTTAAAGGTTTCCCACAATTGGAACTAAAAGGCCCAAACCATGAAAAACAGCCCCAGATTAAAAGTACACTAAAGTATGTGAGCACATAGTGTATGACTAAATAGCTTACTGCTATACTGTTTGTTCTAAGCTACCAATCAAACAGCTAAAACATAAACTGTGCATAAATTGGGAAAAGATTGAAGTAAGAAGTAAAGAGATAATGGAAAAGCTCAATGAAACACCCTGTTAAATGCTTAAACAAGGAAGGCTGTTTAGGCTGCTGTTGCTAATTGACATGTATAGCCATATTTCCAGCTTTTAATCAATTCACCGGTTTTGTGATGCGTACTATATTAATGAATTTTCCCTTCGGTGGAGCAGAGGCGATAAAACAAAATTAGTCAGGCTCAAAGTTACGGTAAACATTCAATCCCCAGGTTGCATCAGGACACTGAAATTCCACCTTTTAAGATTTTACCCCCAGCAACCAAAAGTTCAATTAGGCAACTGCCATTCACAAAACTGCAGACTCATATGCAGTTTAAAATAATGCAAGTAATGGGGACCCATTTTTAAATTCAAGGTGTGTGGCATTAAATGAGCACGTGCTCTGAGCATCAAGACCATTTCCATTAAAGAATAATGAATTGTATTACTGCAGTAATCTGGATCGTCCTTGCAGCACTCCAAAGCTTTAAAGAATGGCTGAATTAGCAGAGAAAATCTTCCCAAGAACCAGCCGTGCTAAACAGACTCTCATCATGGACAAAATGCACTTGTGTCCCTAGAAATAACCCAAATAATGACCCATAGTGCCAGTGTGACAGCCATGTGAGCTGTGCTGCTAAAACAAGGTCAGATGTGAACATGTCCGATGTGTTTTGCCATGCGCACATGACCCTGTGAGGTCTGTTTTTGGTCTGTCCTACTGGGTAGAAAATAGTGGGTCAGTTCACTTCACTTACTTGCCCCTAAATTGAAAAAAAAAAGGGATCAGGGCCACCCTAAAAAGGGGCAGTTGTCATAGCCTTGCGTGATGAGTCATGCTGTTTATGCAAGAGGCCAGGGGGTGGTGTTCCAGCCGCAGGTGAGATACGAGTGCTGCTACAGTTTCCCTGGTCCGAACCCAATGGGTAACAAATCAGACATGTGGAGCCAGGGACGCAGCATTCAGCCTGCAGTGCTGACATGTCGAAAGGGATCAAACTGAAATGAGGATATGATACAATACCATGAAACTGTATGCATTGTGGAGCCTGTGTGTAGGGAAGGGAGAGCAGAAAGCAATGAGAAAACACTGTTGCTGTTTGTGCTGACAAACTACATTCATGTCTCAATGTCTGATGGTTTAGAACAGGGTGGCATCTTGAATTGTAATCAGGTATAATTTTGCACATATTGAATATAATGTTTAATTTGGGCCTAGCTTATAACATAGAAGTATTCACTGACCTCATTTGGAGAGGGGATGAAGGCTAACAGTTTAATCTCTTATTCAAAATGTCATCTTTTTATTACTCATGCATCACAGTATGTTTTGTAGGGGTGGGGCAAAATAAAAATCAACATTGAGATTTTTCCTTTTGTGATATGTTACTGATCCACTTGGAAACACTGGAGGATTTTTAATGTCTGTACTGTATTGTAGAAGTGCCTGTACTCTGATACCCTTGTTACTGTTGGCAAGATATCTTTTCTAATGTCTGTGTCTGTGTTGGGCTTATTCCACAAAGATTGCATTGCACTGTACTCCGTGGTCATTTGGTCACATTGTTAATTATCTGTCTGTTGAGACTCAAACAAACATCTGCCTGCACCGCAGAAAGCTGCCACCTCTAACCTGTCTATATGGGCATGCTGTGCTGCTCTCAGACAGTGTTTTCAGTCACATTACTGGGCAATGTTTGGTCTGTTTCACGGGAGGACTGTCAATCTGTAACATTGCTGGGTCCATCTGTTTGTAATGCCTTTTTAAGCTTCAAACATGGGTTTCTTTTATGAAAAAACTTCAACGTGGACTGTTGAAACTGATGTTGAAACATGACAGGACCTTTACAGATAGAGTCCCAATGCCCATGAGATATCTGGCATCTGGCACACGAGACAGGCTACTCTGAAAGTTAGGTATAATAGTAGGTATAAAAAAATAATAGTATAAATTGGGCATGCCTTTATTGGCAACATGACAGCTTTTATTCATATATCCATGCTGAGAAAATGTTACTATGTAGGTAGGCAAATTGCCAGAAGAATTGCTGAATGATTATGCCAATATGTAAAATTGCCATATTTACAGAAGATACTGCGTGTCCACAAGGGGATGAGACTGGGACTGGTTATGTTAGATCTTAAATGAGATCGACAGAGATAGGTGGCTGTCTCTTTCCAAAACAGAGCCAGAGACCAAGACTATAATTTAATAATAATACAGAGCCAGGGTGATAATGTGATGGAGAAGACAGACAAAATGTCCATTCTATAGCTCCCTGGTAAGGAAACAGACAGGTTTAAAATAGGAAGTCATTCCCTGCTGACAGAGAACAGTCAAAGCAGATAAGCTGAGAAGGATAATTGTCCTATCTGATTTTGCATCTATATGAGCATGTGGAGTGTTTGCTTATTGTGAATCAGCAGAGACAAGGAGAATCATATTTCTGTCAGAGCATCAGGGGCAAACTGCAGAGTTGGGATGCCACTACCATACCTGTGGTAGTGGGGAAAGATAAGTCATATTATCTCTGCTGAGGATGTTTCTCCTTAGGGGGTTGTTGTACAGTTCTCTGACAAAAGTGTGTCTGTTCCCCCATTTTCCACATATTCTCTTGTCATTTAGAAAATGGAAAATGAACAGACGCCATACTCACATATGTTAGAGGACTGTAAATGTGCCCTCAAATAGGCCCGAAATCCTATTTTTACTTAATTATTAACTGTGAGAGAGAAAGGTCAGACAGTGAACAGAACCTAATGAACCATGGAAATAAACTGCAGATATAGTCTTCTGAATAGTCAGCAGTATATTGCTACTGTTAACTAAGTGTATTTGAGTGTGTGAGAGTGTGTATGATTGTAGGTGCAGTGTCTGATAGTTACTGATAGCCACTGTAAAAGATCCCATACAAATGGAGACACAAACACTCATCAACTTAGAAAGTGGGAGAGGAGGAGGAGGAGGAGGAGGAGGAGGAGGAGGAGGAGGAACTGGTAGTGAAAGATGCTTTAACTGGCAATGATAAACGGATGAAAATTATGCTGAAATTAGAGTTTGGTTTCACAGAGAAGAAGATTAAATGCATCATGGAAATCTGCTAGGATTATTTTTAGGGGATGCTAAAACCATAACCCTTGCAGTTTTTCAGTAAATAAACAGAAGGATTGGCAAGTATGAAATACCCTAGCACACTGGCAAACCTGCGTGACATCACCACACCTTCAGTGTCAAATGTGGAAACTATATTCAATGTCAAACTCAACTATTCCTGGTATCATCAAGGGAGGTAACTTAAAATATGTGGTGACAAATATGCTCCTTTAAAATGTGTATTTGCTATGCTTTTTGGCATGCATAATGACATGTGTCATTAATAATATTCATTAAACGACTGCACAGGTTCCTCCCTTCTCCCAAAGCTTAGAAAAGTGTGTGTGTTCTGTCGAGTAGGATGTCATAGTGAGGCAAGGGTCTTTGTCTAAGCCATTCATTACCGATGATTAACACAGCATCTTTCTCCATGCCTCTCAGGAAACATGGTGAGCAAGGAGGGTGGCAAATGCATGCTCACCAACTCAGAGTCTGACTCGGAGGCAGCGCCCTTGCCCTCCACCTCGCTGGCGCTGGAGGTGAAGTATTCCCTGGAAGCCAGTCGACAGGTGAGGAAGAGAAACAAGGCCCTGCAAGTGCGTTTCAAGGATATCTGTGAGGCACAGAATGAGCAAAGGGAGGCAGAGTTGCAGGCAGCGGGGAAAGGTGGCAAGCCGATCTCATACAAAGTGGCGTATCGCAAGTACATGACCGTCCCTGCCCGCAGATCCATCCCAAACGTCACAAGGAGCACAGGCGTGCAGACGTCCCCTGACCTGAAGAAACGCTATCAGACCTTTCCCTTTGAGCGCAAGAAGGGCCACACCTTTAAACACGTGGCAGCTGTGGAAACTTATAAAGGTCAGAATAACGGTTTTGTCATGGAGGTGAAGCAGTCCAAGGCTGCTGAGCAGGGTTTAGATGAGGAGGAGGAGGAGGGAGCCTGCGGGGGGAGTGGAGTCCGGAGGACCAAGGCTCTGCTCCATACTAATGAGTGCATTGCCACAGTGGAGCAGCACACTGCACCTGATGGCCTGTGCTCTGACGCTCTGCTGCTCAGTTGCTCTGCAGACACAGACTGCCTTGCAGACACACAGAGAGGAAGCGGAGCCGGAGGACAGGCAGAGTACCAGCTCTGCAGTGTCCCATCCAAAGCCAGGACAGGATTACAACACAGGGAGGCCGATACAGACCGCTCGACCAAGAGGCAGCTGCTCAATCTGGAGGAGGGCTCGTCCCGAACCCTGCCGGACAGGGCCTCCAAGGTTACGGGCCCCATTGCCTGGAACTCCCTTACGCAGGTGGAGTGCCTGGACAGTCCGTCTGTGCGGAGCAAGCGGAAGAAAGCCCTGCAGCTCAACGGGCTGCAGAGTGAGACGCTACCACGTTCTAGCAGAGGCTGTACAACACAGGCACAGTGCCACACAGGACAGTTATCTGCCCGGCCTCTACGGGGCATGGAGGAGCCTCTGTCGCCCTGCAGAGGCGGTGAGGCTGGTGGGGCACCGCCCGATCAAACACAGGAGGCCTGTAAGCAAATAGTGCCTATGAATCCGGACGGGGATGTTAAAGCACAGCTCCAGGTCATGGAAAATCTTATCAGCTCCAGTCAAGAGACCATCAAGGTGCTGCTCGGGGTCATCCAGGAACTGGAGAAGGGGGAGGCCCACAGAGAAGGGTAAGACATCTCACTTATAGCCTGTGTTTTATACTAGAGATGCACCGATATGACTTTATCTCTCCCTGATACGGAATACCGATTCGATACCAGTGCATTATTTTTCCCAAATTTAAAATCTGTACAGCTCACTGCATGAAACTCATTTGAATCATTTTTATGTAGGTAACATGAGGCCAGAGATTGCTGTAGCACTAAAAAGTCGGTGGCCCACCATGACTAAACTTACAGCGGAAACACTGAATTTTATAACGTCACTGACAAAGAAACTATGTATCTGTCACATCATGGCTGCTACCCGCTGTCGTGGAAAAACTTGCCTATGCTCTTTTAGTTAAATAAAAGACAAGAAACACTTACAGGTCGTTGACAAAGATGTATATTGTACAATAGGAGACAATCAGAAATCATCAGCTATCTCCCAGAGAAGATACAAGAACACAGCTTTTATAGTATTTTGGAAACAAAGAAACTCTTTTCCATTGGTCAGTATTGCATGGTTCGATAGGTTTAAACCTATAGGAACTTTGAAAAACATACCAGGACTCTTAACGCACATCTGGAAAACATAAAAACATCTCTATAACATATAGCTGACCTTTGACCTCACGTTGAGTGACATTGCTTAACATACATAAAACCTGAAGACATGAAACTAAATAAGAGTTCAAGAGTAGAGACATTTATAAAACTGGAACTTTTAACTAGTTAAAGTAAATACACAATCATATAATTACTAAATATTAATAAGTATACAAACAAATGATTATGAATAAATGATGAAGTTATAAGCTTACATCCAAGTTTACTTTCACACCCGCTCTGCTCAATAAGGTCAGTTTCGGGGTCAATACTGATCCTGTGAAGTGGATTGGTGCCTCCCTACTTTACACTGGTGTCAAGAAAGAAATGTCATATATCTACAAATCACATTTGAGAAAAGGGCAGGGTAAAGCCAAGGAAACACCAGTGACACAGAACACATTCATGATTCAGCATAAACAGGAAAAGTACCCTGCTCTTGATGTGTCACATTATTTCTAGATCTTACAGACAAGCTTGTATGTGTGACAGCTGTTCAGCAGAGCTTTGACTGAGCCACCTAAAGAGTGTCGAAAAAGGGATCACAGTGGCTGGGATGATGTGGCTTTCACCTGGATGTGCCCTGCAGTGCTATTACAGCACAATGTCCCTTTGTGATGATTTCCCTCCAGATATTATGGAGCTGCTGCAGAACTTATTTACAGACAATCATCTCACTCAATTTGGCCCGAGTGGTTTGATGACCCATCGCATGAAACACTGCCATTATGAATGTGGCCTTTAAAGCACATTCAACCAAAGGCTAGGAAATGGCAGATATGTTCTCACTATTTTTGAATGGAACTGATTCAGCCACTGAAAACATAACCATGTATGTGAGATCAGTATTAGCAGTAATGCAGCCTGTATCAGCCAGTTGTTTCATTTAGAATTTATAAGAATACTGAGAGTCAAATTTTGAATATGTCTGAATATGGGAATTTAATTATTATGATGCTAAAAAAGGAGGACATAGAATCATAGAGTGACACTTTCAAGTTATTTTATTGCTTAAACAAAATACGAACCTAGACATTTAATAATTGGCCTTATCCAGCTGCATGCCATGTTTATCTAGTAGGTCCGAGGTCTTTGAAGAAGCCATGGCCTGTGAAAAAGCCATTTACTGTCCAGTGGATACTGAGTATATACAAAAGGGCTGCAGATAGCATCTAGCCCGCTGAAATAGAGGATTGTCTATTCAAAGGGATGAGGCAAAGAAAATGGCCAATTTGCTGAGTGAATTGCTGGGGCTCGGGACTCAGATTCCTATCTGTTTTGACCAGCACTGCGCCCAGGTACGGAGTGAGAAAATCCATATAATCAACATCATATCAACCTGGAGTCCAAAACCTGTGGGAATTACACACACACACACACACACACACACCTGTAACGCTTATAACCAAGAAGCACATAACCACAAATGCTTCAAAGTGTATGAAAGCAACTCTCATTATCAACTTGACTGAACGACACGCTAAAACCTCTATTCAACTGGGCCAGAGCAAGGGACAGATCTTACAACAGTTTCAGTTTACACCATCTAAAAAGGCAATTATCCTACTTCAATCTCGCACAAGGCAGCCTTAATCTCCTTATCACCAAACTCATAAAAGTGTGTTGTGTGTGGAAAAGTAAGCAGACATGTGGTGCAGCCATCTTCTCTGTGTTGCCAAGCACATCTGGCTTATCAGATGTGTCTAAAGTGGCAGGTGGGAGAGAAGAAGAGAGAAGGGAAGAGGAGAGGAGAGAATTTGTAAATAAAAATGAGATGATGATTACCTTTTAATGGTGCCATCTGGTCACATACATAAGCCTACATTTAATTTAAAGTCAGTGAGCAGTATAAGCCTCTTGTAATCCATCTGAGCCCAAAGGAACCCCTACTTTTCTATACAAGAACAGTCGTCTTTTTCCTGTACATATTTACAATTTCCAAAGCTGGATTTTTAGCGAGCCAAGCAAATATTCTAATGCTGCTTTAGTCACACTACATTAGCTTCATACACCCCTAACATAAATGTCACTGACACAACAAATAGGAGTGCCCACGGGCTATAGGTGAACTGTGAGCGCAATTACGTCTGATATATAACTGCTTATGTTATATGACATTCATTTTTCATTGAAGGAAATGCAACGCTGTGTGCATTCATCACTACACACGTGTTCATGACATGCTGCTCGGATACAAATTGAAATTCAATGGCTAATGTGCTGAGACTAGTAAAAAAACACAATCCCCCTCCACACAAAAAACACACACACATGGAAAAGAAATGAAAAAAAAAAAATAAAAGCTTTGGTAAAAAGGAAGTGGAATCTTCCATTAATCTCTGCTAAAACAAACTGCAAAACCAAAAGTCAAATCAACCAAGATCAAAAAGCCATTTCAACCAGAAAATGGCCATAGCAATGATCCTTAAATTTTCGCTTTTATTTCTCCTCCGTTCCACAGATCTGTGTGACCTCAGCAGGAAGACAACAAGTGTGTGGAATGGAAAAGGAGGGAGAAAGAGAAGAACAATAGAGTTGCAAAGTGGGAGGAACCACTAGTCCCTGAAGTAATTTTTACCACTTTAAATTCCCATTTCAAAGTTTTGTTAATGATAACCCCAATGTTCCTCAACACAGAAACCATGAAAACTAAGTTTTTATGGTGAAGAAACAAACAAAAGCTGTAGCAAATTCAGACCACTCCGTCACTGCAATTGAGAACAAACCATCACACCACCACTCCAACACCCAAAACAACCTTTCCCATTTTGCTACTCGACGAGAACGGAGACGGTTAAAGAAAACACCTAGAAAGCAAGCATGTGAAAGAAAGTAAATGAGAGCGACAAGGTAGGCTACAAGGATACATCTCTTATTCGAACGTTTCAAATTATATGAGCAGCTCTTACCAACCTGGGGTAAAAAAGGAGTTTAGAGCACATTGACTCAACTTATGTCCCCACACACCAAGCATGCAAGCACACACATTAATCCCTCAAGTGCAGCCCTACCCAGGGCTTACAACACAGTATGAAGGGTACACTGCAGTTCTAGAGTACATCATTGGTTGCATCCAACAGCACAAAGCTCGGGACTAAATTTGCTGCATCATCAGCCAGTGTTGGCAGGCCAGACCCAATTAATCACACTCATGGGGACTTGTTGCTAGCCCGTCTATTAACACTGTGTATGTGTGCATGTTTTTATGCCTTTGGACTCCCACCCACTCATTGACCTTTGAGAGAGCTCACCTAGTAGCACAAAGGGGGTAGTGTGTCTAAATATACTCTTAATGGCACTTTTGGCTTCACTCTCCCCAGGGAGGCCTGCCGAAATGAGCTCTGCTCTCTTATTTTCTCTTATCAACTCAGTGTGAGAGAGGGGTGGGGAGGGACGAGAGATAGAGAACTAGACAGCCGTAAGGGTGAGTTGTTCAAAGGACGCGATCCAGTTGGCGTACACTCGGCTGCTTATTGATTGGCTCATCTGGGTGGAAAGTGAAGACGGCCTTGAACTTCCCCACTGCACTGCGCTGTCACCCCCCTTTCCAATGGCAAGCCCCTTAATTACAATTAATCCAAGCGGTAAACTTCAAGTAAATGTCCTGATATCACTGCACTCATCCTCTTCTCAGACTCTCCCCATTACCTCATTCTGCGACAGCCTTAAATAACAATATTGATATCAACACCTCTAATATACCTGTCAGAGCATATATCACTGAAAGTAGTAGATAAGGAGGGGAAATTTATGATAGCGGTTTAATTTTTATTGGTGCCGCACCTAATGGGTAGTGTGACAAGAGTCCCTGAGAGAGATTTGAAAAATGTCTCTGCTACTGCAAAGATGAGAGACGGGAACTAAATGTGAAAGTTAACACATTAACCTCGATGGGAAGAATCCAGTGGCTTTTGAAGCAATGTTCATTTGCAAAACCCTGACTTATGACAGTGATGGTTTGTTAAAGGGTCGGTCCACCCAAATTACAAAAAAACAAACAAAGAAAAATACAACTATCTCCACAGCTGGGTACCACCACTAAAGAAGTGTGTGTAATTTGGGTGAATTGACATACAGTGTGCTTTTCGCTGTGATTAAGTCAGTACCGCAGATTTTATACCTGTCTACCAATGTGATACTCCAGATGTTGGTAGATTGATCCTGGTAAGACAAAGTCAATAAGCAAATGCTTCCATCCACCAACTAAACGCTGCTTTAGTATTAGGGTGGTTGTATTTGGTAGCTACTACTTGTTGATGCAGCAGTGCAGGTCATAACCATAAAAACTAAGCAGCAGAGGTCCATGTCATTGGTGAAGTGAATCCACAGTATGTTCATTGTAATACAGTATGTCATAAATTTCAAGGAGATACACTTGCTGTCAATTAATATGCACATTTCCACATGCTAATCCAATAAAAAAGCCAGTGAGCCTTTGAAGCATGTAACCAAATAGTTCCATTTAGGGCCATCACCTGGTCTTTAGCTGCCCCCTTGAGAAATAGGGATCTATAATGGGAACTTGGTTCATGACAATATTTTATCTCAGAGACAACTGATAATAGAACGATATGAGAACACACAGGATATAATATAATAGGATATTGATGGGTTTGAGTGTGAAATTGGTGTATCAATATCACAATGATATTAAGTTGACTGTATAAAGCCAAAGGGCTGCTGTCCTAAACAAAACTGTCAGATTTTATCTGCTTAGAGAACCCATTTCATTTCTCAATGATTCTCAGGTTTTTCAGGTAATAAATGCTTCATACTGAACATAACTCTTACTGTATGCTTTACAACACTATCCTGTACAGAATCAACTAATCAATGGTGGGATTTCTCTAGTGAAAAGGCTTGATATTGGGAAAAGTAGAGGAAGGATAGAGGATGTCACACTGGGCTCTGGGAAACTGTTACACATTTTTCTCACATTTTCTATCCAAAAAAACAAAACAAAATTATGTCATAGATTGACAATGAAGATAATCATTAGTTGCAGCCCAACCTATTTTCTTTTATTATTTCGTGAGAACATTTGTAATTTAATTGTAATAAAATGTAACAATCCTGACACAAGTCCTTTATCAGAACTACCTTTCAGTGCAGCCCAGAAACTCATCCTGTGCACTACTTTGACTTATCTGACCTCCAATCAGTCAACCACAGCTAATGGCGGACACCGTGCTCTTTCTGCCCTGGCTGCCGGACACAGGCCACTCAGGAGGGCAGTGTGACTCCTCATCACCCTCATTTACTGCGGCCCTGCTAACGAGGGATGACAAACAAGATGAGAAAGGAAGGTGTGAGGGAGCAGCTTAACAAGTCCTGTAATTACTCATTCACGACTCTTATCTTCCCTGCAGACTCTCCTATCGAACCGGACAGGACACGGCCAACTGTGACACATGCCGGAACAGCGCATGCATTATTTACAGGTTAGTAGCCATTTCTCTTCAAAGACACGATGATCCAAATGTGCCCTGTCCTTTCTCCTTGAGGGAAAGTGAACAGGTGGAAAAGGACAGTAGAGAGGAGGGGAAGGGGCAGGGGATGCAAGACTAATGTGGATGCTGTTAATGAGCACAAGGGGACGTGTGACATTTACACACCAAGCTCTCTCTCTGAATCTATACATCTTTGTCGAACTCTCCCACTGTCCCTTCACACCCCTTCATTCACTGATGGCTGTGTAGCAGGTGTAAGCTTAGTTTGATTTAGAGACAAAAAGGCACAAGGTTGAAGAGTAGAGAGGATACATACTATAGAATGAGTGAGCACAGGGACGTGAAAGGTGAAATTAATTACCATCCGAACATCATGAAATATCATCACTGTGTGCTGTTGCCAAGCCAACTGAGCTTCTGCGTACTTTCAAATCCAGTTCAATTTATTTGACAACCAGTACAGACCTGAGTCCAAAGTCATTAGTCTACCAGGGTACATAGTTCTCTGTTTATCAAGGTGTGTGAGTAAGTTCGTGTAATTACTTTGCTGCCTTGGTTTCTTTGCATGTGAAAGTTTGTGAAATGATGCTGAGACAAGAAGTCAGTCGATTAGTCGGCCATCAGATTAATTAAAGAATTAAGAATTAACTGGCATCAATTTTGGTACTTAATTGTTTCAGTAGCTTATCAAGAAAGACTGACAGAAATATGATAATAATATTTATTTGATTACAACGTTTCGGTCTGTCAGACCTTCATCAGGTATATGGTATGTGGTTCCAGCTTCTCAGAAGTGAGGATTTTCACTAACGTGGATTCCTTTTCAGTTTTTGACTGGTGGCCAATTTTGGGCTCTTAGAACTTGTGATGGGTATTCGTCCCTATTGTTTGACATTTTAAAGACTAAACAAATCACAGATTAATCAAAAACAAGACTTACGATCTACAGCCACGCTAACAGCTTTGTGACGCTGTACTTAAGCACAGCAGTGCTTTGAGCTAAATGCTAATGTCAGCATGCTAACATGCTCACAGTGACAATGCTAACATGCTGATGTTTATCAGGTATCATTTTTACCATGGTCACCATCTTCCAATTTAGCCTGTTTGATGGAAATGCCATTAGTTTTGCAGGTATTTGGTCATAAACCAAAGAATTGGACAAATTTAAATTTGACCTCATGTGGGTTCAAGATGAAAAGATCACCAAAGTCAATGGAATTCATCCTTTAGGGAATATCTGCAGCAAATTTCACAGCGATCCATCCAGTTGACAAGATATTTCAATCTGAACCATAAATGTGAACCTCATGGTGGGACTAGAAGAAAAGTCAGGGGCTCACCAAAGTTATTAGGATGCATCCTCTGGGGATAATGAATGTCTGTACAGAATGTCTTGGCAATCCATCAAACAGTTGTTGAAATATTTCAGTCTGGACCAAAGTGGTTAACTAACTGACAGACCGACATTGCCATCCCTGGAACCACGTTGCTAGTGTGGCTAAAAAAACATTGATTAATCATATGACATAAAATAACCACTAGTTACAGCCCTAGTTATGTGAAGCTGTGTGGGGTCCGCTAACTTTCACAGTCAGTGGCCCTGACCTACCAACAGAGTCTTGCAGGTCCTGTCAGGCTTGAGCCTTCTTTGATACGCACGAGACTGGGAGTCTGCAGGCCCTATGAAAGCTCTTTGCTCACAGAATTGCATGACACAACCAGTATATGCATATGTGTATGTGTGTCTGGCTGTTTTTCAGTTTAGTGCTTAGAAAAAGTATGATTGCAACAGTCAAAAAGAACAGGAGGGGGGAAAAGATGAGAGAGACGAGATTTAAAGAGTAGGAGGGCAAGAGGCGATCAATAAAACTGTTTTTAGTGGACACTGCTGTTCTACTCAGTCTGCATTTTGCCTCTGAAGAGCCATTTAAATCATTTTCTGTCCACAGCTCTCAATAACTGATAAGCCAGGGGCCAAACTCAATCGGCTCCTGAAAACGAAGGAACAGGGCACAGCTCTGTTCCCTCTGATGTTTGAGCTAAAGAAGGTGCATCGTGTCGTAAAGCGGACTGTGTTTGAATTGCGGCAGGTTCCCCTGCATAGCCACAGGGTGGACAACAAGAACGGTCGCTTTTACAACAATTCAATGACAGCAAGATGAAGTGAGGTGAGCTAAATTATGGAACATGATGTGAAGGACACTGAATTAAGAGGCAATGGCCTGAGTACAGGGTTAAAGGATGGATGAAATGGGACAGACTGCTGAGATGGGAGCTCGCCTGGTATTATAAATTAGTCAGCACCATGTTTAATGCTAACTCTGTGTGATTTGGCCCTGGGGAAGAGAAGGCCCTGCTCCGGTCTACCTGTCCTCCATCTCCGCTCTGTCTGCCTGAGTAAAGACCGACTGTGCTTGCCCTGCTGTGCCAGCCTCTGCGTTCACTAACCATCCCTCCGAATCTGTGAGCACAAACTGCAGCGTGATAATAACACATCTAAATTTAAAAAAATATGAGCAATTCCATTCTAAGGTTCGTTTTGTCAAGATATTCTTGGCAGCTCAGAGTGTACCTATACTGATCACCGGTTTGTTGGGAAAGGTGTTTCATTTAAATATTGCCACGACCTGAATTCCCAACAAAGGTTTAAAATATGCAAAATGCAAGCTGCAATAAAAGCTATGATTAACTGTGCCCATTTCAATATGAGCCAATTATACACACGTGTCAGTGAGTTGTCCAACACATGTTTTATCTAGATTTTTCTTACCTGTACTTGAATCCCTGGAGAGAATATTACATAAAGGTCTCACAGACAAAGTCAAGTCAGATTTGTCCCTTGACTTGGTCGGTGCTGATCATGCACACACATTGACAACCTGCCTTTAAACAGGCACTATATTAACATCACAACTCCACATTCGGCTTCCTAGATCTGCCACAATCAATTGAAACGCTTCACCTGCAGAGGAAGTGCAGAAAAAAATCAACTCGATACAAAATAGAAGGCTCGTTTTTGACAAACATTGCCGGCGCCTGGCAGGGTTTCAACTTGATAAAGGGCAGAAATTTCTAAGTGAGATGTTTGAAATCTGTTAAATTGATCTGAGTTCTCCTTTAAGAGACTCGCTTGGCATGGCAAATTGTGTTGATTGGACACAGAATCAAATATAGCAGTTGTATTCACACAGGCAGGAGGATTAAATAGCAATCTAATTACTTAGATCTCCATGAAAACAACCTCTCTGGAGGTGGAGAAATACAGGATAGGAAGCACAGCCATGAAGGAACACAAACTGTACATGGGAAGAATAGGTGTCTATAATATCTATTAGGATTTTTTTTTTCTGAGTATGTTTGTGTCTTTGTGTCAGGGCCAAACCCCTATCTCTTGTGTTTATGATGAAGCTGGTCTCATGACTGGAGTGGACGTATGGGTCCATAAATCATTTTAATGCAGCCCGGTAAGGAGCCAGCCATGCACTCTTCAGCATAATCATTTTGTCCAAGAGTATATGGCATCATCTCAGAGCCTATCCTTAGCATAACAACAGCGCCAGATCAATACGGTGCTGTAGTCTATGGGCATGGCCTTCAAACAGAATACACAAGCTGCTGTGGTCTCATGTCCTTGTCTGGTTCCACTTTCCTCATTTTGAACCATCCTGAAATCAGTCTGTCTTTCTTTTATCCTCCCTCGGTAACTTTCTCTTTCTTTCTCACAGTTTCACCAGAATACGTTATCTCCTCCAAACAGCTAACAGTGTGTGTACAAATTAACTTGGGGATTCAATGCTTAATACAATGTGCGTGACACTGAAACAGAATAGGAGAGAAAGGGATGAAAAGATTATTGCAATTCACTCCATCTTGCCAGGTGATGTAATACCCGTTACTGAGGAAGGTGGGGAGAGGAGGGGAAACGAAAAAAGAAAAGAAGTCAGAGAGTAAAAGCATGAGAGACAAACACAGAGAGAGGCTGGAAAGGAAGAAAATGAGACAGACAGGATGGTGCAGAAAAGCTGGGGATTTTAAATGCATTCCACTTATTTCAAGACCACAGCCATTAAGTCGTAATGCGACTTGACACAGAAACCCTGTAATCTAATTTTCCTCACATTGCATTTATATGGGCTAATGTGCTGATCAAACAGGGAGATAGATTTAAGTGGTTGTGATTAAGGAAGTCGATTGGGGAGGTCCCCGCCACTGGGCATCATTGTTCACAATGGACTACAGTTATTTCCAATCAGTTTAATTTTGTCAATAGCTCGCATGTCTTGCGCAGCTGATCATTAAACGAACTATCTGATGGTAAAACATTCTTTGAATAACAGTGCAGGGCAAATAGATAATAAAAAAAAAAAATCAACAAAAGAATGGGTATTTAAAAGGAGGAAAAAAATCTCCAATCCTTTGTGCGAGGCTATGAAAATTAATTAAGCGTTGCTAAAGGCTGAAGAGCTGATTACATTATAACATATGGAAATTACTGAGCAGCAAGGCTGTCCTACCGCACGACTCTGCCGGGGGAAGATATCTCTTTTTGTGCAGGCATAATGATGTTTTCCAACATGGTGGCAAGCTGGTTACCATAGCTACAAGAGTGATCCTCGGTAGGACAGACAGCGTGAGGGGACAGTGAGGACAGTCGGAAGGAGCACATTCACACCCGGAGAAGATAAGGGAACAAAAGAGGAAGGGTGAGAATGTGAAACTGGGAGACAGAGAGAGGATGAAGGAGACGGCAAGAGATAAAGACTCACGGATGTTTAAAGTAAGGTAAAGGGCAGGTGAGAGGTGTGTATGTCAGTGAATGAGTTGAAGTGAGACATTAGGCGTGGTATGAGGAGTGGGCAAGTTTCTTCTTTTTTTTCCTTTCGTGTATATCCACTTTTTGGAGAGCAGGAACATGACAGGAAAAGAGTGGGAGTGAGTGAGAGAGAAACAAAGAAAGAGTCAGAACAAGTGGGGGAGAGAGGTTAAAGACTGACAAGGTCCAAAGTGCCTTCTTCAATTTGTTCCGTTCCAACAACCCACTCAGGGGAAGTAGCAGCGAGGGGACAGGAAAATGCCAACAACGCTTCACTTTTCGCTTTCAGCAGAAAATCAAAATTCGGAGCGACGCAGCAGGGCCCATGACAGTTCCATAAGGAGACTCTGATAACTCGGCCAGAGTTATCAGAGACTAATAAATCTTTCATTAAAAGGCCTTTTGAGTATATTTCAAAGATTAGATGATTATCTTTTCACTGCTTTTTTTTCAATTATGCAGATTTTTTTTCTTTTCAGTGACATTTAAGTTTTCTTGCTATGCTGTTCCCAAGCCACAGGCTGCTTTACCTCTACTTCGTAGATGGCAGATTGAGAGCTATGTTTTTGATAAGAGTAGCAAATTTAATTAAAGGGCAGATTCCGCTTCACAAAAATAACTCAGGCTAAGATAAACAGCTACCAGGACTGCTGTTCTGAGCATCATGAATGTACAGATTGTTGAAATATGTACGCTGAGAATCTTTGAGAGAGTGTGTTTAAGGATTTAGTCCGACTACAATACAACTGTAGTGCTTCATGCCTGAAAAAAATACTGTGACAGAGCACTAATACAGGTAGCATGTGAACTTGGATGGGCACTGAATAATGATTTATAATCTGGCATCACATACATGGTATCAAGTGGTGTAAACAATGCGTAAACATGTGTCAGGTGAGGCATGTAAAGATGTTTAGTCAAGGCTATATTTCATACAGAAATTGAGATGTATAAACAGGGTTTCTGCGTGTGAGCTCGGATGTCAGTGTGAACTTTCATGTTTTGAAAATCATGTCATGACCTTTATGTTTGACTGGGCAGTGTAGCATGGGATCTGACAAGAAACATGACAGAGAGGGAGGGACTGACATGCAACAAAGGTCGACAAAGTACCTTCAAACTTGCAATGTTCGCAATGTTGTTTGAACCATTAAACCGAGACTGCTTTCACAGGTTTATCCCTGGTCACTGCCATTTACTCAAGATCTGGATCTACAGCTGAAGTTTAAACGCATCACTGCTTCACAATTGTACCGGACGTATCATAGACACTGTCCCCATCAGAAAAATGACAGCAGTGGTTATTTGCTGAAACACTTAAAATAACATAACGTTTCCTGACAAGCAACCTCCTGCAGTTGTGCAACTTATAACTCTCCTCTCTTAGTAGCAGGGGTAGAAGTAGCGTGATTTGGTATACTGTCACAAAAATGGTCAGAATGGATTGTTGGCTCCTTTGACACAGGAGGTCACAATTTGTGTCCCATCTCCTCCCAACATTCAGTGTTGGTTTGTCCAAACCATGACGTAAAAACCTAAAACAAGTACTACTTCATATGTGAAAAAAGTTGTATGAAGCCTTTTGTGGCTCCCGAGGGAGCTGCGCCATATCTGATAAATAGCCTCAAGTGATGTTAACTGAGGCAACGTCAGTTGGGGCTGAAGACTACAAGTAGGGCAGTACATCAACCATACAGGGGGCAGAACAGAAAACATTCATATTCATATGGGTAATTTCGGACGGCACTGAGTACAAACCTATTTAGTCATTTAGATATCAGGATTTGTTTGTATGAATATATTTGGTAATCAGCTCATTAACAGTAGTCGTGTTGTTGTGTAGTCAGTTCTTCTTTCTTTTATTTGGCCACCTTGATATGATACTGTCTCTGAGATTATTAAGAAGAGCTGAATTTAAGGTTAAGAGGGATACAAGTAAACACTAATATTTACTGCAAG
This sequence comes from Macquaria ambigua, assembly GCA_008360985.2. Taxonomy (NCBI): domain Eukaryota; kingdom Metazoa; phylum Chordata; class Actinopteri; order Centrarchiformes; family Percichthyidae; genus Macquaria; species Macquaria ambigua. The sequence goes on from VMKM01000048.1 coordinate 735,401, forward strand.
GTAGATAAATAAGTAATAAGTAAGCTAGACAAGTAATCCTAAAATAATTAATAAGTTCTTAGGTAATAGTTCTTTGTAAGCACACACACAAACCCGAAGGCAAGAGCTGAAGAAAGCAAAGACTGCCACACAAGTACATGAACTGAATGCACTGCTAAAGTTCAGTATACACTCAGAGCATAAATTGAAAATACATCTTAATGATTGTACCATAAAAATAATAGTTTTAGGTTAAATGGCTGTGTGTCCATGCAGGCCAATAACCTGCAGCCGTGGATGCACAGCAACAACAGTCTCAGCAGTATTAGAGGCTTACACTGAAGGGCAGAGGAAATCCTGTCACCGTTATAGCGTATCGGTGCATGTGTGTGTGAGAAACCGATCCCACAAAATTGACACAGCGTTAAGCTACCGTATTTCCCCAAAGATGCCAGAAAAAAAGTTAGAGAGATCTGTCTCTCTGTGCCTTTACACAGTATTAATAGAAGGTTTTTTAAGAGATGAAAAAGGCACAATGAAATACTCAGCACACAGCTTCACCAATTACACCACCACACACTCATTAGACTCTGACAAACACACAGTCATTGATCACAGTCCTTTGATGCTGTGTTACTACATTTATTTGAGCTGCAACAGCCTGTTCATTTTGCAGCCCATGAATTATGTTTAATATGTGAGCTGGAGTTTGACTTCAGAGGACATCGTGATCTTATTATACATCATGACCCTGAGGGCTGTGTTCACACATGTAGTTCTTTTTCCTTGGGCCTGACAACAGAATAAAATGAATCTAAAACTGGTATCAATAACAGGAATCCGTAAATGTAAGATAGTGACAAGATTAAAATCCAAAAACAGACTGGATAAAACAGTCAGGATAAATAAAACAACATCAGGTAAAAGCATGTTTATAGCGGAAGGTTTTTAGAAGGAATTTAAAATAAATTTAGGCAGACTGTTTATGGGCCGACTCACCTCAATCGCCCTTCAAAATGAGGTGGGTTTTCGGAAATGAGAGAAGCTTATTGGCGGACTTCAGGGTAAATTCTGGGGTGTACAGGGGGCTAGGAGGTCTCAAATGTAGTCTGGAGCCAATTCATTTGTGATACATGAAATCCGTTCTAAATTTGATTCGAGACCAGTGCAGGGTACAAAAAAGGAGTAATATGGTCTCTTCTCCTCGTACCTGCTTAAAGTTGTATGCCAGAAAGACTTTGAATAGTTTGAGTAAAGAAAGCTGCAGTAGTCTAGGTGAAACAATATCAAGGCATGAATTACTGTACCTTTTCTGTGTCTGGAGACAAATCTCAGGACAAATCTCTTTGCCAGGGCATCACAAAGTAATTTTGAGAAAAGCAAAACACAGATATTTCGTGTGCAGGGCTTAAAATTTGGTTGAATGCCTGCAAGGTTTTTCCAAAGTTTAGCAGTGACTCAGGGCAAACCAAACACAATCACAAATGATTCATTGTTGCCTTTAAGTTGTGCTCCATTCCAGGTTCACACATATTTACAAATCTTGGCTCACAAAGGAAACAAAAGTTGGAGATATGGAGTCACCTGGACTGTCAAGTAACTGCTCAGTTTCAGTGACCTATCCTGCGTGATCAGCACTACATGATCCCTCTTTTCCATACAATCCTGGTGCGTTTGTTTGGTTGTTTCAATGATAGCATTCTCCTCAGACCTACATGAACCAAACCAAACAAGAAAATTACAGAGCTGCACAAAACACAGCCTAACTTACTGATACACACATGCACATGCAAATGTTTCCACAAGCAGACAAACGTGCGTGCACACACACAAACTCTAACAGACTTCACACAAAGTGAAGTGGATTTATACCAGTATAATTAACAGCCTGTGATTTATTGCTAATAGCTGCAGTGTTCTTGGCCCCATGTAAAGGCCTGAGTCAAACAAATGCAAAGTGCTGAGTGTTAGGTTCAGCACCCAACATCCACTTGAGTCACTGTCAGACACCCACATTTACGTCTGTTCTGCTCTAATCAATGCCAAAAGCATCAACATACATAATAAAAACTGCCGCATTTTACTGTGACACCTTATTTGAAATTGTCCTCATGTGTATGACCTGGGACTTATTATTTGGCTGTGCTTTGAGATGCAACAGACAGAATCATCTGCACCTACAGCTCATCTGTAACACTAGTCATTACCAACATCCAGTACTTGTATTGACTGAATTCTATTCAATGTACATTTTAAAAACTAGTCGCTCTTTAGAAATCTCTCAAAAAAGATGTCTTAGTGTTGCAACAGGCGACCATTACAGATGCCTTGTATTACAATCAGAGCAGACACTCTACCGCCCAGCTCACCTTGACACTGCATAATCTCTCACAGCGGTAAACGGTAGAGTCTAACCAGACAAACTGCAGTATTCATGAAGTGGATCCTGCTGCCATTATGTAAGTCTGTCCATCACAGTCCGCACCAGCCCCACTCAGGCTAGTGGCTGGAGGAAGCTTTAGCAGATTAAAGTCCCTATACACTTACCACAGCTGAAGCTGTAATCTGAGTTTCACTTAGCAGTAGTCAGATGTGCGCGGGCGTGGGATTACAATGATGGCTGGTACAGATAAATCCCCTAGCACCCTGGGGAAGCGTGGAGTACACAGAGAAGGAAAAGACTCTTGTGTTTGTGTGGGTGTACAAAAATCCCACAAATGAATTCATTCTGCATTGCCCATTACCTTTTGCTGATGTTGTAATATTGTGCAGGGATCAAAGCAACATGATATAAACTAAAATCCTTAAAGGCTCACATCAATACCCGGTCTCTGATCTCAGTTTTAGCAAAGCAAATGATCTTCGGTTCAACACCCCCTCCAGTGACCCAGCACTCCTCACTGGGAAAAATACTAATGGGCTTCCCTCTCGCTTTATGAATCACAACAAGAATGCAAATAACAAAAACAACAGTAGTGGCAGCTGCAGCAGCCAAAGTGGGCAGCCAGATGCAATCCAGAAACATTGGGATATTTCGCTGGGAATGAGGTTGAAGTAAACGAGAAATGTAGGTCGCTTTACCAGGCTGAGCAGTGCTGTGACAGATGCCTGCGCAGGGTCAAGTGAGAACAGGCCACAACGTAGATACTTAATATGGTTAGAGGGGGAGTGTGGCAGTCAAAACATGTCAAGATTAAAAGAAGCGTGAAGGGGAAGGAAACCTGAGTGGTTTCAGTGACGACGAAGGAAGAATATACATGGGAAAATGTTTCAAGTAAAAGTCAGTATTGGAATGGCCAGGTTTGCAGCCTGTTCAAAGAAGGCTGGTTCAAAATGAAAGCCACGGAAACAAATCATGATAAGTAATATGACTCAGATGATAAATGCACCATAATTCACATTTTCATTTATTCAATCAGTACAATAACATAGTCGTGCTATACTCACCATTCTATTACTGTGAATAGAGGATAAATACTATTATTACTCACCGATTCATTCACTCTTACAATTCTGCAAATGTTTCACAATAACATTACTGGAAATAGCAGAGATTATTACTGCTTGGTGGTCATTAATGTAATTCATGTGAGGATAGTGTTTGGGTTGCATTAACAGCAGCAACAGCAAATGAAGGCAGAAAGCAGTAGAGAAAATCAGAAAACACAATAAAATATATGATAGATTATGTTATTTAGCATGTATTGTAACAGCATCTGGACGAGGTGGTGTTAATACCCGCATGCAGCAGTTAGCTACTGTTTGAGCTGATTGTGGGTCTCCCTGTTTCTTTGCTGCAGTGTGGAGCTGGACTTCAAGCAGCAGGAGGACAAGCTGCAGCCGCTGATGAAGAGGCTTTGCCCTACAGACGACGCCCACTTCGCCCCCCTGCCTTACCCTCAGGAGGCCTTCACCTCCACCCCAAAACGCAAGTCCAAAGCTGAGTCCAAGAAGCATGCTCGCTGGAAACTTTGGTTCCTGTGAAAACACAGGACCGTCTCCGTCTCCCCACTACCGATGCACAGGATTTATGCGTCCGTCTGGTCGTCCATATTTGGTTTACCCATCGTCTTCTGTTTTATCACATCTACTGACCAGTATTAATGGAGAGCTCCAGCACTGGATACTGAACCCCTTCTCTGAGATGACTGGATGTGTAATGGGACACAAGTGTGGATTCCGTGGGGGAAAAAAATCAAAATGTCATGCTTACCAAAAAATGGATTCAGAGTTATTTTGAACTAATTTCTTCAAACAGGGTGTGAAATTACACCAGGGCAACATATTTGGAGATCGGCAAGGTGAGAAGACGAATTTGATTTCCCTCTGTCTATTTGCATATATTTTTCTAGCTGACGTCTATGGGGTCCTATTCTATGATAATGGTTCAGTGACCGTCACATTTCTATTCACCAGTTGGGACTTTGTCTTTCTTCCCAGCCTCCAGGAGAGGTTGGCAAGTCAACCACGATGCTCTGAGGTCTACACCAACAGCATATCACCGTACTGCAAAGCACAATTAACACTGTTCAGGATACTTTTTCTCCAGAATAATTAAAAAGAACTATTTTGACAATTAACTCACACATGTAGATCACCTACTAACCATGACAGATTGAAGACTTTCATAATATCTAAAGAAGAGACCTAAAGGACAAAGAAGTCAGAGATGTTTATTGGAATTCTATGATCAACTTTCTATCCATCGCTAAAATGTCTCCTTGAATCAACTGACTTTGAAGTAAAGAATGAATAAATAACACTTATTTTCTTAATGACATTTGCAAAGTTAGACGTCAATGTACTTTTTTCTATATAAATATATATCTATATACATTCACTTTAAGGTTTAGTGGAATATATTTATTTGAGCTGCTGCGAAGGGGGCTGTGCATTTCAAAAACCACAGTGCATAGGAGGTAAATCATTTCTGATTCTTAATTCCTTTTCAAACATCAAACTTAGTTCTTACTAACCTCACAATGCATATGGTCACTGAAACCCAATACCCTAAAGAAAAGAGGGAATCCATACAGTCAAACTTCATCAGTATGAAACTATAGCGAGTTCTGGCTCAACACAAGAAAACAAATGTAGAGATCCTTTATTGTTTCAGTCACGAAACCAAGTATAATAAATCATGTTGGTTCTTAGCACATGTGAGGGGTAACAGAAGATAGCTGTGATTGTATTGCTGCAGTATACTGCATCAGCTACTACGATAGCTACTGAAACCAAGCCAGAAAGACTGAATGTGCCACTTCTGATCACAACCAGGGCTTCTACAGTGCAGGGTGGCAGGTGTGTGGCCTTGCATGCTTTTTACAACCCTCGGATTTTGCAGGATATTTTCTAGCTTTTAAAGAAACATTTTTTAAAGAAGAAGAATGTTTCCCCCCCCCCCCTCCTCCTGCTCATCGCTTCCCATCTATTCGACTGTAAAGTAAAAACTCATGCAGTAACTCCATACAGGGTTCAAAGACTATGTACAGCCAAAATAATATTTGCATTTACTATATATATGTTGTATAGCATCAAATAGGGCTAATATCATTTTAAAGAGTGGGAAAGCAGCCAATATCTAAAAGAAAACAACATTAGGTTAACATCGCCTGCAGGAGCATAAAACCGAAGTCACTCTCAAAGCCAAAAACACTGCCCCAAAACACAGGACATGCGCCAAAGTGGATTCAAGGGCATGAAAGACACATGTTTATCTACTGTCACAACAATACCTAACAAACTACTAGATATCACTGGTTTGACCTTCACAAGCTCCAACATGCTGCTTTCTGTTGGCTACACGTGATTCACACCTCCACTCTTGTACATGCCGGGTTGGTTTCTTTCAGTAGTTATGCTGTAGCATCAAGAGAGAACTAGATGTTTATCTGTACCTTAAAGAAGTGCAATTGATTTATTATGTGCAATACTGTGTATTTTATACTGTTTTTCTAAAAAAGAAGAAAAAAAATAAAGATATTTAATATGCAAAATATAAAAAATAAAAACAGACATCTACAGAGCTCTCAAAGTCTAAAGAAGACTGAGTATCATTTGCATAGCATAGTGAGTAGCATGGAGATTACTTTGATCAAGGTAAATGCCAGTTAAAGGGTCGGCTAACCCAGATGACAAAAACATATATTTTCTCACTCACCTCTAATGGTATCTAGCCTTTAGCACCAACTTCAATGATTTGCCCTGGATTGTGACGTCTGAATGATCCAGTGTCAGTGTCACTGCTTTTGGAAAGATATGTTGCTTTTGAAATTTTTAAATGTAATTTTTTCAATGCCGTGAGCACGACAAACAAAATGTCATTCACCTCAATCGCATTCGGGTGTCAGCAGAAATCTCAGAGACAAGTATTTCTTAAGCAGACAAAACTATAACTATCAGCATGGCTAAACACTACCATGGAGTAAGTGAGGAAATAGGTTTGTTTTTTTCTTTAAATTTGGGTGAACCAACCCTGTAATTTATTTCACTTAGGCTTAGTTTGAAAATTCTGTATGCAAAACAATCAACTCCACAATCTTATGAGATGAAAAGCAGGAGATAAGGTTGAAAATAAACCTAAACTCAGCCCTGCATCTCTTTGATGTAGTAGGATGGCACAACACGAGAGCACAATACAGCAGAGGGATAAGCAGCAAAGGGCCTCTGGTGCAGGATGTCAACCTGCCTTAGAACCTGCTTCTGATCCAAAGCTTACACTCACAGCACAGTTCGTGTCCTTCTCATCCTCACTTTAATGCCGTTTACGGACTTTCGGGCACGTTCGTGCGTTGGTGTGCGTACGTGCACCTGCCTGATGTTGGCGCAGACCAGCAGTGAGGTAAACTGGGGACAGTGCTCTGAGTAAATACCCCAAAAATGCAGAGTCACCCTCACATGGAGGAACCTGCAAGAGCCAATGTTGCTCGAGGGCAACACTGCCCCACCTCCTCTCACCCGTATCTCCACAGGGCTTCCCTCGGGTGGATGTTTACAAGCACGGTACTGAGGGTACAAACAAGACACCCAGTGCATTTTCACATCTCATATTCTTACCCCCTTTAACCGCAGTCCTCTGTGGATTGAAGGGGACCAACATCACCATGTGAGTCCCAGTGGTTTTCACACAGTGTTGACAGTGAGCACACGTCTGACATGAGTTGTCGCAGGGTCAATAAACCCAAGAGGACGCTCAGTCAAAGTTTCAGCACAGGAGAGGAGAGGCGAGGTGCAGCGAGTGAGCGATAAGTGCATATTTGAGGCATTATGATGCAGTGCCATATCTCACTATGCTTCTTTTCTGTAAGAGCTCTGCAGCAATCTGGCCAGCAGGAGAGGGAGAGAAGACAGAAAGAGAGAAGACAATAGAAATATTTGGACAGAAACAGATAGAAATACAGAGAGATAAAGAGAGTGAGTGATACACAGAGCCAAAGATACAGGAGAGCATTCTGATCTGACGTCATTGAGATGGCTTTGTTGCAATATATTCGGTCAGTGAGTGCATGCAGCAAAGAACGAGCTCCAGCCCCTATAGCCGGTCAGCCCCATACTGTCAATCAATAACAGAGAGTCCTTCCTCTGCAGCTTTCCACTCCATTCCTTCTGCACACTGCAGGAAAATCGTCAGGATAACCGTGAAGCACTGCAGCCAATTATCACCACAACCTGATGTTGGTCAGTCAGTTCAATAGGTTATTTAGATAACATTAAGGTAAAGCCAACTGTCTAACAAGGTTTCCAATTTATCCTCAGGTCTGTTAGGTATACTATATTATTCATTTTGACATTTAGGTGTTGGCTGACAATGCATAACAAAATATGCAAAGGTCAGTATGGCTAACATGACAGACGAAGAACAACACAAAGGTTTGTTTCATTGGCTTGGTTGGGGTGTGCAACACCCTGATTTTTCCAGCTGCAGCTTCCTTTCTATGTGTATCTGCAAGGCTCATCCAGAAGCTTAAACTAGAGGAAATGTAATTCAAGGGCATAAAGGTAGAACTTGGTAATTTCAGCAGGGACAGCCAAAATGTTTCTGCTACTATCCTAATGTAAATGTATTCACAAGGACTCATCTCAACCTGTGTGAGGGTGGACATGAATATAAAGATGCAGCCTGCTAGGATGTCCAACGATGCAAATGTGTAGTGATGCTGTGTCTAAGTTGCCAACAGGCGTAGTACTGCAGTGACAACACACAACAAAACCGACGCCCCCAAGCCGTCACTGTGATCATTCTCATCAACATTCTGTGTCCACCACCACCAGGAGAGAGGAGAAAGGAAAGGAAAGAGAAGAGAGGGAGACAGAGAGGGGTGGGAGACAGAGTAGAACGTTAATGCATAAATCTAAATGTAAGAGGCTGCCACTCAGAAGAACAAGGTCGGTGGTTGGCTGCGGTGTTGTGTGAGAAGCAGCGCGCAATCTGCCTGCAGAGTAGGCAGCAGTACCCAGCGGCAGCAACAACAGTGCTCTGATTAGAAAGCTACGACACTTCCAGCAGCACTAACTGGGTCTCATAGCTGTTAAAAATTCACACCAACCTTATTGATCATTAAATAGTGATTTGGGGACCTGCTTCAAACGCAGCTTCTGTCCCAACTGCTGTATAATGTATAGAGTTTGAATAAAAGAGCCATAGTGCTCTCAGAAAGACAAGGCTTTGATGTGACCTCCAAGTCCCACTGGGGTAAAAGGACTCTCTGCACACTGATGCTAAATATTATGCAGGAACTTAAGAAATGTCAAGGCAGTCAAGTACAGTGGCTAGCTACCTATAGAGGCGGCAGCTGACAAAAGGCAGGGGTCAGTAATGACAATTAAAGCAAGCTGTGTATAAGGGAGTAAAGTAAGGAAGAAGGCAGCTGCAGCATGTGTATACAAAGTAGATAGTTTCAATAAGGGCCACAGAAGGTCATGGGTAGAGCAGTTTCATTAACCAGAAAGGAGGCTGGCCTGCTTTCACGCCATTCAGCAGCCACTGCTGGAAGCTGGGAACCTACACCACAATGGGACGCAGAAATGGACGCACTTAGTATAATACAGCAGAGAGGAGACCTGCATGTGCTGCCTTCATGAGTGTTGATAGGCTTTTAGACAAAGTGGTAGGTAAGTTCCATATCAAATACATGACCAAAAGAACCCCACTGCAGTGAAAAATAACAGCGGGGAAACGGCAGGTCTGTATCCCTGGTGTAAAAATGAAAAGATTGGAGGAGGCAGAGAGAAGGGAGTTAGTGGGAGTCCTAGACCCCCTCCAGGCAGCTGGCTGGGAGAAAAGGGGCAGCAGGGAGGCCTCAGCTCACCTCACTCGCTTTACATTATGCTGCTGATCTATTACACTACAGAGGTCTCCCCATTTACAATTAACTTGGTGCATTGCTGAAATACCTTTAGATAGAGGGAGACATGGAATGAAGGAACAGCTAGAGAATCTCTGCAATACAAAACCACTTTACTGTAACAGAAAGAAAGGAAGCATGTGAGAGAGAAAGACAAGAATGAAAAAGAGAGTAAGAGAGGACACGGGGGAGTGCTGCGGACATATTATAGCAGTATGACATAACACGCACACACTCACAAACACACACTGGATGATTAGTGTGTGATAACTCTGGGTACTGTTGGCTTTATTAAATCACTCTCTGCTGGTGTGGCTCAGTGACTGGTAATAAAAGCAGATAAGCTTCCATTTAAACAGGTGATGCCGTTTCCTGCTGCTCCCCAGATGGAGAGGGGGCTGTGTGTGCACACATACACACAAGCAAACACGATAAATAACCCAAGACAGGAAGAGAAAGGATGCTAAGCCAACGAGTTCAAGTATCAATATCATCAGTCAGGATCATACAACTCAATCCATTTTCCTCTACATACTTGAAGTCCAGAGAAAACGTCTCTCTCATCACTTAGCTGTGTTTAAGTGGGCAGTAAAAGTACCTTTAAGTGCCCTCAGAGGAATCTCCATCATAAAACCTTGCCTAAAAACAACATGTTTATTACCCAAGTGTCACCTTCAAAGTCACATCACAAGCTACAATGAAGCTCTAATGAATACAAACATCAACAGGATGCAATAGAACGAGTCAAAGAATACAGAAGTTGACATTCACTGGACTCTTTGGACTCATGAAAAAGGATAAAGGCAGACAGCATGTTTCTACGATGACTGATAAGTGCACTAATTGCTACCGAGCTCTAGCTGAGAGAGTGATTGGGAGACGGATGCAAACGGCGGTGAGGGTGGGGGTGGGGCGGCGGCGGTGGTGGTGGTACACTGATTAGATTACAGCACAGAGCATCAGAAATGTTCTAATAAGTGACGGATCAGACACACAAACACATAAAAAAAAATTCCTGAAACAGCAAAACACACAAACAGCTGGCTGGAGGACGATATGAGCAGATCAAAGCTGCTCTCAGATTGAGGTTGTGTGAAAGCTTTCTGCCAGGGTAGACTTTACCTTTAATGATAGCTGTGGAATGGAACTGGAGTTGCGATGGTCCTGTGGGAGTTAAGATGGTTGCAGTACAGGGGCCTCTAAATTGGGGGTGTGTGTGTGTGTGTACAAGTACGTATGTGTGTGAAAACCAGGACAAAAAATAAAAAAGATTGAAAGAGATGCTAGTAGTGTACAGCTAATAGTTGCAGAGAATCAGACAAACTTACGATGTGAGGGGAATCACGGCCCATGGAAATGACTGTCCTGTTAACTGTCCTCAGCAGCTTCTCCATGATGATCTGAACATGCCACTGGGTGGGACCCTGCAAAAAATACACACACACATACACAATAAAGACACAAACACAGGGAAGGAAGGAGACAATAGGGTAACATGATTAACATTTCAAAGAAGAAATCTACATGTGAAAACTTTATATTGTTGCGTAACAGTGATCCAAAGACTTATTTTGTGCTGACATGTTGTTTTCTACTTTCTAGTGTATCCATTTTTCCCACGACCTACTTTGTCTACTTAAGGTATTAATTTCCTACATTTCACACAATGACTAAAAACACGTCTGACAGAACAGACATTATTTACATGAGTCATACTGCACATAAGATTGCAATAAAGGCAGAAAAAAAGAGGAGAGCGAGGTTTTATCATTGGTAGCAAAACAGTCTTTTTGCTGCTCTACATTCTGTGCTATTGAGGCTACTTCTAATTTTAAAATTGGTGGCTCCACCTGTTTTATAGTAGATTTTGAGTGAATGGCTGTTGAATATAAGTGCACATTGATGAGTCTAGACAGAAGCATGAAACCTCGATTCTGTCTGCCCAAATAAGAAAAACTCATTTTCTGACAATGTTAAAGTGGTTTAGTGGAGATTTCCTATTTAATTTCAAGAAATCCACCGAGCAATAGATCACCAAAAACCCACTGCTTGTTTCTTGGTCTATGACTCAACTTTCCACCAAATTTCACTGAAATCTGTTCCCAGGTTTTTGAGACATCCTTCTAACTAAAAACACAGAGAATATTTGTCTTTGATATCAATAGATATGAAAAATGTTAATACTGCTCTTCAAAAACTAAACATTTTGTGCTAAGAGGCCTAACAAATATGACTGAGCCAAAATGATTTATGCATTGCGAATCCCAGCTTTTGGAGGTGGAAAACACCCATGGGGCAGTTGCACTGTTGTCATAAGTGGGACAATTTCCCTTGGACTTGCTTATTAGTGAGTTTGAGTGAGCATAGGACTGTTTCTTTCTGTCTGGAGGGGGAACCGCTTGTCTGTTCACAAACGCACACACAAACACAGAGGAGCGCTGGGGAGAATAAACTATCTGAGGAGGGAGTTTCAGATATTGCCTTCCAACGCAGCCAGTGTGATGCACATCCTCCGTCAAATCCCACATGATTCCCACACTGTTTAATATACGTTTTTTGTTTTTTTTGGCATTTTTGCCTTTATTTGATAGTGACAGCTGTAGAGAGAGACAGGAAAGGTGAGAGAATGAGAGGGGATGACATGCAGCAAAGGGTTTGGGCTGGAATCGAGGCCGCTGCAGCAAGGACTCAGCCTTAATGGTACGCGCTTTGCCAGGTGAGTTGCCAGGTGAGCTACCGGGGCACCCCCCACACAGAAAAATGCATATATAAACTTCCTACACATACCCAGTGCATGCAGAATGTTTGAATCTAGCTATTTGAGGGGGAAATATATAACTAGATCCTTATTTTTAGCAAGGTATAAGTAATTTGATAACTCAGGTGGACAGAAGTATCCGCAGTGGTTTCCTCTCTCATCGTATTCCTCTCCTTATCTACGCAGGGAGGCAGGGAGAGGGAGCAGCAAAACAAGAGACAGAGAGAGAAGGAGTGTGAATGGCAGAACAAGTGGGAGGGGTGGATAATCCCTAGCAGAGTGGAGTGTGGGAGGCCAGGCCGTGGTGATCAATGGCGAGGGGAGACTGAGAGGGCCTGAGGGAGGACATCAGGAGTCTGGGCATGGAAGAGGATGAAACACACTTGTGAAGCGGCTGAGTGTTGTGGTGTGTGTGTGTTATCATGTGAGGTCTGAGACTGATGGTGTGAGGGATGTGGACTCGTGTGAAAAAATTGATTTAAGTAACTAAAGAGGTTGAGTAATCCATTAGTTGATGTACAGAAAGTTGACAACAAATTTGGCAATTAATTGTTTTAAGTTGTTTATCGAGGAAAACTGTTTTCAGCTGCTAACATGTGAAAATGTGCTGCTTTTCTCTGTTTTATGAACTGTAAATTGAATGTTTTTAGGGCTTTGGACTGTTGGTCAAACAAAACAATTTGAAGATGTCACCTTGAACTTGTAATGGGAATTTTGTGGCTTTTTCTGCCACTTTATAAACTAAACAATTAATTGATTAACTGGAAAAACAATTAATAGATTAATCGATAATGAAAAAAATAATTATTCACTTTGACTTGCTACATAACTGGCTCTGAAACACCAAGAGGTAAAGCAGAGCTCATCACCATGTTCTTGGAGAACGTTCACGGTGTTGGAGATGGCCTCTAGCCACCCCGAATAATGAATTACTGAGCACAGCCAACTCTACAGGTGAGTAAATTAACAGTGCTGTAAAATGTGCTCCTTTCAGGGCATGCAGGGCAATAAAATAAATTAAGTACAGCACACTGATTAGTAGCTATTCAATAAAATAACGGCAGTCGAAATGTGCTTCTTCTTTATGGAGGGACTCCTGGATCCACTTGTTACTGTTTATCCCAGAGGGCACTAAAAGCACAGAAAGCTGCAGAGTTGTGTTCCTCACCACATCCTTCCTGTAGAGCACCTCCAGGATGTCACTAAGCAGCTGGCAGCAAGCCTTCGGCTCCTCCCGCTTCTCCAGGTGGAACTTCAGCTGGTCCGTCATCAGCGGCAGGAGGATCTCGCGGCAATCTGCGGGGGCACCACCAAACACAAACAAACATTCACAATGCCGCTCAACACATGGAGCAGATGACGGACCACACAAGGCAGTACAGCATATGCTCTCGACATGCTCTCGATGAAGACACACGCAGCTTGTTAATGGCTTCCCCACAGCTTAGAGGACTAAATTAAAACAATGTACAGAATGAATTTATTAATTAAACTGAACGGGGCAAAAGCTCCCAAAATCTCTTGGAATAGTTAGAACAAAAGTTAGTCAGAACAAAAACCTCCCTTGAAATATAAGGTAAGAAAAAAATAAAATTAGCAAGCCACCTAGTGACCCGACACCTCAGCTAATTATATCTCAACATCAGCGTCAAAAATCTGGCCAAATTGATCCCTCTCCAATATTGTCCACTGCTGTGGCGCCCTTAATCACAGCACCTAACTTCCTACTGCTCCAGTGGGTAACAGTGGTAAGTGTACTGCTGTGAATGTCAAACCTTGTCATTTTGAAAAGATAAAGTATGAATATGTTTTGTAAAACATGGTATAGATGACACAATATAACATACTTTATGTCCGCTTTGCACCTAAAATAGCAAGTAAAGGTAAATGGTAAATGGACTTCACTTATATAGCGCTTTTTTCAACCTTAATGGTTCCCAAAGCTTTTTACAGATTGGTCTCATTCACCCATTCACACACACACACACACACACATCACATACCGATGGTGACGGAGCTGCCACGCAAGGTGCTGTCTCTATATCAGGAGCAACTTAGGGTTCAGTGTCTTGCCCAAGGACACTTCGACATGTGGACAGGAGGAGCCGGGGATCGAACCGCCAATTACTGGACGACCCGCTCTACCTCCTGAGCCACAGCCAGCAGCAGAAAACAACAACTTACAACAGTTCCAATTAAAATTCTACACAACATGCAACCTAACCCAACCAAAAGAGCCTGGCCGATGTTGACGGTAACATCAAAAGGTGAATTTCCATATGCAGAGGGTAGAGAATTTGGTTGGCGATTGGACATGGAGGACCAGCAGCGATAAGGCATAAAGTTTTCTCATGGAGGCAGTATGCCACAAAATTATCATATTTTTTATTAAACCTTCTGATTCCAATCTTAGTGGCATTTGAGTATTTGTGTGTGGGTTATATTTAAAGCCTAGGGACAAGTACTGGAGTTAGGGTGGTGCAATTTAGAAGATGGGGAGTATCGGTTGGAGGGTTAAGTTAGTATTTTATAGATTTATGGAGAGGAAAGCAATCACAGTTTTCTGTCCACTGCTGCATATAACTGGTATAAATATAAACTGATAACTCCTCTGCAAGAAAGGAAAGGAAAAGAAAAAACGTTGTAAAAATAAAACACTTCTCAATGGCCCCATGCAGTGCACTGACACAGTCTTTCTCACAAACACAAAGGCAGAGTATTGATATCAATGTCATTTTAAAAGAAAAGAACGAGAACAAAAGAGCAGTACACTGAGTGAAAGCATCACCAGTACAGTGGCAGAGTACAGGGACAACAGTACTCTTCAAGTAACAATCTTTATCATGACAAGGTGCAGAGACACCACTGCTCTAAATGGCCACCCAGCGATGGATTTCAATTCACAATCAATACAATCTCTGCGTCACAGACAACGTTACAGCTTTAATAAGCCAATCAGCTGGGACAAAACAACATTTTAACTCATCAAAACACACAAATAAACACAAAAATAAAGCTTTTCCAATTGTCAATACTGCTCAAGGCCAAATGATAAACAGCAGGATGTAACGCATAATGAATAGCATGAACTATGGTGACCTCTTCATAAATAAGACCCAGAGGTATTGAACATGAATCCAATCAGTGTTCCTTTCTAAAGGAAATACATGTAAAACTGAGCAGTGTGGAGTGACTCAATGAAGATGGATGAAGAAAGGAAAAGTCGATGCTTTCATCCCCCAACATGCACCAACAAACAAACACACAAAAAACAACAACAGCATCTTTAACTGAGTCTTCGTGTCCTCAAAAACTATTTCCATTTCACTGTCAGTATGACTGGAATTAACCATTAGCCGTAAGCCAGAGCTCCATACAAAGACCATGATGAGGCTCTGTAATAAAAGGGCAATGAATGCATTACGTAGTAATTACCAATTTAACAAAGACTCCTGGAGAATTTGAAATGTAGTTTTTAATAACTCAGGCATTGATTAGTTCATCAATTACAGGATGATTCTCTTCTTGCAATCTAGGAAATTTCTCACGGCTGCTGGACTCATTTTGAATTGCTTTTAATAAGCCTAATGTAAAAATAACTACGGGGAAGCTTCTTCTTGAAGATAGTATATCAACTAAATGTGGGGTCCAAATGATTAATCATTATTTTGCAATTATGTTGTAAGATTACACAAAGTTGCTGTAGGGTGTGTGTTTGTGTAAAAACAAATACTCAAAAAGACACTGTAGAAGCATCAAGAACAAGTAGGAGATGTTTAGTTATGATGGCAGCCCACTGAGGGCTTAATACTCATTACATCCCAGGAAAAAATAATTATGGATGGATGAAAAATTGAGAGAAAACTTTTTGTATTCTTTGAACATGTGGGGGAAAACATGTTGGCCTGAAGGTGGCATTACCCAAATCTAAAAAGAGTTCAAAGTGTAACAATATTTACATGTCAATTTTCCTAATTCTTTGGCTCAAGGGTGGTGCAATGGGAAAGGTAAACTTGTGACCAAAATACACGAGGCTTATCCTCATGATGATAGTATTGTGGACAGCCTGCTCTACAATACAGCTATTATTCACATAAAGCTTTCACTGGAAAATACCTGAAAAGAAACATTATGGATGTTAAGAGTTTGCCTTGTCTAGTGCTAACTAGCCCTGACACAAAGTGACAACCATGTCTGCACTGAAATATTTTTGGTGCTGTGGGATAGAGCACCAAGCTATCCGCCTGAGAGAGCTTAAAGCGAAGCTGTGTGTTTTTATGTACACGTGTGTGTACATGCTTAGTAATCTTCCAGGGCTTGAACACAAAAGCAAATCTCCTATCTGAGGGCGTCTAACATTGTGTGGAGCGTTTAATACCTTGTTTTTACAGGGGTCCAATCCTCATTCCCTTTGCGCCTCCTCCAAACTCAAAACACACACACACACACACAGATGCATAAATGGACTTAGACGTGTGAGCGTACATATACATACACACTCACTCGTACACACACACACACACACACACACTAGTAGCAAGGGTTGGGAGCGGGACAAGCAGACTGGAACTATCAAGCTAGGCCATGAGCGCTCTCCTCAAACTTCAAGCGCAAACAGATTTTAGACGCTACAGTGATTTTCCCCTTTAACACAGACCAGGAGAGCAGCTGACATATTTGTTCTCTTCCAATGAGCCCATTTGCAAGTGATTTATGCGCCCGTCCCGCTCTCTCCTTTCACATCATCAACAGTGAAGGTGACACAACGGTGTGCCTCCAAAAATAAAAAAAGAAACAAAGAACTTCCCTCTTTTCTGAGTACATTAAGTTTTCATCTGCAGCAGGGGAATTAAATATGCACACCAATAACATAGAACACACAGCATTTCAATTTCAAACATATATGAACCCCATGGAGAAAGGGATGTCATCTTATTGTCTAAAGTCATCATTTTGAACGGAAATAAGCTCATAGGGGAGTGAAAAATACTAATTTAAGACCTGCTTTTACACAGAAACAGTTAATATGTTAATCACTGTGCAGCCTACAGGAAAGAAAACACTTCCCTCAGTGAACACATTCAATGCATAATGATGAGCGTGTGGAGACTGCTACAGAACTAGATGTTGAGGGCATTCATTTTGCTCCAAGCATTCCAGTACATTTCACTTTGGGACTGGCTGGCACGGGAACCTTTCAGGGACCACCTGGGGATCAGGATGCATCTAACAATGGGTCCCACGAGCATAGGCACTTACTACAGCTGATTAGACCACCTCAAAAACTGCCTGGCTAACTCATTTGCTCATCGCAGTGGTCGTTACCTGGAATAAAACATCTCCAAAGTGGAGCTCAGCTTGATACTGATGTGGAAAGGACAGTTTTACTTGGCAATTAAGCCTTCTCCATCACTGGTTTTTGCCCAGTTTAAAAACACACATGCACCTCAAAGACTATTGGAGCATCACTGTGGAGAGCTGCTATGAGGAATGAGCAGCGGAGGAGTCTATAAGTCCCTTTTACACAGCCTGTTCAAGGCGGGAATGTTGCACCATTATTTCACCTCGCCATTCTGTATAAAACATACGAACATGGAAGGGGGGGCATTGTTGTTTCGTCGTTAAGCCGGCAACGGAGGTAGTAACAGAGCCGAATCAACGTCTGTGTAAAAAGGAGGAGCCGGCATGCTATCCAAAATCACACACTTTGTTTGCCGTTGTTTGGTTCAGTGTAAAAAAGCAAAGGCGTAATTATGGGTCTTCTTTACGACACTTGTGGGATCTTTAAAAAGGGCTGCATCTATAAAAAATATATAAACATCTATATCACAGCTACACATCCCCCTACTGATCAGCAGGCCATTCACAAGCAACAGGAAGGCTTGCCTGTCCACAAGTACAGCAACAGATCAATAGTAATGACCAGAGGACCACGCACTGAGCATTGCCCTTCAACAGTTACTCACTAAACTGGCTGAACCAATTAGACAATTTTATCTTGCTAAAGTATGAAAGGACTGGATCATTAAGTTGAAGAAGAGACATTTACACTGTGTTATGTTCAATATCAGATATTACTCAATAGGACAAACGTCCCATTACACCCTGTCCAAATTCCATTTCATCATTTGTTTTCTGTACATTCATAGTGAACATCTGCTGTTGATGGAGGCAGAGAGCAGCCATGCAAGTGGATAATTGTTGTCCACTTCCTTTACGTTAGTCGACTGCTCTGAGGCATGTGCTGTCCCTGCCAGCCGCATTAAATCACTGTTGCTGTTTTATTGGGTTAGGACTTTGCATTTAATTTACCACCACAGGACAGTATGTGTGTGAGCGTGTTTGTCTCTAAATCAGGACCTAACCTAACATGGCCTCAGAGGACTGCTGCCTCTAGCAAAATGCTTGGCCCTGGACCGTCACTGGAGCAGGGCCCTGTCTGCAGGATGCCGCAGGCTAGCCTGGCTGCAGAGACTGGAAGTACAGGTTCTCATTAACCACCTCTACATCCCTGCCCTTCTTATCCGACATTACTACAACATGGCCAAAATATACAATAGTATGGCTCCCAAGTGTATTATGAAAGTGTTGGTGTGAATGTGTATGACAGTGGAGTGCTGTTTGGGTGAGACAAGGAAAAGGAAACAAGAAAAGAAAATACCTGATAAACACAAGGAAAAAGGATTAAATAGTGAAACGGAGAGAAAAGGGGGGGCTGAGACTTGAAGACTGGGTAGATGGGATGGGAATACTGATATTCTGATACAGACAAGTCCCGGTGATTTTAGCAGTGGGGATGCTTCACTCTCTTAGATAACAAGAGGGATTTCCACTACGCCTCACCAATGACCTTTCCTGTGGGCTCAAACAGGGCTGCCTAGGGGAGGCAGGTGGAGTGTGTGATTGCCTGTATTACTGCACCGTGAGTGAAGGCGCATGAACTGAAGAACTGTGAGTACAGTTTGTGTGTGTGTGTGTGTGTGTGTGTGTGTGTGTGTGCGTGTGTGTGTGTGCTCTCACCGTGATGAGTGAAGAGATCGCTGTGGACAATGTCAATCAGACAGTCTAGCTTCTGTTTCACCAGGCGACCCAGAGGGACCTTTAGAATGAACTCGGTGAACAGCTTGCTGCGGAGACAGGAGGAGGACAATAAAGACAAAAAGGTCAAACTGATCAGGCATCTTGGGCTGGTTGACTGCTTCCCATCACGAGCAATCAACCAAAACGCAATTAAAGGTTCTGCACACCCACACAGGTACTTTTCAGGTATTCTGACAAGGGTTGGAGGACACAACAATATATGTAACTGACCCAGAGTGAACTCTGAGAACAGCTTGCTACCAGAAATAGATTTTGTCATCACGAACCATCTCCATGAGAGATGTGGCTGAAAGCTCTAGAAAACATCCAGTTAGTAGACCTGCTATTAATGTTTTGCCAAACTATATGTAACTTGATGAAAGACTTTATCCATATATAACCCCTAGTTCTGGATAATTAGACCTTTTTGTAATGTGATGCTAGGCTGAGCTATGCAAGAATTTTGCTAAGGTCGCTAAAGAGTTGAATAATGGACCAGGATTGGCTGCTTCCAAACTATTTGTGACGTCACACATCATGGTCGTAGGCCCGCCCTTTTAAAATCAGATTTTGAATGAGCACATAGAAACTTTCCACTTTCAGCAGATGAACATGAAAACATCCTTCTAGTGTCAAACTCTGCACATACACCATTCTGTACAGTGAAGCTCAAACATTCAACTGTAGGAACAAGAAGAAAAACCTATTTTTGAGTGGAGGGGAACTTTAAATGTTGCTTCTCTGTTTCACAAAGCCTGAAGGATGTCTAGTTATACACAGCCTTGTATGGCAGTGCACACTATTCAACTGAATATTTTTGAACTGATGATTCATTTTCTTAAGACAAGCAACATGTGGCTCAGCAAGATCAAACTATACGAGCATTCAATAGTTCAGAGGCTGAAAGATAAATCCACATTCATGCACACACATAAAGCCGAGAGTTTTCTCCTCAACGAAGAGGCCGCGTGCTCGTTATGCTGCCAAGCTGAGGCTCAAGGAGGAGAGAAAAGGTTCTGGCAGGGGATGAAACACCCCCACCCCCAAGGCTTCAATTTAGTCGCCTCCAGCTCTGCCGCTCAGCCAGTTTTGTGCTAACAACAGGAACAGCTGATGCCACCTTTGCTCAGGAAGGAAAAAGAGCCAGGCCTGTGATTTATGGTTAAGTGAATGGTTCATGAGGACCACAGCTTTCAGAATTAACGCTGAAATCAAAAGCTTTTCTCATGTTGTTTGCTCTCAAACTACAGAAAAGATGGCAGAGCATGTAGCATTGCGCTCATTATCTTGTCTCACCTTCATTGTTACTGGAGTGAAAATCAATCTTCAACCAGGTAACTTCAACACAAATACTTATTTATATATTATTAACTTTATTGAAACTGTCAACCAGGACAGGTGTGACCCTGGAACATTTCTGGATAGCAGTCCAAACTGTCTCTCCAACCCCACAAATGTGCCAGTTTTTGTGTATTACTGCACTTTACCATATAGCTGGGGAGCATATGGTTCCATTTGGCTGCACAGTACAGGAAGGGTCGTCAGACAATTATCATTTAAAATCCAAAAACGTTAAAATGATTAAAAATGTTTGCATGCCTTAACATGAATGACACAATTAAGAATGAGCACTTTGTTTCAACATAATCAAAATGTTCAGTCAGTGTCACACAGAGAAGGATATACTCTGGTGGATTAAATTCAAGAAGGAATGTGAGGGGAAAGAAAATCACTGAGAGCTGAACAGAAAAATGGTGCAAGGTAGACAGAATAGATGGACTGAAAGACTGTCTTCCACCTTTGACTAAATACCCCACCACCCCTCATTCACTCTGGCTGTGATAGTGGTGGAGTGCAGTGGAGGCCAGAGGCAGGGATTGGCGGCCCTGTGTGGCCCAGAATCTGCTGTGGAAATGGCAGCTGCCCAGGTGCTGGATGTGGGCAAATGGAAGGGGCTCCTTGCGGAGTGCTTGCAAATGAACAGGCAAAGCACATTTCAAGGTCTGGAAAATATCCACATGGAGTAGCACTACTTGTTTTGAGCAGCCATAAAAATAGATTGGTAAAATATTTGTAGAAATAATCAAATAATTCCCCTCAGGAATTTGATTAAGCAGAGGTGGACAGATCCTGTCAGCATCTCGTCTCTAGATGACATAAACAACAGCCTCAGTCATCAAATACATGGCCTTTGCTGTGTGAAATTGTACTTCTGGTTTTATTTCCTAGAAGTGTATTAACTTCTCCTTGCGTTAGCGGCTGTGGAAACGGCAACAAAATACAGACCTTATCCGACCTGTAAAGCTTTTGATTAATGATAAAATTATTTTAAGATAATCTGACTGAGACGGACCCAATATTATTAGAAAAGCTTTCTTCACATATTTGTAAATATAAATGAGGCCATTCTATTTTGTTTTTGTGTCCTTTCAGCATAATAGATTAAAGACTTTCAAATGGGACAGAAAACCAAGGGCAAACCCATGAGGCATTTGTCACAAATGCAATGTCCTTTCAGGTCTGAAAAATAGCTTTGGAACACTGCCCCAATAAAACATGGAAATTAAGTTTTGGTCAAAGGTTATGAAGGTAATTTAAAATTCACGCTCCACTAATTCCTATAATGTAAGAAAACGTAATTCAGATGATAAGGATGGATTACCAAGTTTTCCGTTTTGTTCAACATTATTATAAATATATGATTTATTACCAAAGTAACATCAGCATGTGATACTTCAGAAGTAATTTATTCTTAAGACACACATTAAGCTATAGCAGATGACATTCACGGTAGACGACATTAAATGAAATGGACACTTGAGTGGAGCAGTCAGTGGGTTTCCAAGGCAACCTGAGCATGTTTAACCAGTGTCCATCACAGTACAGCTGCTGAATGTTGAATAATAACAGCCCAAGGTAGAGAGTCAGACAAAAAAAAATAATACATAAATGGTGCTTCTAAGTCTTTACAGCGGCACAATATTCCATCAGCTTGTTAGTGATATATCTAACCATGAAATTTTAATTCAAGTGGACGCTTCGAAAAACAAAAGCAATTAAGATTTCTCCTTTCATTCTACAGCAAAAGGACATTTAAGTCCAATTTGAACATTTTCTAAACATTTGTTTTAATAAGCTGCTGTGGTGCTCTCCAGCAACACCCCCGTCTGTTTGACAAACTCACACACACACACAAAAAATGCAAATTAGTTCTTAGGTCTTACTGTGTGGTCTGCTATGATGACAAGTTCTCCTCGACCATTGAATAATTTTCCTTCAGATTATAATTGTGTACTGCAGGTGTCATTGTAACATAAATAGAGCATAAGAATATGCAACAGACCATATGAAATTACCTTAGTTCCTTTGGATCAAAGACCAGCTTGACGTCATTGACAATGGTGGGAACGTACTTCAGTGCAGCACCCTTAAACAGAAAAAAAAAATAAAAGAAACCATTACAAAATCATTTTAAGTTAATTACTTCTGTCATTGATTGATATTTAGTAAGCTACTCCATCCCCCATATGTAATACAGTATTTTCCACAAGTAAGGTGTGAAATGTGTGTCTTTGTGTTGTGTGTAGTTAAGTGTAAATGTGTCTTGTAGCTTGATTAAGCTTCTGTGGGCCACAAAAAAGGACAATTTAAAAGTTGACGACGAAGGATGTATGTTTGGTTTCACTACCTAGTGCTGGTATAATACTCTTGTGGTGAGTGACTATGCTTTTATTAACAACCTATCAATATCAGACGAAGTCACACACACAAAAAAATAAGCTGGACATTCATACCAGCCACTCCTGCTCATACTCAACAGTGCAGGTCCACATGATTAGCAGCTACTGTTCATAAACCAACGCCAGACATTTAAGCTCAACTCCTTCCTACTCTATCTGTATGTCTTAATTTAGTTCATTCAGACTACCTAAAGGATGGTGTTACGACGTGTAATAAATAAACTGGGACCAAAGGAAGATCCTTCTCTGATGATACCTTGATAGATACAGCCAGATGTGATCTACATTTGCCCATCAATACGATAATAAAGTCATCAAGTGTGTGCACCCAGTGGCTGATTACAGAGCCATTCCGTTAATAATGGGAATGATTAACCAAGCTGACACTTCCCTCTCCAACTGACTGCTGCTAAAAGCTGGCCAAGGTAGGTTGGGGCGTTTATACAGCATCTGTGCAAATTAGAAGCGGTGCCAGTCTGTCTCATGCAGGTTGATTAGCCGTACAGATGTAGCACACTGGACGTCACCTGCTACAATCCACTGTTTGTTATCGTGCATGGTTTATTTCAGAAAAAATGTGGAAGGTTATTAGCGATGCTCAAATGAGGTTGTTACAAGAGAAAATACTTTGTTACTGACTTCAGCAAATGTAATGATGATCTGTTAGAAATCCTGTCCGAAGAGCATATTTCTGAATTCAGAGGAACACTGAACAGCATCTTTACCTTGATTTTTCAAACATGGATATAGTCATGACCTCCAGATAAAATCCTGCTTTAATCTACTCTCACCTCAATAGATATTTTTAGTGCTTTAATATGCAGAACTCTCTCTGCAGACAGAAAGAGCTGGGGAGACTAAAACCTGGATTTCAATGGTGCTGTTTGACTTTGATTCAGTTAGCAACCCTGGCTCTTTCTGATAAAAAAGTAAACTGCATCTGTTTACCCCTTGAAGAAGCCATTTTAACAGAATATCTTTTTACTTTGTTCTCAGCAACAACTAAACTGCCACCTGTTGTGCAGGGATGTGTTGTGTGAAGGGTCACTCCGTGGAGTCTCAGTGGAGTTGTGTCTCCTGCCCCTGCTGCTGCATGTCCCTCACAGTCACCAGAAGCTTGCATTTGTGTGTGTGTGTGTGTGCCTGTGTGTCGGTCTGTCCAGATGTTCATCAGGATTCAGACTTGAGGTATGATGGGACTGCTCATTGGCTTCCACCTGTCACACTGCTTTCACAAGGGCGGACTTGGGAAGAAACCAGGATTCCTCGCTTTCATGCCCGTTCCTCAAGATCAGTTTTTAATTTACTGACAGTAAAGCTAATATCTCACCCAATTACACAGCAACTGACTCCTAATTGACTCCTGAGCTTCTCCCATGGTTGAGCGTGCACATGGATCTACTGTAGGTGTGCCAAGGTGCATGTACACTGTGATTATGTTATCTCTAAAAGCATAGGTGTGTGCACATGAGCATGTGCGCGCATGTGTGGTTTTGAGTGTATTGCTGCACAAAATAAATGCATGTGTGTTTGTTTTCAAGTCAAGTGAGTTTTGGGGTCAAGGACAATGAAATGAAAACACAACGGAGAGAGCTTAAGGGCAGAAGGAGCAAGGCAGTGAAATAAATACCTTAAGGAGCAGCTAAAGAGCAGAAGGCGAGAGGAGCCCCAGACCACAGGACAGTCAAGGTCAGAGTGAAACGGAGAGAGAGGAAAAACACAAACACACATATAGAAGTACAGGCAGACAAGAGAAACCAACATAGAACAAACATACACAATGTATGGATGCAAGAACAAAATCTGAAAGGTTAGGGCTGCACAAAAAAGCCTTAACATATCAACTGTCTTGACTGACTAATGACACCGCCCTCCTCCCATCCAATAAATAACAAATACAGTATGTCACCTTGACCAGTATTTAAAATTCAATCTGTTCCAGTATTTATGCTAAGCTCAGCTAACGCCTGGGCCACACTGCCTACCTCTACCTGTGCATGACAGCTACCTCGCTGAATGGTTGCGACTCGCACATGTGACACACAGACAGCACCATATCTACACCGAGTTTGCCTTTCATAATGGCCATCAATAGTACAATATTTCATTATAAATTTCATTTAAATTTAGTTTAGACAGAAAAAGGTTAAGAGGCGTGTGCTCAAATGCAACCGGGGAGTCAAAAAAAGAATATTTATATATTTTTTATGTCTGTGACATATTCTACAGATTGAAACTGTAGTGAAAGGTGTACTGTTGCTGGTTTGATGTCAATATGACTAGTAACAGATCCTTTTCACAGTCTATTTTTGCTGAGAACCGCGCGCATCACGCCAAAAAAATAGGCGACACACTGAATCTCTAGATGAAAATACACGAAAAGGCGCGTGAATGGGCGCTGAAATGAAAATCAAGAGGTTCTGCGACGCACACGCGCTGCTCAGGTAAACAGTGTGTCCCAGGCTTAACAGGCTCCTGGCTATAGCTTCATATTTATCGTACAGACATAAGAGTGGTATCAATCTTCTCATCCAACTGTCAGCGAGTAAGGGAATAAGCTTATTTCCCAAAAATATACCTCATTTTATGTGCAGCCCTAAAGATGTATGTATGTGCAGTCACACGGAGAACAAATGAGAGTAAAGATCAGGAAAATCTGCACAAAGAGATGTGACAAAGGTGAAGAAAACATATACTGCAGGACATAGAGGCCATCAATGAACAGAAGGAACCCTGACGTTAATGTATAATAAGCTGCATCTAACAAGACACATGCATCTCCGATTACAGAGTATGTCATCCAAAGCAAATCACAGCAGATTTATTTACTATTCACTGTTTACTATTCAGGCAGCAGCAGATATTTCTTGGCATTGAGTTTGAGCGATAGCATGCAGTTGGACTTGTATCATAGTCAGCCTACCTTCACCATGCCAGTGTTCTCTGAATTACTGTTCATCATGTCATTAAAGGATGTGAAAAGGTTCCTCAAGGACTCCATGAAGTCGGCCTCTCCTTTGTTCTCGTAGAGCCTGGGAGGAGATGAAGTAGAGAATTATATTGGCAGACGATCACAAAGCTGTTGTTTGTTTCATCCCAGTGTAAACAGCCCCGCCCGCACTGGAAATGACAAGAGTTTGATGCTTCCCTGTTAAATCATTAAAAGCAGCCAGCAGAATGGCCCATGTGCGTTATCAGTGCAAATATTACTGGATCAGAACCACAGACATCACTGTTGCTGCCAGCCAGATTAGCATTTAAAACAACATGACAAGACCCTGAAGCACCTGCTTGCTGTCATGTGGAAACAAAAATCAGAAAAATTAATGATCCATGCTAATGACTCTCCTGGAATACTATACGAGGAACAGAAAGCAAATGTCATGTAAGGGTTCAGTGAGTTTACTTTCTAATCCGTCAGGGACGTAGTATTACTAGTGTCTCTTCTGCTAGTTTGGTTATGTGGAGCAAATGCTGCCAAGCGACTGTAGCAACTAAAAGCCAATAATCACAGAACAATTGCAGAAAACACTTCTCCCCCAATTTCTAAGTGCATGGGTACACAAAGCACGGCTTCCTCCATAATCCCCAAAAAATGCAAATGCATTTATCCCACTTGCAGAGCCCATAAATCTCCCAAACTGTAAATGAGCCACGTTGCGCTGTCTCTGAAAAGTAATTAAGTGTGTCAACGACTCAGATTTCAAAGAATAAATATCTGAATTTGTGAGAGAAATTGTTTGAAAGCACACAGTGAAGCAGAGGGAGGCAGGTCAAAGAGGGGTGAAGTTTTTAGATTGCTCCCACTTCATCAGATTTCGCTGGCTTTCTTCCAGAGAGGTGGGTTTTGTGGTGTCGCAATCTCTCACGGGGCTACAGGTATTACATGGTACAGGAGGGCTTACAGAAATCATGGGATTAGAGGCATCCGTCTCAGGGCTCCAACAACAACAATTACCTGCAGCACCGAGGAGCAGAGTGAGCTCCGGACAGCCACACCATTTTCAAGTCACAGGGGAAAGTGTGTGATTAGAGTGTCTCCTCTGCCATTTCATAGAAATGTTCCACTGGCCCACAGTGAAAAGCCAAACACGTGCTGGTGTAGCCTTGGCACCTTCCAGTCAGAGTTGCAAGAAAGGATTCA
The DNA here is from genome assembly GCA_008360985.2 of Macquaria ambigua. NCBI lineage: Eukaryota > Metazoa > Chordata > Actinopteri > Centrarchiformes > Percichthyidae > Macquaria > Macquaria ambigua. The sequence continues at coordinate 762,446 of VMKM01000048.1, forward strand.
ACAAACGCAACTTTACACTTTAGAAGGATTTCAAACTGTGAGTCTAACTTAGCAACAGTGGCCCAACAGAGCTGATTCTGGCTTCAACAGTGACAAAACACAGGCAGCAAGTCCACTTTAAGGCTGGAGGTTGTTTTTGGTTCTCCTGCGAAAGAAACCACTAGGCACACACTATGAACATGGACAGCTCTACAAGTGAGAGTGACGTGAGGTAAAGGACGGAGCGTCCTCTAGACATCGAACAGAAAAGCAATCAAACTCTGCACACTCAATTAGACCAGGATCATACATCAGCCCCTCAGCCGCCAACAGCTTCATTCCGTGGCTCTACAACATTATCATCCATTTAACATCCCCACAGCCAATTATAAACACATCCATAGAAATTACCTCAACCAAAGATCATTCACTTTTACCTTTTCAACTTTATTCCACAGCAGTGGCATACTGTGGAGAACACAATCAATGCTGCACACAATATTGATCTTTATTATGAGACCAAAGTATTCTTTAAGGAACAACTACAGCAATGAAAAAATGACAACTATCAACAAGAGACACATGTTAATGTTTATAAAGACAACCAAAAAATATGGACAATGAGAGTATGTCTGCATATGTACATGTATGTGTATACATGCACATGTGTATATTCACTCTTGTATTTAAATCTATTTAACACTCTTTAAAGGGAAACTCCGGTATTTTTAAACCTGGGCCCCATTTTTACAAATGTTGGGGTCTAAATGACTAATACTTACCAAAAGTTTAGGAATTGGTCCAGTAGATCGTCTCCACCGGTATCCGCGAACGTGCTGCAACGTAATCCTTTGGGGCAATTGCGCCTGTGAAAAGTCTGTCCACTAAAAGTGCTTGTTTTTGCCACTGACAGACTCAGATTGTTATTCGAAGTGCCTGTCAACATTATGGAAAGGATCCCTACAGAGACAGACTGTTTGTTAAAGAGTAAGATCCTTTCGTCTTCCTGCAACAACTCAACCTGGACGGACTTGTCACAGGAGCAATTGCCCCAAAGGATTACGTTGCAGCCGTTGCAGCCTGTTCGTGGATGCCAGCGGAGGCAATCTACTGGACCAATTCCAAAACCTTTGGTAACTATCAGTCATTTAGACCCCAAAATTTGTAAGAATAGGGCCCAGGTTTAAAAATACCGGCGTTTCCCTTTAAGTGTGGTCACAAGTACATCAGACCATTCTAGAACACACCCAAGATATACATGGACATATATTGATATATATTTATCCCTGTAGTCAACATCGCACTGGCCTTTGTCACAGTATCACAATGTGTGCATATTATGTGTGCATCAGGACATACTGGTTGAAGAGGACTCTGGAGCGGACGATAAACTTGAAGATGTACTCCAGAGCCTTCATGGCCTTCAGCAGCTGTTCTGTCAGCTTCTCAGCGTTGTCCACATAGTTCTTCAGAACTTTGGTCAGCTTCCTACAAACACAATCATATAGAGTGTCTGACAAATATGCTGATCAGAAAATGGGATATAATTTGTTATCAAATGCCCTTGGTCTATTTGCACAGGGGGTAATTAACTCACGTGTACGCCAGTGTGGCACTGAAATGCTTCCGAATGTAGGTCTCCAGGACAGGGTTAAAGTGCTGGAACTTTCTGTCAGCTATAAGCCCAATTATGAACACCTGTCAGGGAACAAAGACATACTCATTAAAATGTAAACCACATGGCTCATAATGGTGAGCAGGAAATACTGTCTGTCTTACTCAATATGCTGAAATAGATTGGGAAATTAAACAAGATTGCATTTGAGCAGAAAGCCATTTTCTCTCAATTCTCTAGCCTGCAGATAATCTAGGACACCCGACAACACAATTTCTACCACCTTTCTCTGAAAGAGAATACTGTTCTTTTGAGATGTAGCCCATGATGTTAGCGGATGGCATGTCGGGTAGGATTCTGCCAGATACTTTGTCAACTCATTGGCTACAAATACTCGATTTAATACATGACAAAGTTATGTAATCAGAATTTCAGCAGGCTAATTTCTTTTTTGCCTTCTTCGTGCTTTGTCTTGCAGGAAAATTAGACCTTTAATGTTAGGCAAGCAAAACATTAATGACAATGCTACCCTGCTACAAATTCATGCAGATCAATGTAGCAGTGATACCACATAAGATGCAGTGTGTCTGCGCTTCCCTCTGTAAAAGATGAGCTCTTAACAAACAACAGGGAACAGTTTGTGAGCTACAATATACAGTGCAGTCCATAAGTATTTGGATAGTGATGCACTTTCTATTGCTTTGGCTTTGTCATCTAATGGGATGCAAAATGAGACAGTGACTGAGGTTAAAGTACCGACTTTGGTGTTTGAGAGACTTCACATCCTTACTGTTAACTTAAACTGTAGAAATCGTATTTTATAACCAAAAGTATATTTTATTATATTATTAAAGCTCAAGTCAAAAAGCGTCCAAATACTTGTGGACTGCACTGCAATGTTGTGTTTACAGAGATGCAGGTAGGTGTGCCAGCTGAGGCATGTTCCTCCGAGGCGTAACCCTGGCACACGTTCAACATTCTTGTAGGGAGTTAAGGTGTGTACTCTGCATACTGTCACAAAACATGTTTGCCCTAGCAAAGTGAAGAGGTCCTTTTTCTTCTCAGGCACATACTATATGCTGTTTGAAACTTGTGTGTGTGTTAAAAAATGATTCTTTATGGTACAAATGCATCATGCTCAAACACACCGTACATACCGAATGATTATTATGATGATTCATTATTCTTATGATACTTTGATGGTTTACACTTCTCTCCAGAAACAAAAAGAAAGGGGTTGTTTACCCTTGTAGTTTAGAGCTACAGTTTAGGACAGAAAACAGGAATTTGCACACTTGTGGCACAAACAAAAAAAAAACACACAAACAGGTTTTGTTGTGAAATCAAAAGGGCCAAGACATAGAGCAGAGACGCCCGTCAAAAAAGGGTTGGCGCATAAGAAAGATCTAACAACATATTACATTTGCATCTTTGCAGGTTTTTATTCCCACTGACAAAAACCTGCCGGTATAAATTCTGCTCTGCTGTAACTGCCTGCTTCTTTGCTTACCAACGCGTCGAACACCAAAGTATCAAAAGTGTCGCTGTCAGAGTTCTCCATCATGATGTTGAAGAGAGCATCCAGAGTGTCTTGCAGAAACTAGAATGACAGATGCACAGCATGTTATGGCAGGCCAACAATAAAACCTCGCACTCAAAAAAAAGAAAAAGTCTCAGTCTCACTGCAAAACGGCAAAACGGATTTCACTGCTCATTCAAATCAAACGGAGTCAAATTGATAATCCTTTTCTTCTTTTAGGAAGGACATTTCACATTCGGCTGGTGACATTAAAGTGATAAATGACCTTAGGCCAAATGAATCTATCTGTCATGTCAAGAGGAGCAAAACATAACAACAGTATAAGATGTAATAAGACACAAAATAATACATAATAACAGTCAAAACACGTATGGATCTTAGTGGAAGCAGAAAATAAGCGGCAAGGAGACCTGGGCATTGGCGCTATTTGGTGAACAAATGCATCCTAATTAGAGCTTTCAAATCATTATCATAATTTGACATTCATATTTTTTTAACTGCTGATCAGGATATGTATCCACTGAATGGTGACAAGCAATAATATTGAATTCTTGTCATGTCCTAATCCCAAACATTATGAATGCAAACATGTTGAATATGAACCCATATAATCTGTATGGTGTGAACTCCTGCTCTGACAGTGCTATGTGCTACCCATTACACACCCTTTACAGCGGTTAACATGAGCCAATATAGTTCTTTGAAGACAGTGATAATTTCCCTGTCAGCAGTACCTCAAGAAACACTAACTATATACATCCTCCCTCTCCGGGGAAACATGCTCCATTTACTCCGCCAATTCTGAGGCAACGTGAAAACAGATGTAAAAGTGTCGCGGAAACAGAGCTATCGCTCTACACTGTGCTTGGTCTGTCATCTCAGGATGGATGAGATTCATCATGTTCTCAACAAGAAATAAACATAGTGCGCGCTATGTGGAGTTTAAACCACAATTCAATCTCACACAGGCCAGACTGCATGACAGAGACGAGGGAGGAGTGCCCTGTTCGCTCAGAAACAGTTTCACATTAGAGAGATGGAAAAAAGGGGTATTATGATAAAAACACAACTGGAAACCCTCAAAAGCAAACCTCCCAGGATTTATCTACGATCTAATCTTTGTGCATAACATCTAACACACAGTATACGCCCATAACAATGTAAACCCTATTGATAAATTGTCTTTTAAATGCCAGTGTTATCTAATTGCATGCCGACAGCCTCGGAGCACTTTGGAGAGATTGAGTGCTAATGTGGTGGTAATAATAATCACACCCCTGTGGTTTAATGAACTGGTCCAGCTGTAGATGACACATCTATCTGGCCTGATCAAAACTGTCTGGGGTGAAGGACTTCCTCAGATAAACTGCAATCTGCCAGACCCCCAACCAGCCCATGCAAAACTTTCTCTAGAAAGTGATTTATTCATCTGCCCCATGCTGAGCACTTAAAGGGCCTGCCCTATACTTCTGACAGCAGGTCATCTCCTCCCCTTCTGTACGCTGTGTGTGCTGCTATGTGCTCCCTCTGCTCACTGTAGACATAAAAAGAAAAAAACTAGCAACCTGTTCACTCTGACAGGCAGTGAAATCATTTGTGAAATTGCTTCCAAGAAGCTGTAGCTTTCAGGAACACTAAGGACTGCGACTGCTTTGTTTATGTCACCAGGTGCTGAGATCTTTATTGTTTTTGCTAATCTGTGTCCAGGCAAAAAGGATGAGGTACATTTTCAAGGATACAAAAATTAAAAAAGAAAAATTTGTTAAGATCATTCCTTTTTGCGACTCAGCAGCAAAACAAAGACAACAGACAAAGTGTAGTCAGCACAGTGTAGGATGACTTTCGCCCTCTGACCTTGACGACCTCGCCACCTTCCACCTTCATCAGCTGACGAAGGTTCTGCTGCAGCAGGCTGGTGTTGGAGCGCCACTTCAGCAGGCCAAGTAGGTCCACTGAAAAAAACAAAAACAAGCCATTACCCCAAAGCATGCTGTCATTTCATCCTGCCAATGGTAACACAGCGTGAAGAGAGATGGAGAGGCAGCGGGAAATGACAATTAAGGTTGAACATTTGAATTTAATGTTGGGGTCAGTAATTTGTTTAAGATGCCACACACACACACACACAGTTTGTACATTTGCCAAATACAGCGTTAGTCATTCTATTAGATCTCTCACTTTAATCATGGAAAAAAAATGTAGGCAGGATGAGGATGAGTCATGATGTGATTAATCACGCGCAGGGGAGCGCTCGTTCCGACCACCTCTGGCAGATTATCAAATTGGGAGCTTTAAAAATGCACTCATGTCGATTTGTTAAGGCATTGCCTATACCAGCCCTGTGAACATCAGTCAGACCTTTTCTAAGGACAAAAGACATTTGTCTTTCAAAAGGTGTAAGCCAGGTGGGGACACAGAGTGGTGTTTAGAGGCAAACTTCACCAATTATTAACATCAAGACCACTCTGCCTGTGAAACAGGTGTCTAATGTGTTCTGTGGTTATCTTGTGTTGAGCTTGGAGATTACACAACTCCTCCTCTGCTGCACCAATTTTTAACATATTCTTTTTTATTTCTGGAGTCTCCTAACTCTATGGAATTGCAATACTAAATCACCAGAATACTTTTCTGTCCAGTATAGCGCCACAACTCATGATTAATTTCATTATCGCTTAATCTGGTTAGTTTCTTGATTCATCCATGAAATGTCAGAAAATACTGAATAATGCCCATCACAATTTTCCAGAGCCCTAGGTGACGTCCTCAAAACTCCAAGGTATTCAATTTAAAATAATATAAAACAGATAAAAGCAGCAACTCATCACATTGGAAAAGCAAGAAGCAGGTAATATTTAGCATTTTCTCAAAAAAAGTTGCTAACTATTTTTTTTTTTTTTTTGTTGTTGTTGTTCAAATAATAGATTCATCTACTAATCATCTCAGCTATAGTCCAGTCCTGATGTAAGGCACAAAAGAAACTTTCTTATAGCAGATTCATGATGTATTATTTGCCAAAGCCTGCATAGAAAAAGCATCTAAGCTCAGGGAGACATGGTTTACAGAAGAGCCCTGCCTGACGTGCCTGACATGCCTGACTACCAGCATCTCTCTGGAACTCAGACCTTCTGGGACCCTAAGCTGATGCCTGATTGGCTAAGGGTGAACCAATCAAGCATGGCGACATTGTGACGGATGCCTATCATCTTGCAACCCTGACAACCTATTGGGGTTCAGTCAAAAGACCCTGTCTAAAATACCAGGGATGCCCCTCCCCAAGGAGATACAGATTTGAAAATGGACGGTTTAGCACCTCGGAGAGACAAATGGAATGAAATGAGAATAAATCATCAGGCAGCTTGGTCCCATCGGGGCACTGCTGTTAGAGGCCACACTGTAGCACATGGGACAGTGAGGCAGGGTGTGGGGGGGGATCTGGTTTGCCTGGGAGTTACAAGAAAATCACTGAGTGCCTTCGACAAATAACATCTGCAGGAGAACGGATGTCTTGCAGGCAGTCAAATATAAAAGCTACAAAACTGGCAGATGGAGAGTGGTGAAATAATTAATTCTGGGAAGAATAGGTTACATTGTCACTGCACAACTGGAATGCAAAAGACATTACCATTTGAATGTTTGTTTACAGTACATTTTGCCTGACAGCATTTTTTCTTCATTTTTACAAGCAAACACAACCACTAAGTAGTCATAATAGCTTGTTCTTTTTTTCTTTAACAGTAACAGCCTTGTATTTGGTTATAAAGTTGAAAAGTGCTGGCTTTTTCAACACAGTGATGTAAGAGCAGCGTCACACGCAGTATAAACCTTACTTTTCTTCTAAAGCTATTTTTCCATGAAATATTTTTCTCCTTCCAGCCGAGGTAGGAACAGGATGTTAATACCTCTTTCACCAGGCCAGGTCCTCTCCCAGCTCTGCTGTCATTAGATCTCTGCTTCTCCTCCAGCCTCAGTTTAGTGAAGCACACTGCAAATACCCAGGGAAGAGCCAGAAGCCACTTCACATGAGCTCCCAGCGCTGGGAGACCGCCTGCATAAATCGAGCTTAATTAAAAAGAGTGTTTCATCTCAGATGTGGGGATCAGGGATGAGGTGCAATGTGTATGAAGCAAGCGGTCTGTTGCAAGGGGCATTCAAGTACCGTTTTTTTTCCCCTTTGCTTTAAAGTCTTCAGGAGAAACATCTTGTGAGCAACCGGTTAGCCTGAGGTGAATATGAATTCAGCTGATGATAGAGAGGTTTAGACACACTTAGGGCTGTAACTTACAATTATTTTCATTATCGATTAATATGTTGATTATTTTTACAATTAATTAATTAATTATTTGTTCTATAAATAGTGACCTTCACAATTTCCCAGAGCCCAAGGTGACATCTTCAAATTACTTATTTTGACCAATGGTCAGGCAGCACCTTGCGTGGTAGCTCGCTGCCATCAGCGTGAGAGTTTGCGTGTGAATGGATGAATGAGAGGTAAGTCGTAAAGCGCTTTGGATAAAAGGGTATAAATTCAGTCCATTTACCATTTACCACTGTCCGACCAACACTCCAAATCAACCAGGTTCATGAATGAGTGAGTGAGTTAGTAAGCGTGTGGGTAGGTGGGTGACTGACTGACTGACTGACTGACTAGCTTGTGAGCTGGCTGTTTGGGTGGGAGTTTTAAAGAGCTCCTAGGTTTTAATAAAGTAGGCAGACTGCTGCACAGTCTGAGATAGATTCACTCTTCGTTGCTTTATTAAAAGAACTCAAACCTTTTCCTAGGGCTTTGGCGTGGGATGACATATCCTGGGGGACACGCGCACACACACACACACACACACACACACACAACTCTCTGTTTAATCAAACTCAGTGTGCAGTGACGAGGCAGTATGATCCCCAAGCACCTATTGGTGCCTTGCATATTACCACCACAAAGTGCCAGGTAAATATCAGCAGTGGAGCTGCTCTATAGGACTGAATCGTCTCACCAGGACACACACTGCTGCCCATCTCTCTCACACTGGGAAAAAGGGAAAGCTTAGAAAGGAAAGCAAGGTGGACAAATAGGGAGAGAGAACGGTGCTGATTGATTTCTTACTGTATGTTATATACTGTACATCTACAGTTGAGACAAGGGTTAGAGCTACTAACATTACTTCTCTATCTAGTGTGGGCAGGTTCTGCTTCTGTAATTGAGGCTGCTCATCCACTGACATCACCACCCACTGAGCAGAGTAGGAGGGCACACACGACTGTATTTAAATGACAACTTATACAGCAGACTAAACTTAATAACCCTCAAAGGGAACATTACTGTAACAACGCGCAACCCCCCCATCCCCCCACCCCCCTTTCACACAATATATGCAGCAGCACTTTGACAACAAAATTCTTCTGTGGTCCGCAGTGACCTCATTACTGAGGCTTTATGGACATTTATTGTGCATGTTATCAGGGACACATCTAGGTGAGCAACAACGAAAAATCTACTTCTCCCATGCAGGTCTTTGTTAGACAGCAGAGATTTACCACAAGGTCACATAAGGCCTTCGCATTAGTATGGCGGCTGGTAGAGAGAAGATTTCTACTGAAGATAGATGCAGACAGAGAGCTGTTGCTCTCCTTCAAACTAGCCACTGTCAGGTGAAAATCCTGTGCTTCCGAAATGTCAGCGCATCAAGATCAACAACCATGTGGGTTTTTTTTAATCATACAAAAGGTGCTGACATGGTTCCATAAGTGCAAGAGGCATAAAACATTTGCAGCTGCAACAGTCCTGAAATGTAAGTGGAGACACACATTACCTGAGGTTTATAACCTCAGATGCTGTGTCCATCCCATTCACATTAGCAAACCAACAATGCAGTGCCTCTGTTTACTGATGGAACAATCAGGTCAATTTATGTGATGCCACGGAAGAAATCCAGTGCCTTGGTCTTCCTGTTTAATTCCAGTTTATCACAACTTGGGTCTTATTTTCAAAGTTTTGGATATTCTTCCTCTCAGTAATAATTCGATTGTACTCGGTAAGTTAATTGCTGAGATCTAGGAATGCAGCGACATTGCTAAAACAAAATGAGATGGAGAAAAAAACACAAGATGTCAGGTTTTAAACAAACCTCCAGGTTGGCCAAACTTATTTGGAAGAGAAAACTAAGGTGAGCGATGAAATCATTACTTAAAGTGCCATGATAGTGTACCGACTTAACTCCTTATTCAACTTTGCATGCACAGTTTTACTGCGCAGGGAGTGATTATCACCGACATTTCCAGTTTGCTCACTTTCAGCTTTACCTCCAAATAAAGTACTTTGGATAATCTGGCTAAACTGTTGGCTTGTTTACAACCTGTCTCATTGTCCGAGTGTCGACTTTCTTGCCCCATCGAGTTTGTTAAAGCGGTGTCGCCATGTTCCTAGGTCAGAGCAGTCATTTTGGTGAGCAACTGACAAAAATAAGATCCAAGCTGTAATAAAGTGAAATTATCCTTTAATAACATAAAACATTTGGAGGAGGGTTTTATTTTGTACACCACAAGCTGCTGATCTTCTATTCCTCAAAGACGGATTTAAAGTTTCAAAGGGATTATATCATATTTAGCACTTGAAGAAGGTAAAAACAGGTTCGTAGTGCTTCTATTTGCAGGCATATACAGTACAAGGATTATTCAGTGAGAGCTCTGATACTGCGAAAAGACTGCAAAGTGCTGGACCACACACAACATCAATATGCTTCAACTGTACACTCCCAAGCATTTCCTTTCACTGTGCCCTTGCTTGACTATTTAAAATTATCTTTGCGTTACCATGAATAAAAACATAAGGGCATGATGCACTCCTTATTCAAACTGGGTGTTGCTTTGGGCAAGTAAAACAATTCATTTCAATTCCAGTCAAAGTTAGCCTGCAGTGAATCTGTCCCTTCTTCATTCTCACTCTTTCAGGCTGTGGCCAAAAAACACTGAGAGGAATGAGGAAGCCTTCATTTTGGCTCCAATTAAAATGGTGACTCAGTCCTGCATACAAAAAAAAAAAACACAAAAACAAAGACAGACGATGCATGAGGCGCAGAGGAAAGCAAAGCAGACGTTCTGGATGTTCTGTTTAGAGTAACTGTGAAATCAGAGCTAGGAGCGTTTGACCACTCACACACAGTAGACCAGTTTTTCACACAATCCACACTGAGACAACCAGACTGGAAATACCAACACATCCAAAAGGGTTTACTGTAATGTCTGTTGGGATTTATAAACATGTATTAAGGATGGGGGAACACAAGAGGCCAAAATCCTTAATCCTTGAGCCACAGGGCAGAGATGGGGATTTCCTTAGCTTAATAAGTGTACAATTTCTCAGCACCCTGGGAAATAAAAAAATACTCCGCCAGATTGACAGCAGTAAACAGAGCAGAGCTGTCGTCCGGAAGAGAAAGCAGGTTAGAAGGAGAAAAGGATGAAGGAAAACCATTGAGCGAGGGCAAATGTCCGACTTGTGGACACATGTAAAGACCAGGTGGAAGGAGTAAAGGTCCCGGACTCCTACTTTTAAGTGATATATGGTTACTGTGCATGGATAATCTGTCGTTCAAAGTCACAGGCTGTGGCCCAAAGCTGGTTTCAAAATCCACTTGGCTAAAATACATTGAAAAATATAGTTTTCTTCAGTGAGAGCTCTTTCTACAAGTAAATGTAAGAATGATTACTGCTGGAATGAATGCTTCTCTGGGCTGCACATAAGCAAACGTACAAAGGTGTCGTTAGGACACGATCGCGTGTGTGTTTCTTTTTTACTTGAACAGATTGGGGGTACATTTCCAACAGGTAGCAGTGTCACATTTAGCAAACCAAAATGTAAAGAAAACAGAATAAATCAGGTAACAAAAATCTGTTTCATCCTGATGGAAGTGTAAATAAACTACTTAATCTGTGCAAAAAACGTGAAATTATTTGGATTTATCAACATAAATGGATGGGTAACGATATTAAGTGCCTTGAAGAGGAATTTAGTTTCCAATGTTTTGCTAGAAGATCATTTGTGGCAGTGCTACTAAGCTGAAAAGTGCGCCCAAACTCTTAAAGGAAAAAAAGTAATAACTTCCCAGCAAGATTTGGACATGCAGAATTCCAGCTTCAGAAAGGGGGAACTTTGTAGAGAGAAATGAAAGATGAAAGACAGCAGAATGGGAAAAGATGCAAAAGCTAACTGAAGTATAGAAGCTGTTACCATTTTGTGTAAGCTTGGTGGAGCAGACCAGGGTGGAGATCTGGAAGGAGTCCTTGCTGATGGTACAGTTTCCCAGGTTCTGGGTGCTTTTCCCGGTGGAGGCGTAGCCCTTCTCCTCCAGCTCCAGCTTTGTGGCAGGTAGGTTCAGGTACAGAGACGAGTCCTCCAGCTTCTTTGCTTCTGCCTGGTTTTCCAGGACAAGATTTTTATCAGCAATGTAACAATGTTTAACTGAGGTAGTTCAGGGAGTTCATTCATTTTTGCAGAATAATTAAAATCAATATCTGCTGTTTATGTTGTAATGAAGTTTATGTGCTATTACTGTGGGTCTTTTAAGATGCGCTTTCCTTGTGTATGCTATCAATGAACCAGTTTTTTAAGCCAGTTGTTGCATGTGAGAGCTATAAGAAAACTCAATGCAAAACATAAAAGAAAGAAATATCTTATTGGAAGAATTTTTCCCACATGAACTTTTTAATTAACATAAATGGGCACCTTAACGCAAAGGTATCATTATACAAGGGATTTTAATTGGAAAGTAATTTCATTTCACTGTGGAGGTTGATGCGTACCAACTACACAAGTCTCCATAGAAGGCAGTGAAGCTATTATTAAGGCAGCTACTAATAAGACAGGCCAACTTTTCGCCTCAGACTCATCTCAGCTGTGGTCACGTCACGAGGAGCGTGGGCGGGCCCAGCAGGGAGACAGCCAGTAACAAGCACACCCAAACACCACAGACTGACTTCTAACTGGGTTACGGGATATTTCACATTTACCTTGTACACGATGAGATCGTGCTCGCCGTCCCTCAGAGTCGTCCCATCATACCTCATCAACTTCACAAAAGACAAGGCAAATATCTTCTCTGATTTGTCTTTGGCTGTGGGAGGAAGAAAAGAATCACATGAGGAAGACATAACAGTCAGATGGGAGGAGATGTTGATCATTGTTAGACATTAGAGATCTTTGTGTGTATTTGCAAACTAATAGACCAAATCTTATGTACATATATATACATATACAGTATGTGTTTATATGTAAAGTGTTCATCTTCAGGAAATCAAAGACATGAGAGCTGTTAGAGACAGATGCTTACTTTACAACAAGTCATTAACAAGGTAGCAGACGAATAAACCAGATAATCCCAAATGTAAATCTCAGCACTATAATGATTTGCCTTTTTAAAAATTATATTTTCTAACTTCTAAAGAAGGCTAAAAGGAGAGGATTAATCCACTTTTTTAAATAGTTTATCACTGATATTCAAGCAACGCGGTTTGGATTCAGATATCTTGTGTGTCCACTTCCTGTTAGCATATGAATAAACATTTGCATTTGATCTCAGGGCTGCAGCTGTAAACTGTTTGTATATTCTCGCTAGGGTGGAGAAAAGATGCTCATTGCTTGTGTGTATGTGCGCACACACATGTGTGTGACTGTGTATGGGGGTGTTGAGGGGGAAGCGCTGCATAAACAAGCAAGAGAGTTATGACTTTGTCCTGTAACCAAGCGTTTGGATGGGGCCACATATATCATCATTGTGGATCAACAAGCTCAAATTTACGTGCAGGGAGACATGATTCATCGAAGTATCTTGCGCATTCTATCTGCATAAATCCCCTCATTGGTTTGCTGCCTGCAGCCTCGCCGGTGAATAATTGCTGGGCTGGCTTGAGAGGAACCAGCGGAAGGGAAAACACTGTACGCATGCCACCCAGTTGAGAAAAATGTATTAGTGACTTCCTAAGGAGAGCAGAGGGCTCCAAACTCTGCATTTCAGGGAAAAAAAGGTCACTTTCAGGACAGAGCTACTTTTTTGAGCCAATCAAAGTCAAGTTTGTGTGGAAGTTTTGCAGACTTCCACCTCTAAGGTGGGCTGTCATTTCAGATTTATGTTGAGCGTACTGTGCCACATTTTAAAGCCTTCCCTCTACCCCACTCACCAGGTAGTGGCATTATGACAGATGAAACAGAAGTGAAAAGATGGCGGGGATCTCTTACAGCCACGGCGGCATCTGTGATAGCAGCCATCAGCCTGATGAGGCCTGACAATGTTAGAGTGGTAGTCTGATGCACTGTGTTAGAGCTGGCCTGATTCTGAACCAGGGGGGCTGAGATACTGAGCACATGAGCTCTAGTAGTGGCCTTGATGAGCAGCTCTGTCACTCTGTGTTTCTACTAAAAGTTCAGTAGTAGCTAGGAGCAGTGGAGGAAGCAGGAAGGACACAAGCAGATGACAGCAGAGGCAGACAACTGAAAGGACTTCATCTGACAGACCATCTCTACTCTGCTATTGTTCAAAAACTCTTCACATGTAGAGAGGTTAAGTATTTCCCAGAAAGGTGCTTTGCCAGTAAAATGTAGACATTGTATTTTAAGTTATTGTGATATCTACACTCTGCCTTACAAGGACTAATATCATGGAGTAACAGATTACAGAATAGGTAATATAAGTGTGTTTACAGGCACACTAGTATCTATGTAAACATCCTAGTTTCAGAAACCTACATTAACTATTGTTCCAGTTTTGACCACAATCATTTACACATTGAGATGAACGTTTAAGTCTGACACACAGTGATAGGGAGGATAAATTGCATCAATTGGCACTCTTGCCTTCCATTACTGGTGATGAAATGGAGAAGCTAGATCCAGCAGAGTGGTAAATGCAAAAGCTTCTATAGTGTTTGCAGGCAGCCAGACATCAAAGTGGGTTCATACTCAACTACTGAGGTTACTTAGTGAGTGCAGAACCAACAGAAAGTGGCTAGATGCCGAAGAGACATGCCTGCACAGATGCAGACAATCAGAAACTTGGATAGAGTTAGATTCACGTGTACAGGGACATGACCAGGTGTCTCTATGATGGGATACTAGTGTAAACACACTCACTGACAGGGAAATACAAGGCATACACAAATCCATATAAGTACACCTTTTCAACACATCTCTCTATTGTCAATTGTCAATTGTCAGTGACTAGTTAAAGTTTGGCAGCATCAGCATGCCCCTGCAGTCCCCACAGTCATTTGAGGTGAGCCAGTTTCTAAAGTAACCGTTACAGCAAGATAACAGCAAGTCACAGACTTTCAAAGGCATGTCTCGTAACAGCATTGGCTGCAGAAGCAAGGTGCCAAGCATGACAAGAAGGCTCTCCAAGTGGATTATAAGCCAGCACTGAGCTCTGAGACCTGGCCATTTCCTGCAAACCACCTGCATGCAGGTGAGAAGCAAACAGAGCTGAAGGATTTTGGAAGTGGAGGATGACAGCAGCTGCAGATGACTTTACTGGGGAAATGGTATACTTTCCAGCGCTGATATCCTCCCAATTCTGTTTGGCCTTCCGTGCATATGAAGTGATTGTTTAATACATATACACCTGTCATAGCTCCTATTACCCCTCCAAAACCCTTTTCTCTTCACCACTCCTGCTGCTGGAGGGATGGCCTCGCCATGTGGCAGGCAGATGGGATGGCAAGGCTGCCAGTACCAGGCTTCCCTGCCCTCTACACCCCCAAAATTAAAAAGGATGTTATAAAACAGAAGGACATACAACACTGGCTGCATTCAGCTAGACACTGGTCCCAATAAACAAACGAGTCCCCTCAGGCATTTTTCACATCCCAGCTGTAGTCTCTGACAAGCCACTCCGTGATGCCGCTTTGTGCAGGGGCAGACTAATGCCTCTGATTAATGTGACAAAGGGTGAGCTTCAAAGTATTTATCACTGTGCAACACATCTGCTTGGATTGGATATCTTCCATTATTTTTGCTGTGGATAGATTAGCAGCCAATTGTGCAGCTGGTCATCGGCAAAACTAATTATTCACACGCTGACATTTGTACTCACAGTCCTGCGATGAGCGGTGGCGGAAGGTGAACCGCAAGTGGCTCCGGTTCACATCTTCAATAGGAATAGCAACCTGAGATAAGGAACATAAAGGGGCCGTGCGTGAGACATCTACACCCATGAACACAACACACACTCACAAAGCAGATCTTTTTTTTTTGAGGGACACGTCAGGAGCAGAATGAGCCCCAGATTTTAGATTTTCATACTGTACAGAAATGAATTGATACCAACAGCAAGTAGCATCGTTTTCAAAAGAGTTAGATGTGATATAAAGTATGTGATTTGTATTAAATACATGCAAAACCACTGGTGTGGTCCTCAAAGTATCATGGATCAATACCTTCACATATCTATACATTTCTGCTGCCACCACATTAACCATCTAATCAACTGTATGGTTTAATATTCATCACCGTCTTTCTATTCTTCAAAGCTTCAAAGACACCACAGTCTTCACTCTACAAATTACTGGTGATGGAAACCTGCGTTGTGATGAATAATGGATTCCAGAATTATATCAAAGGGTGGTATTGCAGTCAAGTTGGAAAATAATGACTAAAATATAACTCAGGATAACAAAAAAAAAAAAAATAGTAAGGAGGTAGAAGTAAGAAGAGATACTCACCTTTATTGTTTCAAACCAGCGTGGCTGCTTTACTTGGTAGTAGATGACAGACTTGTACTCATTGATGCCCTCATCTCCAGCTCCAGGGAAGATCACATTCTAGATAAAGAGAAAGAAACACACAGATCAACAATACGACTGGTTATCTGGTGATACTGATATAGCTGCAGGTTCATTCAAAGTGGCAAAATCATGATGGTTAAGTTATTATCACTCCGTCAAAACATTAGCACACTCACAGCATGTGGAAAATTGACTATTTCATAAAATGTAGTCCCTGGAGCCAAAAGCCTAAATCTAGAAGAATGGCCTTTAAATGTCTGGATACACTTTACGCATGAGCACCTGCCTGTTGGCTGCCAATCTCATGACAGCATTGTGGAAATAAGAAATAAATTAGAAATTAATTATTTAAGAAGGTGGGGCAGTAGCTCCCATGCAGCGAGAAGTGGAGGGAAGCCAGGTGCAGGGAAGCAGACCAGCTGGTGCTGATGGATCCAGCCATGTAAATTGGTCTTCCTAGTGGGTCCCCTGAGTTTCTACAACAAGTCAGGGTGCGTATGTAAAATACTAGGCGCCCCCTGGGGGATTTGGCACGAGGGATGGAGTGACAGCGGATGGCACGCATGCCTTGTTTTCTATCAATCTGTGCTCAGCCAGCCTACCTCTTTCCTCCCACTACTCCAGCTGACTCCCTGGCCTGCTAGTGCGCTGCTGCTAAAATACTTCAACACTAATGGCTTCTGACAACCAGCAATTATGAGGAATAACAGGCCCCGTCTCCCCCAGCCACGCTGAGCAGATCTGGGGGGCAGGTGCTAGCTCTAGCAACTCTGCCCCTTCACTAAGCGGCCAGGATTCATGACAGCTTCAGATTTTGGAGAGACAAAGAGGGGAAAGTGGCCGAGGTCTAGCCGCAGGTGAGAGGGGTTTGTGAGGGTGTGCTAATATGTCAAGGTGATAAGAAGTCACTGTCCAGCCTCTCCCTACACAACATCCCAAATCCCCTTTGAGACAGGGGAAGGATGACAAAATCCAGAGGCAGAAAGAGACCAGAGAGACAAAAAGAGAAAGGACAGATGAAATGGAGGGGATAAGAAGGCACAAAGACAGAAACATCCAGAAAGAAAGTCACAAAAACAAAACTTGCAAAGTAAAGCTATTACAAAACTCGCCAATTACATTGTGCTATTTTCAAGTGCCTAGTGTATGGAGACTTCTTTATTCTATTACATAAATGGCTTGATTTTTTTTCCTTTTGAGGTAGCAGTTTAATCTACGGTGAGGGTGAATTAAAGACAGAGTTTCTGTTATCAAAGATCATACTGAAACTGCTTCAGACATTAAAGTGACAGACAGGAAGTGACAGTGTCTCTCATCTCAGAAACAGAATTTCCTTTTAGCCAATTAAAATCCAGGAAGGAAGAGGGGAGAATTTAACCAATTACCACTGATCCCTGGAGACCTGAACAGATGAGAGTCAGCATTTCTGCAAAAAGTTGCAAGACAGGGTGTTGAAGGGAGCTCCAGCACCGCAAGAACAACATGGCCATGACACCCATAGATGACAGCCTTGAACACATATACTCAGTTAAATGTTCCACTGACATTGACAGGGTAGGGCCGGGCATTGAACCTGCTGAATTGTACCAACTGAACTGTATTTAACTCCCAAGAATCGAAAACTGCTGTATACTGAAGAGACTGTCCTACACAAAAATACGGCTGTAGAGGCCGCCTGTGCAAGCAGCTTATTACAACCCATATTTATGTTGTTAGGTGGCGACTTATAAAGAGCAACAAATTCCACGTAGGGAAGAGGTCAGGGTGGATGGATGGGTGGACAGCTGTTCATGTCCCATGGGTTGTGTCTAGATGGTCACCCTAGATTTGTGAAACTCTCGCACATGCGCACTTGAACTGAGTCTCGTGTTAGAAAGCCTTTCTGCCAGAAAACCTAACCAAGTAGTTTTGGTGCCTAACCCTAACCAAACTGTGACCGTTTCACAAATCTCGCGAGTTTCGCAAATCTAGGGTTACCATCTAGACACAACCTGTCCCGTGTGAAACCAAAAGTCAACGTTGACTTAATTTAACTTACGTAGCCTACGTAACGTAAGTTACATAAGTTAAGCTACATAACTAACATAGTTAAGTTAAGTTAAGTCAAAGCCTAACCAAACTGCGACCGCCTCACAACGTTAACCACGTGTTGTTGTTGTTGTTGTTGTTGTTACAATGACCACGAAGGTCTGGTAAGCCTATATCTTTCTTTACACAAAGGTCTTTTTGCAGCTGTTTGTGTTAGGGTATTATCAAACCAAGTTTGCTGTACTGTAGGTGAAACAGCCGATTCATACACAACATGTCTGCTAGAATAAAACCAGTATAGCTGCAGGCAGATGATTAAAATGGACTAGCAGACATGGTATTCTAATTCTGAGCCTAAAATATAAATAAAATTGCAAATAAAATTGTATTCAAATAGAGAAGAAATATATATATATATATATATATATATATATATAACAAAACAGAAGATTGTGCACTCAAATACTGAGAAGCACTATCTTCTGTTTTTCATCTATGTTTGCGAGATATCTAGAAAATATGTAAGAGATGCATTATACCGCAATCGCAACATCCAAAAATAACCACAACCTTGTCTAGCAATGAGACAACCAAGCATTGTCTGTCTTGTCAGATACTGTACCATCTGACAGAAGTCAAGACTGCCAGGATCGCTGGTATAATTACCAGCGATCCTTACACTTCCTCTGCCTTCTGGGCCAAATCACTGACGAAGCCACTCAATCTAAGACTAATGTGTGTAATTGAGGAAGCCAAGGGTAATCTCTCTTCTGATTTGCTGTTTGCAGGAGGCCTCCCCATGACCAGGGATCTGTCATCTCACATCACTCCTCCATCATCAGCCCTTGTAACGTCCACTCTCACTCCAGGTACACAAGCATACATAACAGCATTAATACCTGTAGAATTTAATAAAATATAGGTATAAAAATATTAGGTATACCTTCACATAATGACTAATACAAAATCACCACAAACTGTGGCCCCAAAAACCACGACAGAGTTAAATCCAAAGTCGCAGCAACATTCACAGACACGTGAGCGCACACTCCCACAGACACACGCCTCCTGCCCCAGTTCCTCCCACATACTCATGTCCAACTGTTCTAAACCTCTCATATCCCCCATTAACTGATGGCCTCTGCAGAACAAGAGGTAGAGTCAAGCAGGGTGTGACGATAATTAATCATCAGAGAAAGGGGTCACTGGCTAGAGACTCTAGATGAAACAAAAGCTTTATTAGGACATTAGACACTGATGGCTTGGCACATGATTAAAAAGTGGACAGCACTCCAACTTGCAAAACGGCAGCTACCATAATGATTTCTGTTTAATAGTTTGTGCCTTTCTGGTTGGATTTTCTAGTTAAATTCAATGCACTTAATTGTGTTAAGCTGCAAACCTGGATGTCAAACTTCAAACAACAGGTATGACTGAAATTAAAATAGTTAATTGCTGACCACCACCAAAATATAATTAACTGATCTCGAGGGCTGCAAATTTCATCCAAATAAATTTGCAGCATTTTGAGACAGCTTGCTAACAAACAAAGAGACAGAGGAGAAAATTATCCTTCTAACTTCATTAGCAAAGGTAATTATACCTGAAGGGAAATGCTTATTTTCGCACCTCTCATCACTTTCAAACTATGCTGCCCATATTGCCGGCCCAAATGCTTGGGTCTGTAACTGACTCTGACGATGATAAAGGTTGATTCCTGCAGTGGTGAGCCAGATTTTAGGCTAGTCAATCAACCACAAGCACCAATATCGCATTCTGTCAGTTTTGACAGGTGGCAAAGGCGTACAGTCAGGCCTGTGTATCACACTGCTTTATAGGAGTGCTGGTCAGTTAAGAAGCGTGCTGAGCTGAGTGAGATTAAAGAAAGCCCGGTAAATCACAGACTGTCTCAGAGACCGATTGGCTATAGCACTTGTGTCCTGAATGCTGAGAATGGGCTGAAGTTACCCAGGAAAAAGACCAAAGAAGTAAAGGCAACATTCCTTAGTCGTACCTCCAGTTTCTTGCCGTCCTCATCATAAACAGACATGGTCACCTCGACATTTTTGGGTGTGGTCTTGCTCCCCTTGTCAAAATCCCCCTGAACCAGAGTCACGTAGATGTCGTTACGCACATCACCTTTAGGAAACAGAAACAAGCAGCTCACTTTTCAGACTTCTGAACAGAGCTCAAGTTTCAACCGTTCATTCATTCTTTTTTCATATATATGAATATTACTGCATAACTCATTACATTTTAGGTGGATAAGTGGATATTTGGCACTGTATGCTTTATGGCTGACTTCAGTCCATTACATAACTAATGTCTAAATCAAACCTTAATGAAGTATGATGACATTTTCTTAAATAGTAGGTCTAAATTAAAAGAAGACTTTCAGAGACAGGCAGCCAAGGTAAAGCTTTTTAAAACACTCAACCTGGCATGATGATCTCAGGAAAGCCCATTTTGCGAGCCACAGCCGTTGATCGGTCCACCAGGTGAGGGAAGTCCTTCCTTATCTGATGGATGTCTCCAGGAAGCAGCTTCAGAGTCACCCACAGGCCTGGTGATGCATTCAATGCAAAGAGGGACCAGGATAACGTCAGGAGAAGACGACGGGAGAGCAAACTGCCCCAGGAAAATACTAGAAAGCGATTTCTTCTTGTGCTTTCCGCTGTCAGTGACATCTAACAGCTCTAGGGCAAGACACTAAATAGAAGCTACCCTCAGGGATGTGATCAGGAAAAAATAATAACAGAGGAACGAGTGTGTGTGTGTTTTCCTTATGCTCAGTGCAGTGCAGTATAGTAGGGTGTACATAACTGGAATGAGAAAAACTAAATCTAACAAAGAGCTATGTTATTGTGATAAAGAAAAAAACAATCACACAGACTTTAATAAAAATGCTACTTCTAAACACTAATACTGGGAGTAAAAAAGAATCAAATATTTCTCCATAACAAACAAACTTGATACCCTAAATGGGAAAATTTGAAAAAAGAAAAAAATATATGTTTTCTGTCCCACTGCAAAATTCATGACAATGTCCCCAATACCCCAGACTTCTTCTTTAGGCACTCTGTTTTTATATGAGAATAAGTGACATTTATGGTAGAATACATAAATTGTGCAGTAATTCCAGGACTTGAATAATTGGTCTTGGAAGACCTGAGAGTATGAATCTCAAGTGGAAACTCTGTAGCTCTGAATAATTCTGAAACAACGGGCCTTCAGGGGACTTTCATGGGTCATATTTCCTAACAATTTAAGACCAGTAGCTGCTCTGCTTTTCTCCTGGTTGGGAGGGGAAAGCTTCTTTTCTGCAGATACTGCATGGTATGTCAGCTTGAGCTCTGCAACCACACTCACTCTTAATATTCTCCTGGGAAAAACAAATCAGCATAGATACATACTTCTGAACAAGACTGAAAATGACTAAAAACAAGGCATCCAATTAAAGCAGTCAGGCCACCAAAATGAGCGGTGCTTGTGAACCCTGAAGCTTTACTCACTTTCACTTTACAGGCCCCATATTGTTATGAGTGACACATCTCTTAGTAGCCAAGCTGGAAGCCTTTTGATATGCGAGCGTGACCGAAACAGCTGCTCTCAGTGCTCCGCTGTTCTTCCCAGTGTGGGCCGGAGCAGACCTGACATTTATCCAAGTACATCTTCATAGGGCATGACAATACCATGGAGGCTGTCATATTGTTTCCCCCCCTCTCAGCACAAATCCCATAGTTGGCTAATGTTGTTCTTCTAACCACAGATGTCAAATCATTGATAAGATCTAGCCTTTGCAGAAGACTCACCAGCTTAATTAACAGCTGGATTACTTAGATTCTGTAGTCATGGTGATGAGGGCAACTATTTATAGTATGAGCAGTGATTTATAGTGTGAGCACTTGACAAAGAATTATGTTCTTATTAGCAAGATGAACAGTCATCGCCCTGTCTGTTTGTTTGGGGCCGTTTTCAGATCAAGGTTGGATCCTCATCAGGTCCTGACTTAGTATAAGACACATTTTATTGATTAAAGTCTGACAGTAGTGTGGCGAGTTTCCTTCTTGGTCCTGGTTCTTGTGTCTGAACCTTGCACTGTACCTTGGCCCTTGTGATTGACCTCTTTGGCGGTGATAACTTTGTTGATGACTGTCTGGAGGAAGTCGTTCTCCCCCGCCACCCTGGGTGAAAAACGTGAGATGTTCAGCTGCTTGTGGCGAATGGCGTCATCCAACGCTAGCCTGCAGTACGCACACAACGGGCAAACACCACAGAGAAGAAGGGATGGCGGAGAAAGAGGAGGAGGAGGAGGAGAGAGGAGGAGCGGGGCAGAAGAGCCACACAGTGATGATTGTGAGGAGGGGAGTGGGATGAAGGAGAGACGGAGAGAAAGAGAGAGACACACCGAAGAGTGATGCGAATACCGTGACAGACACAAAGCCGCTTGTTAGCAGTTAACAGTGAGGCAGGATGGGTAATGAAAGACACACACAGAGAAATCATCGTTTAGGAAATGATGCCCAGTCAGCATTTATAGCGCCACTCTAGCAGTGGGAAGCTTGACCCCAGTCATGAAATGTTTTCAAAGCAGGAAACCTAATACCCAAGGCTGCAGACCCCAGACTATACCCAATCCGAAACACGCTTCCCCACTCTGCTTTGGTGAGAAGGCAAACTAAAATATAACATCATGTTTTGTACTCCACAGGGCTTCAGGTGTAGACAGTACCAGATTGATCGAGACAAGTGACGTACAGAGCATAAGAAAGCAGCAGATGTGATCTGGGAAGCACCACATGTGTGGCAGCTGTGAGAGAAATGTGTGCTATGGGCGGGGATGGCATCTGCAGTACAGAGGACTCTAAACAAGCAGCAGAAGAAGAGCATGGAGGAGAAGACAGTGGTGATGTCAGCATGGAGGAGGCAGTAAAGGATCTCTGTCACTCAGAATGTCTTCAGTGCCTCCAACCTTGAATCCAAAACCAATCCAAGCAAGGAAGTAGAATAAGGGACAGCAGAGGTTTGTACATTCACGGGACAGAACATTGTAGGACAACAGGAACAGGCAGGTTTTCCCTCAAATTTGCAATAATAACATTTTTGAATGTGTTTGCATCCGATTTTTACAAAAGAGTTGGACACAGTGAGACTTTCTGTCTGTCAACTAATCGATCATTTCAGCACAACATGAAATTTTGCTACAAATGCATTATCTAAATGCAAGTTGGTTTGATTCCAGACAACATGCCAGAGATGAGGTCATCTCGGTCTCTTTCTTTTAATGAAGGAGCGTCTGGGAAAAACAAGAACAACAAACTATTTCAGAAAGATTTCAATCTATATAGTTCATTTCTGAAAGCCATTTCCATTTCTGCTTGGATGCCAGGAGTCTATCCAAATTGCATCACTATGTCAAACCTTCCTTAAATGGCCCCTTCACTTCCTGCCTCTACTGGCCTTGAAAACAAATTCAGTAATGGGATGTGGAACTGCTATTTCAAAACTCCATTAGTTAAAATTCAGTGGCAAATATTCACACTTGTACATAAATAACCCCTTGTAGATCCTGTTCTTCTCTTCACGCTGGAAGGCTCTAATTTCCATGATTTATGCTCACAGATAAAACCGTTAAGTGAGGTGATCTGCCAGCTAAACTGCCTGAATCTGAAGCATTTCCAATTATGCAGGAAATCACGTTTAGGAAAAGGTTACTCTGGCTCTGTACGCAGTCCTACGAGAATGGCAGCAGTTAATGAGATTGCCTTAATTGAGTCAGCAGGGAATAGGGGAGCGCTACAGTCTTAAAACCCCCGCTAATCAGGTGTCAAGAATTCAAGACTAACATTTTTTTTTAAAAATACAACCGCTGTGTCTTTGACATACTGTACATACTCAAAATAATGGAAATGGGTGTAAGAGCAGAACTATATCAGCTTGCTATTTTATGCAACATTGTCCCAAGCTTAAAGGAACTCTGTGCGCCCTTATGTATGAATGTGATTTATTTTGTGCTGCTGAACAATCCACTTACGGCTGAAATGGGATAAAGTGCTGCTTGTCCTCATCGTCCATTTTGCCCGTTATGATGTCAGTGACATCCATTACTGTGGAAAAACAGGGAGAGAGGGTTAAAACATTCTCAACGCCCTGCAGAGTATAGCATGGCTGTGAAAGAGATACAGATAACTGCATGGTAAGGCCACAGCGGGGGGGTGGAAGCAGCCAAGGTTGGCTCTTCTTCAATGAGCACTAATTAAGGCAGACGCAGGGCTATGACAGAAAAAGCATGATGTGTGCCTATCAAGTGAAAGCAAGTCAAATCTGATTTCTGTGACCTACATAGTGGTCACAAAAAGCAGAGGAAAGGAAATCTCTGATCCGACTTTAAAAACACATTTAATGTTCAAAAGTGATGATGGGATATCAGCTTAAAGAGTAACTTAACACACCCTGAAAATATTGTTTTTGCTGACTTCCAGTGGTTTAACTTCTCACCTCGCTGCAGTGATGTACAGGTGTACTCCAGGACCCTGTGACATCATTGTTGGGTGTGGTTACAGGTGGAACCGAGCACACTTCTGTGTGAATCTTTCAACCAGAGAGGGCAGCAAAACACTGCTTTTCAGTCAGTTAAGAGTTAAGATACTCTTTAAATGTCTTTAAATGTCTTTACATTTTCAAACAACAGTTACAGCAGTGTACAGAGCTGGGCCTTGATGTTCAGTCACATTTGCCTTCCAACACATCTGCACCGAAGAAGGATGTGATGTCACAGGTCTGATGTAGGTAAAAAATAAATACTGCGCAGAGCGATCTTACACTAAACAGCCTGTAAGAGCAATGCTGCAGTCTGATGGAGTAATATTATACAAAATGGGGCGATGTCACACCGCTAGAATAATAAATCCAGCGTTTCCAAACACAAGATGCATCAAGGCAACACTTGTGCTATTTGCCGAGTGGTGAATTTTGACGCCAAAACAGGAAAACACACTCTTGAACTGACTCCAATTGAAGTGAACGAGAGACGGAGCAAATATTCGCAGTGACCGGTGCTAGTGTGACAGCTCTATTACCCAACAGGCCAGAGGTCAACCATATGAAGCCCTTTATAACTGACTCAAAAAGAGCGAATCTCTCCATCATGCAGTGTACCAGGGCAGTGATGATGACGACTAAAGATAAGCCGTCATATTTCGGGCTGTCATTTACCTTCCCTTCAAGTGGCACTGGGAAAAAAAACACTGAAAGAGAGGCATCATTTTCTCGGTTGGAGAACTGCGGGCAACATGCCAATCTAATTAGTTTACGATACGCCTGGCAGCTTGCCAACAGGAGATAAATCAAACCTTAATTCCTCTTTCTACTTTAGCTGGATATCTATGAATTTAAGGCATATTTAAGGCAAAACTTCTTCTCAAGGCTTTCGCACATGGGGATATTCAAGCAGAGCTAGGGCTATGGAGCTCTGAGATAATCAGTGTTTTGAAAAGGTAACCTCTGACTACAGCATTACAGCTCATACCTTGCAGCTCTTTTTGGAATAGCAGGTTATCACTTAGTCTCTCTGTAGTCTGCTTTACCTGCCACTCCAAAGGGTCTTCTCAGTCCTGACGTCAGCTTCTTGGTGTTGTTGTCTCGTAGCTCCATGCGCCCCACTCTGACAATCTGACACACGAAGCTGATCTTTTCTCTCTTTAGATCTTCACTGCCTAAGTCCTGAGGAGGGAAAGACAGAAAAGTTATGATGCTGTTGCCTTCGAGTCGATAACAATGACTTACACTTTAGGTAGACAAATCCAAAACTATTCCAATTAGATTGTACAATTTGGGATCAAAATCGCCTGGAAAATGCATTTGGCAACAGGCTACAACAATGCTTGAGTACACTGAACAATTCATAGCACCTTCTTAGGTGGAGAGTTTGTGTTAAGGGCAAACTTTTCACCACAAATTGCTTCAGCAACATCTGTGATTGTGTCCACAGATTCATTTCCTGTGGGCAATACCTTCCAAAACTAGCAAAGTGCTCCCAGTGGGCGCACGGTGACCCCTCCGCCCTTGGGCTTCCATTAGATAGAGGTGACTGCCTTGGTAAATACATACAGCGAGCCGGGCTCTTTCTGAGAGAGCTTAACAAATACAGGCTCTGCAAACAGGCTCCCACATGCCTCATAACATGGCTGAATAAACAGTGGACTACCACAGGCGAGCGAACACACACACACACACACACACACACACACACACACACAGGGACACACGAGCAAAACACACTCACCGTGAAGACCGCCCGCAGATTATGAAGCTGGTCTATGTCTTTCACCAGACCTGAACTTGACCATTTCACCAGGTAGTTTTCACTGTGATTAAAAAGCATGACTCTGTGTTACAATCTGTCTCAGCAATTTCTCATATTCACATTGAGACATCTATGATACAGTGAATTAAGGCAATCAGTTGAGTTGCATTAACTATAGTTTCCTTCAAAGCTGCGGAAGCTCGAATGTTAATCCAGACATCGATCCGCTTGGGAAACAGAAGGCATGACTGATGTTGGATGCAAAAGAAACATTCCACAGCCAGGCTGCTCTACTTGTGATAATTTGCTGTCACAATCCCAAAACAGCAGCAAATCCCCGGAATGCAGGCTGCACTTGTTCTGGTCGCGTTCTTGCATGGTTATGTGCTTACAAGTGTCAGTGTTCTGTGCTTGCTGATAGTTAACGGCTCTGGAAAGTATGAGTAAGCCTCAAACATCAAAAGCCATCTAGACATATTATCTGGTACATCAAGGGCATTTGTTTCAATCTTGTGTGTGTGAAGGGACCATCTAAACTCATCATCACTCCATTTAGAAATACCAACAGTATTTGACCGTGAGCTGTTATGATTGTTGTGAAAACTGTGTGAGCTACAGTCAAATAAAAGAAGAATAAAAAGATGTGTGTACAGAATAGGCATTTCATTGCTTTGTTTCCAGTTCAGACTGCTGTTCAAGGCACAGGTACATCATCTTTACAATTTTCCACTAGCAAGAAACAGAAATTTGGAATTCAAGTGTCAGTGCAACAATAGTAAAAGGTATAACTGAAATACTACGGGAAGAAAAAAAAACCCAATCCTTAATTATAATTGTGTTTGACAAAAAGGAAGAAAGAAACTAGGAAAAAAGAGAGACAGGAGAAAAGTGAATATGAACCCATGGGTTTACCTGATGAACTTGGAGTCCACTGGGTCGTAGAGTGACATGAGCACCTCCGCGTCCTCACCGATCTTACACACCACATTCTTTAGAGTCACGAAGAGGGCAAACGCTGGGGTGGAGGCAAACTTTGCTTGCCTGGTCAGATCAATATTCTGCTTCTGAGACTGTCGGAGGGAAACAGAGGTATTGCATTCAACATTGGGTATTCTTCAGTAGCTTTCTGAAACATGCAGGTTGACCTCAGGCCTTTGTAGTTTGAAAAATGAGCCCAGGAGAAGATGCAAGGATCCCTGAGAGCGTATGAAGAAAGAGGTACTGTACATAGGTGTGGTTAGCAACAACGTCTATAAATCTATCATTATAATGTATTCCACACTGGAATAAAAAGCCTTTATATTCGCTTGATCTCCAGAACTGCATCTGCAGTGAAAGGTAGCATGATTGCGTGATTCCCTGGATGCCCTTCAAAAATATGCTGGGGCCACATCATTAATATTTATCACGTTGACCTGGACACTTTCTTATTACCCATGCATATGCAAGAAAGACCTCTGGATGAAAAGGTCACGTAAGATGAGACCACATAACTGCAGGGCACTTAGCGTCTGGCACTCCTACATACTGCCAACTGACATTCAGGTGAGGGATGCTACTAATACGCCAAGTAAAACAGACAGGGAATCTGGCTGAAGTTCCTGACTTTCTGAAGAAGCAGTCAAGCATCGAGTGGCCCCATTTTTCCCACTTCTAACTTAAGTTCTTACCTTGAAATGCACTTTGTCCATTTGTTTGATATTTGTATACCCTGTGTCGTTGTTACATGACAGAAGTGTAACAAGAGGTGACAGAAGCAGTGGGATTGTTGTCACATGTAAACAACCAAATCTAAATGAGGCTGCCTTTATTAATTATGAAAATAAAGCAAAATAAAGTTGGCCAGTAAAATAATGTAGCACTTTTAAAACAATACTACAGCCATGCTAAAGGCTCTGTGAGACTGTGCTTAGGCACAGCAGTGATTTAACATACTCACAGTGACAATGCTAACATGCTGATGTTTAGAACCATGTTCACCATCTTAGTTTAACGTGTTAAATACTAGCATTCTGATGTCATTTTGACCTGATGATGGTTCTAGATGAAAAGTTAGGAGATCACCAAAGTCAGTAGAATTTATCCTCTAGGGCCCTTGAATATCTATATTAAATTTCACAGAAATCCATCCAATAGTTAATACATTTCACTCTGGATTAAAGTGGTGGACCAACCAACCAACCTACACTGACATCCCAAGAGCCATATGGCTAGCATGGCTAAGAATGTTTGATATTATTGTGCATATGGATGAAGCAGACACTACAGTGGAGGAAAGATGTCTCCAATGAAGACAAATGAGAGGTCATCTCAAACAACTACAGTAGCAGTGACAACCCTTCTACCTTGCAGTGTTTTTTCCCCCAATGCAAACACTGTAACTGCACCTGTTTGACTCTGGCTGAGTTCAATCAGCCAGAAAGAACAAGATCAAGATGTGACTACATTCAGATCATGCTGTTTACCATGTTCATTCACACTGTGCACTAATGTGCTTTTACTTATCTTTGATATACTATCTGGAGACAGACCAGAGTTGCAGGTGTAAAAATGGGGTCAGGACCAGGTCCTCGCTATCTTTACCTTCTCCTCTTGAATCCGGTCCTCAATTTGTTTGGAGGCCGCCTCATGCGCTCTGAACAGGCTGATGGTGCTGGTGAGCTCTGGGTCCAGTATGTTTCCATCGTTGTCTCTGACCACCAGATCGAGATCCAAGTATCTTGTATAAAAATGGAGGAGAGTTAATGAGTGCCAGAGCCCACCAAGATGAAAACATACAATAGCATACTGTAAGAGACAAGGTAAATATTGTAAAAGTGTGGTTGCATTTGTGAAAGAGGAAACAGCACACATTAACTCTCTTTTCCTCATATAAATATTCCCTCAGCTCCACTGTTTAGTTTGAAAGCTCCCCTATTTTGTTCAACTCTTTCCTCTAAGGAGGGAGTCAGGGCAGACAAGAGCATGCTGCCAACATGCAGTCAATGCATTTCATCAGCTCATCCTTCCCTGCTTCTGCAGAGGCAAAAGCCATTTCTCTACCTGGCAAAAGGTTGAAAGTTTCATCACAGGAGCAGAATGGAGCTCCACAATTTTCATTTTCAACCGATTTTCTAGGTTCACTGCAGACACAGCAAGACCTGTCATTTCATGATGGAATATAGTACGGTTTGCTGAAGCTAAATCCCTCCAGTTTGTCCTCAAGCTAAGTGATGACCTGTCATTTTCTATTGACTGACACTGCTGACCTATTCCAACAAGAGTCATTTTTATCGGATAGATATGAGGATAAAGGGATATAAGCTGTGGGGAGGGAAGGACAAGGCTGAAAGCCTCTAAAGACCGGATCCTCACTTG
Source organism: Macquaria ambigua (assembly GCA_008360985.2). Classification (NCBI taxonomy): domain Eukaryota; kingdom Metazoa; phylum Chordata; class Actinopteri; order Centrarchiformes; family Percichthyidae; genus Macquaria; species Macquaria ambigua. The sequence goes on from VMKM01000048.1 coordinate 792,035, forward strand.
TTGCCGTAGTCTATTTTGGAGGTGACTCTCTGTTTGAGCTCGGTGAGCTCGTCCTGCGGGAGGGTGCCGGACAGGATCTGGGAACGCCATTCGATGAGGTCGTAGATCATGTCACGGACAGAGTTGAACATCTCACGCTTGTCTCCCTGTGGAAACAGACAGATGAACATGTGCACAGCTTAGACACAGGAGGACATTTAGAGCCTTCAAGTGCTCTGGTGTCTGAACTGTTGACTGGAAAAAGGACTTCACTCTGGTAGGTCAGACATCTCATTAGCAGCAGGTACAGGACAGTGTAGGTGAACAACGCTCTTCATTGTTAATAGCAGATGCAATTACCTTAGGCCAAACTCAACAAAATATTTTGTGAAAAGAAAAAAACCCATTCAAAACGAGCCTCACCAATACTGAATTTTTAAGGCTTATACTTTTGAATGTAATGTAAATTTTTAGTATTGACTAATACTTTACATCTGTTAAGATCTGCAGAAAGGAACGCTTTATAAACTTAATTACCAAAGACAACAAAATCTTACTAATAATTATATCATTATAAATAGTAAAAACTGATAACAAAATATATTTCTCACATTTAGAAAAACAAGGGTCAAATATAGATAAATTATTATTATACTTAAAAATGCAGCCTATAAAACATTAACAGACAACTTCTTAAAATGTTACATATATGGCAACACATAAGCCAATACTGATATATCTGTAATAAGCTCATATACTGTAAATGCTCTGCCACCTGATAAGCCCATTGACCTAGTGTTTGTTTGCCCTCTAACATCCATACATTGTATTATGTCCCAAAAAAACATATCTGACATGAATGTGTGTACAGGCTTGCTTACCACATATAAGTCCCTCCATATTGTAGCCCACTCCCGCAGTGTGGTGGTAACCTCCTGAACCAGGGGCAGCTCAGTGGGAATGACCGTCTCCTTTTGCCTGCAGTGAGTGAACAAATTTGATATAGTAATTCTGTGCCCTTTCTGCCCTTTCCTCTCCACACTGAGACACCAGCAGTATTAAACATGTTGCCTGTTATCCAAGTAAATTCATATTTTTTTCACTGCTTTGTTCAAATCCTTTAGTCGTAATTCTATGAAGAAAAAAAAAATCAGTTCCTCAAGGTTCTCAGTTGAATTCAAGGACTTTGAAGTTCGGGGTTTATCTTTTTTGTGTTGTGCAAGCAAAATCAAAGAAGACAGATCAAGACAAAACAGTGCCACAAGTTGTGCAACAACACACACACGTCACGTCGTATCAAGTGCAGATCTTTCCACCGAAACATCCTCAGAGCCCAACAAGTTTCTCAGTAGGTCAGAATATAAGTTGGGAGGACAAACTTCTCATCTATTTGTTTCCTATTTGATTTGTGTTGCTGTCCTCACCTCAATGCATCTTTAGGAAAAAAAAATTCTAATCGCAATGTTTATCCTCAGACATGATAATAATAATAATAATAATAATAATTAAATAATCTTACATACAAATGCAACGAAAGTAAAAGCAATATTCTTGCTTGTGAAAAAATCTCATACATTTACATGTCATTCAAAAGCGGAAGTGGAGAAGTACTAACCCACTGCCCTCGACTGTGGCTTCTTTCAGGTGTATGTAGCAAGCAGGAAATATGCCCTAGAAGAGGAAGAGATCACAATGCAAACCGCATTAAGGTACAACTGGGACAGAAGTCGAACAGCTGAAAAACTGAACCTCTTAGTCACGGATATGAGAGTGCAAATCCTTTGTTTACTGGCCACTCACCTTTTTGGATTTTCTCCTCAGCCTATGCCCTCTGTACCAGTCTAATGGAGAACAGAATCAAGTTAAATGTAAGCTGCTTTTCCCATACATAGTACACAAGAGGAATAAAAACACTCAATAAAACCTTGGCTAAAGTAAAATTTTTAACATGGATAACTGTTCTATTAATCAAGTTACGATAAAGAATGACGTTAAAGTTGAAAGTAACGACACTGTGAATATAACACACCTTCCTCAATGAAAGACCAGCAGACAAAGTGAAGAGTGGAACACGCCATCATAATCATTATTGCTGATATATCATCTTATTGAACACATGTACAAAGATTTGACAAAACAAAAGAGGTACTAGTGATGACAGGAAAATAATGTCCGACTTTGGCGTGTCAGCTCTGATCACGCGTGTCATCAGTAAGCCTGCTCTCACCTTCATATGTCTCAAGTATGTGCACTGTGTCTCCAATCTGCAGCGACAGCTCCTCCTCTCCCCGGGCATCATAGTTATAGATTGCTGGAGAAAGATGAGAGAGGACAATATAAGAGGAGGAGATATTACAGGAGGAGGAAAAAGGCAATAAAGCGTTTGGCTCCCTTGTGGCGCTAATTGTGTGCCATTGCGATGTGTAGTAGAGGCATCACACATCCACAGGATGTCCACCCACACAGTCTGACACAGTGATGGTTGGGCCTGGCACCATCAACGCTGTAATATCAACACATTTCTGCCACCCACTGAAAAGAAACCAATAATGATGGAGGACGCCAAAACAGCAATAATGCCGGTGGAAAACAGATTTGCTCGGAATTACAGGGCGGAGACAAAGAGATAATAAAATATTGCGGTCTTCCTGATTTTCTTAGGTGTTCTCAGACAAAACAAACAGGTGACATGAAGACGCTTGTGTAGTTCTCTAGTCAACACTACAAAAGCAGATTGTTTTTGGATGCTAAATGAACAGGGATCAATAAAGCACATTACAGGTGCTCCTAAAATTGGTTGGTAAATCACCACCAACATGTTCTGGCCAGTTAAGTTTTCATCCACAGCATAACAACTCATTTAAGTGTAATGAATACAATTCAACAACTACAGAGAAAACCAAAGCCTAAAATATTTTGTTTTTAAACTTTAAAACCAAAGCCCCATTCAAAAGGATTCATGTATATAGTCCATAATATAAGTGGATAACTGTGGATACATCAGACACATTTTTTGCCGTATTTCATGAAAAAAAAAGCTAAAAAAAAAAAAAAAAGAAAGAAAAACAATCTCTCTCTTGCAGTATTTTGAAAACCTTCAACATTCCTGCATCTGCTCCAAAAACAAATTACTCATTCTTTGGGCCAAACTTTTTCACCAAATTTAAACACAATCTGTTAACAAGTATCTGTAATATCCTACGAGCAAACAAACAAACAGAGGAAACAAATGGGGCAGAAAACATAAATCTCCTTGGCAAAATCAGTAATCAATGCTGCAGAAAAAAAATTATTTTACACTCAATAAAGACGTGTGTGGACTACATGTTAGTGTAGATGTACCAATACAATGCAGGCTGTTCTCTCTGATTCACCAGCCAATATTCACACAGCACCTCACATCTTTTGTCAGAGCCCCATCAACATGTCAAGGTCACGTTATAACGTCAATAAAATCCTGACTGGTGACACTTGTTCTCTCATTCAGTGAGAGATTAACAACATGTCGCTGTCAAACCAGCCATGACCGACACCTGTCTTTGAGGAATTCGACAAGGGCCCACACACACACACACACACACACACACACACACACACGAGTGCACAAAAAAACCTATACCAAACCTATACACTGACAGCATGACAGGTGGCTGTGTTGAGAGGACACATGCAGGGAGAAATGACACAAGTGTGCGTCTGTGTGTGTGTGTGTGTGTGTGTGTGTATGCGTGTCCTGCTGAGGGAATGCACGCAGGGCCGCTTCAACAGAGGTTTCCAGAGGTGAATGATGGCTTAATTAAAAAAGGCCCCCGCCGCAGGCACTGGAGCCTTCCCAGCATGCTGATGGTACATCAAGTGAATCGAGCGTTTTCTCCCACAATCACCTGCCATCAGAGGAGACGATTATATTTCATTACCATATCAGGTGGCACACGGTAATGTTTTTTTTTTTGTTACCATTTAGCTCTTAAGCTGTTTTGGTGGACAATTATCGAGAACAGAGCATTTTTGTTTTTGTCACTTTTGCTACTGGGGTGAAATCGTTTTATGTATTCTACTCCCACACGGGACTCTTTCCTGTCACAGATCATCTGAAAGTAAGTGAAGTCAACTTTTTTTAGTTCTACTTTGTGTGTTTTGTTTTTTTAACTACTGGTCAGACAAAGTAAGTCCCCAGTATTTGCTATTATTATTCATTCTACCAAATAATTAATCAATTCACTGAAAAAATAACCACCAGATTATTTGGATTTCTGATTCTGTACAGGGCAAAGAACATAAAAAAAAAGAATAAAGCAGTGACTTATGTCACTTCACAGTTACAAAGGCTGCTCTGATTACAGAGAATTCCAATTAGCAGTACAGTATGTGTCAGCTGTAAGAGGTCGGACAGTCTTGTACAACTGTATAATTGAGTTAAAGGCAACATAAGGCAACTTATTAAAAAAGGTACAAAGAGGCAACAGAGGCACTAGCTGAATGACTGGTCCAGCACTTGCAAATGCGGTGAAAAGGTTTGTAATTTAGCAAGAGGAACTGTCTCAAAAATAATGACAACATATGCAAAACACAAGTGGGAAGACTGGTCAGTGGTCAAGTAGACCCTCACCGACACTGACTTAGAGACATTTCATGGGATGATTGCTTAACACCACCACAGAGCCTTAAAAAGTACTGTGCAGTTATACAATACCTCTGACAGCCTCTGACAGTGTGTACCCGATGTTCGTTCAGCATGTACAGCACAAGCCAGGCAGCCAACCACTTCACCATTTAGTGGAGGGCATGAAATGCCATGTGTGGCCTGTTTCATTCAGCCCTGTGTTGTTTTGTCATCAAAGTGTATGTGCATATACACGTGCATGTCCACAATGCAATTTGCGATCCCCAGAACAATCCAACAAGCCCAGCGAATCCACCAGAACACGAGCCATGAGCTGACAATGGAACAAAGACCCCAGGAAATGAATTCAGTGGTACCACGCTGGGATACAAAAGGTACCTACAGGGGGAGAATACAACAAAACAATCAAAAGGGAGGTGGGATTAATCTGTGTGCAGCCATCAGAGAGCAGCCTAGTCTCTGGACAGCGGTGTGCACTCAATTAAACCATCATTAAAAAGTAGCCAGAAAAGCCTGTAAAGCCATCAACTGCTGCATCTGTGTTGTTTGTTTGGAACTGGGTCACAGGTCCAGCTGATTCAGCATGTTATCTAAACGGCAGGTGCTGAGAGGGAACATCCCAAACAAACAGCTCTGATAGAGACATAAAGCTTCATATTTCATCAGAAAATGAAAAACTGCCCCTGTGATCACTGCCAATGAGACTAGGTCTCATAACAAACAAATGGGAGCTCAGAGAAGCGGGGACGATTCTCACTGGGCAAGAGGTGCAATCACAAAATGAACACAACCGACACCCTGGGAAGATGCTGAGCAAATGACCCCCATCAAACACAACCTTGACATGTGAGGCAGTGATGGTGCAATTTAACACAGGAACCAAAGTGAGTCTTGTCACGTGGGGGTTGAATGACAGCTCTGATTACTCATAAACCTGTATTTGCATACCCAAGAGTAAACTGATGTCAATTCGGAAGCAGTGAGGGAGAGAAAACCCATCAGGAAGAAGAAGATGAAGAGGATGAGGAAGTGGACCATATTCTCCCTGGAGTATGGCATGCAAATGATTTTCTGGAAACGTGATAAACAGTAGCATCATTTGCCGGGGGCTCATTACCATACATAACCTCTTGCATAAGTCTGTGCAAACTCAGAACATTATCATCAGAGGGAACGAGTGAGGAATCAGATTACAGACACTTAGCCGCCGCACGTCTACGCCCTCACCACAATTATAAGCAGCCTCATCTAAACACTGGACTGATTGTAATTCTACACTTCGGGCTCACTAATAACCTGCACTAATCCACGCAGAGTATAACATATCATTACACTCAGATGAGAATACAGTATGCTGATGAAGGAGGGGTGGGAAAAAAGGAGGAAAGAGAAGTGCATAGAAAAAGCTCAGTGGAAAGAAACTGAAGCTCTTGATGTTTTGTATGAAGTCCCCGTGGGCTGCAAGCCCGCAGAGAGAGCTAGCCAGGAACTCCCAGACGAGAGGATTCTTCAGGAGGAAAAGGCAGAATGGAGCAATCACATACGAGAGAAAGAATTGTGCGACTGTGTAACACACTGAGCAAGGAATAGGAATTTAATACAGTGCGTAACTTGAATGAGGAGTTCAATAAGCACACCGCAGAACGCCCTTTACCAGACAGCAGGATTGAATAGAGATTATTACACTCTGGCTGCACTATGGGTCTCCAAGGCAAGACGGAGGAGTCAGCAAAGAGGGGTTACACACACACACAGAGCACATACTGTATCCTCTAAAGGATATATCTGTAAATGACTAACCCAGACTGACTGACTGACGGAAGAGAGCTGCATGTAAAATCATATACCTCTTACTACTTTAGAGCATGAGACCAAATGACTATATTATACATTTGAACACATAAACCTAATGTATCTCAAGTACAAGATTCAACAGGGAGCTCATTCATTTTGAAGCATCGCCTCACCTCAGTACACAGTGGTTTAAATTCAACTTTCTAGAGGGAAGACAGTCATATCCAGACCATGCATCATATAGGGCTCAATTTTGAAAATTTGTCTTTTGAGACTGGTACTGTGATAGTGAAGATGCTACTATTTTTTCCCACCTATGTCACAATTACCTCAGTGTTTTCAAGGGCAAATACTATAAATTCCTATATGGGGTTCGATTTGGCTTCATGTCCAACATTTACATGCAAAGTGTTTTTAAATGAGCCTTTTGAGGCTATGATGCTTTAGAGGACATGAGTGGAGTACGAAACAAGCATACCCTTGTCTGACACCACCCTGGTGAAGTCATTTGTATGGGACAAATGTGAGCTGAGTGAGGCGCTGTTGCAGGTGTTTACTGTGTTCTCCTGATGAGCCCTGCTGGTGGTGAGACGAGGCTGGCTGCGGCGAGCTCTGCTGCAGAGCTGACGGGTATTCTTCAGGGATCTGCTAAGTGCTGTTAGGATAACGGGAGGAACATCGGCCAGGGGGGGGCAGAAGGACCTGGTGTTTCTACTGCATCTCCGCACTGTCTGCGGACTCTAACTAACTCCTCTGTCGGACTCCCTTACCACTGACAATGATGCACACTAAAAAAAGCAATGTTTCTGAAGTAGGGTTCAAAAGCATTGTATCAAATCTGAATATCAAATTGGAATCCTTAACAAATCTATTTAGGTTTAGCTTTTAAAAACTCTGTCCTGAGGAGGTTTCTTGTAAACAGACAAAAGTTATGTTTACATTCAGTGTTACTGACAAAAACTCATTGTGTGTATCCTTGAGGTATAACAAATGCGTTGAATGCATTTCCTTCCTCATAAAACATTTGCAAAGCCAATTTTTTTTTTAATATTTTAAATCCTGTATTGTTTTCATCTATGTTCACTAGCTTGCAGTCTTCTTCTTTCCTGCCTTTGTATTTCTTGGCGTGTTCCCGCCACCTGTCGACCAGTGGAATAATGTCGAACCATTGGTTCCCATGACAGTTTCCAAGGAGTCTTCAGACGTCTTGTTTTGTCTGACCAAATGATATGAAACAGAAAAGCTGGATCCATATGATTGGCAGTTCACCTTGATAAATGATTCAAACGATTGTTAACAAACTTATTGACGATTTTATCCATTGACTAATCAATTTATTGTTTCAGCAATAATCCCAACTAGGGCTGCAACTAATAATTATTTTCATCATCAATTAATCTGCTGATTATTTTCTCAATTAACTGATAAATCGTTTTGTCTATAAAAAGTCAGAAAATAATGAAAAATGCCTGTTTTTATTTCCCCAAGGTGTTATCTTCATATGCCTTGTTTGGTCCAAAAAGATATTCAGTTTACCACTGTATCCTCACATTCAAGAAGGTGTAACCAATGTGTGCGATTATTCAGTTATCAACAGACGTAGTTGCCGATTCATTTTCTGTCCATCGACTAATGGAGTAATAGTTTCAGCATTAATCCCAACCCATTCTGACATGGGTGATACTTACCACCCCCTAGAAACACATATAAACCTGTGTGTGTGTAAGTGTTTCAAGGCTGCCGATTCAAGTGTGAACAAACCTGTTAGTCGGAGAAAATTGTATGAATAAAAATCCACAGCTCACAATAACACTCAGGTGTTATAGTTGACAAGGCAACATTGCAATCTACTAATAATGCTGAGAGCACTATGGTAGGCTTGTGGTCTATGATGCAAAACTCATAAGAATCTGATTGTTTAAGGGAGTCTACGGACATTTCAAGGACTGGGAAATTACAGTAATTCCCATTTCCTTAATTATTTTCTACTCTTAAGAAATGAAGATCATTTCAAACACTGTAAAAGAAATAAAAGCCTCTAAGTATGCCATTAAAATACACGGCAATGTTGTCCGCTGGGGTTTGGCTGAGATATTGCAATGTTATTGTTATAATATTAGGCAGCGGCATGCACAGTGAGAGCGGACAATCAACTATACAGTACAGCTTGTTTGTAACACTCAGATGGAGAAAGAGCTTTGTCAGTGACGTACAAGGCGGGGGAAACATGATAATTAATTTCAAGTCCCTCTCTAATAGAGTTTAATAAGAGGTTTAGGCGTTCAGACGGAAGCCTGATGGTTCTAATTTAGAAGCAAAGGCAGACACTGAACCCGGGATTGTGAAATACCAACAAAATCAGCCTTTTTCCTCTTAAACCAATTATACACAACAGCCTTTTAGCTTTATCTGCAGTTGGAAAGTGGAGATAATGCTATTGTAATTAACCTGAAATTAATACGACTGCAGCTGAGCTGGGAAAGAGGAAAGCCCCAGGTCTCTCTCTCTCTCGCTCGCTCACTAGTAGGACCAGTTTTCTCCTCCCTCTGACTGGAAATGAGCAAGAAATGCCACTTGAGATATTACTGTATTACAATAGATGGGGCCCTTCCAGTAGGCCAGAAGGAAATACTGATGCTTTTCATGACTACAGGAAGATTAACAATAGCTCATTAAAAAAAACAATAAGGTAAACAGAGAAACAGAACACTGTAAAAATGTAAGAGTGTACAGCAGAGAAAGTGGGCGGGTTTGGGCATGAAAAGAGAAGGTGAAGCAGGTGGAGAAAACTACAACGTGCCAGATCTAGATGCCAACAGCAGTAATACCTTTTGGCAGAACTTCCTGCATTGCGCCTGGCTCCAACACAAGCCTCGGGGTACAATCTTAACGCAGGCCGATAACTCAGCTTCCATTGCCTCTGCAGAGCCTTTAATTGAAAATCATCTCCCCAATACAACAGGGAGAGCGAGCAGAACCTGGCTCATTACAGAGCACTGAGCAAAGCTTTTCACGCAGAGTTTCGCACACAGTGGTCTCTGGTGTTATTTGTGGTGGTACACGAGTGTCTGCACTGGCTCTGCAAAGCAAACCTGTCTGCAATTTGCACACACATCTCACGAGCTTTAGAATGAATGCTTTGAAACACTTTATATATGACTCATCAATTCAACAGGAAAATCATTTAAAATCATTTTGATAATAAAATTTAAAACTTGGGTGCAAGTTTTACATTACATGTTTTCAACCATTGTGGTTGGATTTATTCCACCTATACACCGATACACAGCATGGGGAAGTAAATTGGCAGAATCCACACAGATTAGCCTTTTGCACAGCAAGAAGCAGCTAATTATTTCCTGCCCTGTGTTACATCTCTTGTGATACGAATGCTAATGAGTGCATAATTACCTTCAAATATTTGAAGAAACTCTGCAATTGACTCAGCAAGTTTACTTTCAAATCTCTTCGGTGGCACTTTGCCAAAAATGTCACACTGAATGACGTATATGACACTGTACTTGACCTTCATCAGATGTTATCTGCTGCATCTAGCCTTGCAAGTAGAGCAAAACAGACATATGCAACAAGAAAAGCCTAGGACCTGTTATTTATAATCATAAGGCTGAGGTTGTGTTCTACTGAAGCAGAAGTCACACTGTCAGCGATGAGAGAGCAGCATTGCATCAGTACTCTGAAATGTCCTACAGAAAAGAAGAAGGTCGGGAAGATCAGTAACGATGTCAGGAAAGGTTGCCTGCAGTCACCCACTGCTTCTGACTGCTAACATCAAACTGTCAAACAGTCTTAAAAGCACAGACAGGCATTCTTGCGCAGCGGGGAACATTCAAAAGACAACTGGTGGATGAGCAGATACAGCAGAGAGCACTAACACTTATCTCCAATTTAGCTCAAGAACATATTTCTTAATATTAGCTAAGCTAAGGTGTGCATGATCTACTTCGGATCATGCACACCTCTACAATGTTCTGTGTTCAATTGCTGGAATGGATGAAGGCAATTAACTTCCGGGTATAATCCAATGAACCTCTTCGCCACCCACGGCAACTGGTTTAGTCACCCAGAGAAAACAAAGATCCAACAATTCATTTGGCCTTAATATCCTGAGCTGCTGAAATGAACTACCACTCTGCCCTCCCCGTGATTGCAAAGAAGTGAAAGTACCTTTTGAAAGAGCATGCACACAGTGTACCAGCCACTGACAACATCATCATTTGGCCTTTTGAAATACATCTTCGATAAGTGGACCTTGGGCTCACTACAGTACCAAAGCTGGGTAGTGTGAATCTGATTTGAAGGTATAAAAAACTGCAATTGGACAAATCATTTCCTCAAAATTCCTACCTTCAACATTATTATCACCTTTACCACCCCATCAATTGTTTCATTTAACAACTTAATTGGAGCAGCACAGGCCAGACCTGAGCTCTCAGAAACTATCTGAGGTCTGCAGCACAACCCAACACTATGCATCTGATGATGTATTTATAGGACAGGTTCTTCTGTTGCCACGAGCCTTATTTAGTTGGTTGCTTTCAGTATCTCATAGGTACCAAGGCTGCTCAAAGGTAGGGCTTGTGGTTTCACAAATGACTGTGGGAGATATTTTTAACCATTACTTCTGAAACATGCAAAAGCATTGTTCTGGTAATCAAGTTTAGCATGTGCAGAAACCCTCCTTCAGTTACCAGATGTAAGGGCCAGAATCATGGTCCATATACAGTATGAAATACAGAACACACCTAAATATAGCATTTCAAATAAAGTTTGCACAGAATGAAGTTTTTAACAATTATCTTGCAACTCTTTCAATGTGATAGATTTCACCCTCAGGATTTCTGGCGTCGTTTCAATCACCACGACACCACCTACCTATTTTGGCAGACACACTCGGATCACACCGAGCATACTGGCATTTGTACCCAGCTCCATATTCAACACATCAAATGTGATTTCAAGTATACCAGAACCTTAACGTAACTGTCACTATCAATACGAATGAAGCTCAAAGTAAGTCTGCAAAATAGTGCACAAGCTACCAGTTCAGTAGAGCTGAAATGATAAGTCCATTGACAGAAAAATAATCTTCAACTGTTGATAAGTGATTGGTCATTTTAGTCATTGCTCATTGTTTTCTTTGTCTTATGTGATAAAAAACTGACTATCTTTGGGTTTTGGTCGGACGAAACAAGACATTTGAAGAGGACACCTTGGGCTTTAGAAAATTGTGATGGACATTTTCCACTATTTTCTGACATTTTATAGATCAATCAAGAAAGCAATCGGCAGACTTATCGTAGCTGCCGGATATGTGTATCACTTTAATTGGCCTAGCTGTACCAACATACACAGGAAAATACAGAACAGGGCTCAAGTTTTTAAGTTCAGAAAATGTGATGGCCAGATGAAAATTCATTTCATGTCTCCATGATCTCGGTCTTCTTTTTTTAAACAAAAGGAGACTGAGGTGTCAGATACAGCAGCGAGACAACTTCATCTAAATCCCTAAAGGTTGATCGCTGAGTAGAGCTGCCACTCACTGAAACCCAAAACTGCCTCCAGGGCCCACCAACAGCCGAGCTGCAAGGCTCTGACTTTATCAAGTATTTAGCCAGACACACAAACATACACACACAAACACACACACACACACACAAGGCCATTTCATCAAATGCCAGCTGTACTGAAAGGCTGTCTCTTGCTGCACGTGGCAATCCCAAGCCCGTCTGCGACCACAATCAATGACTGACAACTCCATTACAAGTCCCCAAACAACCCACGGGACATTTTAAAGGTGACAAATGCAACATTAATATGGACTGCAGCTGATATTAATGTTGACATTTTTATAACCTGAATAGCCTCAGAGTTGTTGAGCCCTATGATTTCTGCTATGCATGAATCTCAGCATCTGGGATTAGAAGACGCAAAACCAATACAGTATAATGACTGAAAAACATAACTCTAGGGAGGTTTACTTAGGCAAAATAAATATGTTGAGTGGAGAACGTGTTCCAGCTTATGGGACTTTAATAACAGCTTGTATGTTGATGCCGTTGGCACTCGTCTTTTAAGTTATGCACAACCCCGAGTCATACCTACCAACAGCGTACAGCCATACTCTGTCTCCTGAGGTACTTGGGAAGTGAGTTTTCCCAGGGAGCCGGTCCTGTTAGCCCCTGCTTGACCCACAGAAACAGACAGGTCGTCCAGTGTCGGCTCACCCACTGGCAGCCTGGCACAGCCTCAGCTCAGCTGCAAGCTCATCACTCTGATAGAATAAAGCCTCGGCCAGAGCGGTCAGCTAGATGTTGTTAAGAATACTCAATACAGACTGAGTTAAACTCTTATATTCACTGCCAATTCTTTTTGTTCCCAGACATTAAACTTTGTTTCCACACAGCAATTGCACTGCTGGCTCTTCCTGCAGTGTTTTATACCGCCTCTGCAAACATCATAATCAATTCATACATTTTTATGAAATATAACATTAACTGTCAGGGGAAAAGAGGTGCTATTTCACGTAACATAGCGTGGCTATTGGTCAGGCTATCTAATAATTAAACTGATCACGAGACGAGATACGTCAGGATCAGTGTAGCTTACCACCTTGGCTAAACAATTTCCTGCTGGAAACGCTGTCTAGATTGTGAGTTTAGTTCAATCAGAGCAGATTTCTAGTTTTATTTTCCAAGTGATTCCTTTTTTTTTTTTTTTTTTTTTCCCTTCGTAACTCCTTTCACTCCTGCTGGCAACCCTGATTGAATGATCACTCCACTTACTCCTTCGGATTGGATTCTGATAAAGGCGCTCAAATTACCGTGGCTAAAAATGTATTGTTCCTATCCCACCCTAATAAAGGTTGTTTTTCTTTTTTACTTTGTCATAGAGGAAAAGTGCTTTGTCTTTCTCTGGAATTACATATTTGTGCCGGTAGTCATTTTGTCGCAGAAGGCTCAATTCATTTTAGATGAAACTCTTTATATGTTAAACTATGCTGAGGTTTATTAATATGAACCAACGACTTCATATAACCACATTAACTGCCTGCCTGATACAATATGACAGTTTCTCATATATTAATTTCATCCAGCTGAATCTAAATTATGTAATAACACACTTCTACATCAGTGACCTTTGTTTCACGTTGACGTGTTACACACCATTAGCCATCTGTCAAGCCAGCAAAAGCAGCACAGCAGGACTCCTTTCAGACGATGCACTAGCTGCTTGGCATGTCCACAATCAATACTGAGGGTAGCGCAGACCGCCTGCCCGGGTAGCCGAGCAATAGAAACAACCCACATCAGTCACTCACACATGCAGCGTCATCATACACGATCAACCCAGATGTGTGCTTCCCTCTTCATGTCATGTCAAATTGTGTCACTGTCTGTCACCGTCTACAAAGACAAGCAACTACTAGTCTTTTAATAGTTTACCTAAAGGAAGTGAAATCATTTTTTTCGTATCATCCGAACATAAGGAAATGTTTGCTCTTAAGAGCACTACATAAACCACATATTTCTATGATGCAGATAAACATCTTGTAGAAAAACATGTAGGCTACATACTGATAACATTTGTCAGCACCAACCAGCCTCTCCAGTAAGTTACAGTAAAAACAAAAAGAGCTGAGACCAAGGATGAGGACACAAAGTCCTTACACAGCGTGCAAACAGTGATTCACAGGACGTTGACTAATTTCTGATTCATAACATTACATTTTTAGCGCTCGCCAGATTTACTTGTTCTCCGTCACTGAAGCAGCTCCACGTTTTGTTGTAAAAAAAAAAAAAAGGTTAAACATTCTAGCTTCATAAAAACTATGGTTACAAATACTGGCCAAACTGCACTATAATTAGTAGTTATGAGATAAATCAAATTTTCACCTGTGTAAATCCAAGGTTAACTTGTTCACAACCGCTTCAGTCTATTTTTCGGCACCTCTCACCTCAACCTTTCAGATGACAGCGACACTTAAACAAGATGTAGAAGTGTTCCAGCTTTGTCTCAGTGGTGAGCCAGGAAGGAATAGTGCGGAACCACTTAGCTATGCACTGATTAAATAGGCCAGCTGTCATTTGTCTTAGCCACCATCTCACAGCAAGCCATTGGGAGCTGTACTATTAGAATTGTCTCACCAAGCAGCGCGGCCCATAGTTAATATATAATTCCCTTTCAGAATGAATAATAGCAAAGTCATACTGACCTCCAAAGAGAGAAGAGGAGGAGGATGGCCAAAGTTTTGACTAAGACTAAGAGACGGTGTCTAATGAATGCAGAGACAATGAAGAGTAAATGATCAATGCATTTGAGTCTCTACATTTTTTTGGTGCAAAAAGCTTAGCATACTCATATCATATCATATACCAAAAGTAACCCAATCATAAGGTTGTAATTGGCACCTGACATGTGACAGTGCATATAAAGTCACAAATCAAATTTTGCAGATGTTCATGCAGAGCTTGCTGACGTTTGGTTTACAGATCTATAGGGCAGCTCAATAACTGCAGCACAGTTGTATTAAAAACTCGAGCAGGATGCGGTCCCAGGTGGAGGGTGTATTCAGCATTCTGCACGCCGACAGAAACAAACAATCCCAACACTGTGATGATGCACAAACTCATAAAATTGGAAATAATGGTGTTAGCTTAGTACTCGGGCTCCAGGTGATCGCTCATGAGAGTTGCACACTTCTCACAGTCAGCGCTTAATAAAAACACTTGTTACCAAACATAAACCACACACATATTGGTCACCACACCAAAAGAAGGAAAAAAAAAAAAAAAAAAAAATATCACACTTTAGCTCTGTGCATCCTTTAATTGTTTCACCTCCCTCTGCTGCAAAACACAAGCAATTTCTGTTTGTAGGTTTATTTATGAGCAAAGGTTGCCGGGCTGATCATAAACACCACCTAGCTGTAACACACACCAAATAAAGATGAAACTGTTTGTTACCCTCCTGAAGAGGAAAAAAAAAAAAATCACATCTCTTCTGCTTGTCTCCACCCAGCCTCTCCTTCCTTCTCCTGGCTCCTTCCTATTAATCAGCTGCTTTATTTCACTCTAATAAAAGCACTCCGTCTCCAATTCTGTCAGCTCAGCTTTTTTTCTTGGACAAAGTTTAAACATAGGCAGAGAGAAATCCGGTGCCTTGTTCTAAAACGGTGTAGTTAATATTGTTGAATGCTTTGTTATGTCAGAATTAATAGCGGCGATATCTGGCAGGGGAGTGCAGCGATGACAAGAGTCACACTTTTTCCCTTTTAATATTTATTGTGCCTTAAACAGACACGAGACAAGGCCTTTTCTGAATTAAATGCAATGAAAATAGCTCCTCGCATATAAAACCAAGAAGTAAACTGATAAAAAGGTAATGACTCAAATTTCACTCTGCCATATTTTACAACAAATTGCTTCAGCCCAGGCTATAAGAGAAGGGTAAAATACGAGGCAGGGAGTTTAAAACACATGGTTAGAATTTATGTAGTAACCGAGAGTGTGTTTTAATTGCAACCATATTTGTTAGCTTACTGCACTTGTGGGTGGGAGATGGTTTTCTTGGGTGCAGGGCGGGGGTTTCACAAATTACTTACGGGGCCTCAGTCAAGAGATGGAGCGTCTGCGTCTCTATTTTCTGCTCCCAATGTGTCACTCACCGCTAACCTGTTCCAAATGAGAGCCGTCTAGGGTTGTCAGTCCCATTGGCCTACAGTCTGCCACACACCAGTTTAAAAATATGAATCATAGCCACACCAGAGCTAACGTTCAGAGCTCAGGGTGTACATATATACGTGTGTGTGTGTCCAATTGTCGTCTTAGATAAGCTGCCAGTTTGCGATCTGACCTACAGGAAGCAGCATTTCCTTACTGCCCAAACCTGCAACTGCAAGCTGGGAAAAAAAGTAAACGTCCAAATGTATTCTGAACAATCATAGCATTTTCTATGTTCTAAGCTGGTATTATGTTAGAGTACTTCACGCTAAATTACAAAGGGAGAGGAGCTGAAGGGTGGAAAACATTTCTCATGACAGCACATGCTTTCAAGGGTAATTTGTGCTTAAGTCTCGACAGCGATGTGTAGATCCAGTAAATAGTCCTGTTGCTTAGTGTTCCCCTGGTTTGCTTTCTAGAACAACAACCCTCTCTGAAGCCTCTCTTAAGGAACAGCAACATCCTGATGAAACAGAATTAATGAGACAACACTTGAAATTAGCATCAAAAAGTATTTCTGGTTAATTCATCACAGAACCGGGAGACGCTAAAAAACACTTCCCCGAGGCCCTGTTAAATCACTTTTGAGATGCCACAAGAATAACTAGGCTTCAGAACTCCTGATCCCTTTGATTTATGCCGGGCTGGTTGGCATTTGACAAGAAAAGAACTGTGTAATGAAATTAGCTCAAGGTCAAGAGAGATATGATTTTAACAGTTCTTTGACGAATGGATCGCCTTACTTCTCTTTTATGATATGAACACGGGTCAAAGACTGAAGTCATGCCCTGAGCCCAAAACCTCAACTTGCATTTAAAAATAGGCAATAATTCTTTCTGCGTGTGACTGCCTCATGAATGCCGATGAAATCTATCAATTCACCAGATCAGCTGAGTTAAATCCAGGCTGATAGGCAGCATTCTGAACATGCCAGTGGAACTGAAGACATTGTTTGGAGGAGCTAATGCCTCGGGGCAGTGGTTAGTTACCCTTAGAAACAATGAAAAAAAAGCAATAAAGTTTGTTGCCTCTGGTAGGATAAGGGGGATTCCAGATGCATTAAGAACAAAAATTAAGTCAAGCTGCTCACGTTCCAAATTTAGTTCAAGGGGAACAAGTTTTGCAACACCTACTAACTAAAGCTGTAAAATAAAAGCAATGAAGTAAAAAGTATTTGGCTCTGAAATGTAGTGAAGTAGAAGTATAAAGAAGCATAAAATGGAAACACTCATGAAAAGTACAAGTACATCAAAATTGTACTTAGTTTTCTAGTAGTGCTATGGAGCTGTTTTACTATAAGCAGGTCCCTGTTTTGTTTCCTCATTCTTCACTACAGCTAGGGCGGGGCAGTATTGTCAAAATCAAATATGATGATTTTTTTATTAAATACTTTATTAATGTATATTGATATACAAGTAACATTCCTTCAGGGGTAATAACTATTGGTGATTTGAGAATATTTGAGAGATACATGCAAGAAATTACTCGCAAATTACTTAAAATGCATTATATCGTCTATTCAGTGTTCATTTCACCCAGGCAGAAGAGCTTAAAAATGTGCAAAACAACTGCAGTATAATACAGCTTTTAAGACCAGGAAAACACTAATCCCAGTTACAACATGACTGAAACGATGAGTTGATTGATGGAAAATTTTAATGATTGTTGTATGTGAGGATTTTCTCTGTTTTGTATCAGTGTAAATTAAAACTTCTGTGCCTCTGTCTAGTCTAGTATTATGTCAGTTTATTTGTAGACTAAACAATTAATAGATTAATCTAAAAAATAGACTGATTAATCCATAATGACAATCATTTATAGTATATACAGCCCTAATCATGATGTCATGATAAAATCAAAGATGATAGCTAGTCTTATGTCACAACATTGATAATATATTACCCAATTCTGACTAAAACCATTCACTGAGGAGCTCGTCTGATCTTGCTGAAGCTGGTGAGGTCTTTGGTTGCCACATAGTGGCCTCGTAACACCCAGCAGAGAGCTACACAACACAGCAAAGGTAAAGAAGAGACAACCAAAAGCATGCATTTTTCACCGATTTGTGAGAGTTTTTTCAGTTATTACTGTGACACAAATCTAATATGGTTTTATTTCCAACATTGGCTGTTGTGTTTGAGCTAGCTACTGTGCAAAGCCTTGATTACATACTCATCCAAATACTGTAAAGTTAATCTGCTGGTATGATAACAAAAGCCCTTTATTATCACTGCTACGCTCTATGTAAGAAGACAGTAGCATTTATTATTAATACTGCTGTGAAAAGACTAAAGGAGACGGTGATCCTACATACACTAATAAAGCCATGGGGCCATTATGAGAGTGGTGAATGGTGTGACAAAAGTTTTGCTGAAATAGAAATAGGTCTGCAGTGAGTACCGCCAGCATAAGAGGTCTCACAGAGTGCTCATTAGTGCTTCCTGGTCAACACATGAAGTATTAAAAGTGCAATGGCTCTGCACCCCACCAATCCTCTGCAGAGGCGATGTGGCAGCTGCCTCTCTTTCTACTAATGACTCATCCACTTTTCCATTCGCTGAGCCCCGTGAGAATTTTCTCAGAGATTTTTTGAAGAACCTCCACTTTCAAGATCTCATGGATATTTGAGAGAGTATGTCGAGGCAATGGTTAGCATCAGAATAGTATACTTCTGACACACACACGCAGAGGAGCACACACTGATATAAACCACAGCCAACCATATGTCCTCAAGAGACAAAGTGACCACAGGCTCATATAGACTGGACTGAAAACAACAGAGCTCATTTGGAAGCTGTGATGCCAATCAAAGCTTTGGTGTAACCTGCTGAACTCATCCATCAGTCAGCATCAGCATCCCTCATACAGCTGCAAGCCCTCAGTCCCACTAATGGACGCAGCTAAAAGGGACTCAGTATGCATGTGAGGAGGTACATCACACACATTAAAATTACAATCCACTGTCGTGAACCCAGATTTTGCTTGAAAACACATGCAATTTGCTACATTGCTGACTGAACAGGACCAGGATGTTCCAGGGGATCCCCAGAAAAATCAGGATTAGTTCCATTACACTATTATTTCAGGCACTCAAGTATAGCACAGTGTGAGCGTGTTTAACCATGACCATGTTACTCTCACATTTCACACTACCCATTACAAGTCCATCAAAATTAAACAAGTCATGCAACTCCTCTCCTCTCCAATATACCATGCTTTAAACATCTCTGGCTATCTTGCCTTCATCAGGCAAGAGATTGTTTCCAGTTTGTTTATATACAATCCATAGTCAAGTGATACTACAAGAAACATCAAGAAGACACTCCTTATTACAAACATGTAATCTCTGCTGTGTAAGTAGTTATGGAAATGTATTCAAAAATGATATCTAATGCCAAAAGTTTAGCCTAACCTAACAGACTTTGTGGTCCATGGACCAAAATGCAAATATATGAAACCCTGTGGTTTAATGTCAAATTGTTTTACAGTCATTGAACTTGTGAAAAAAGTACCTAGTCATAGTACAAAAACATACACTCATATACTATAACTGTATTGTACAAGCTGACAGTAGAGATTAAAACATCCCCTAAATAAATATTATTAATATTCAAGTCCGTTCTAAAGTGGCACACAGCGTATATGTTGGGCTTGTAGTGGTTTTTCTCATTGAACCCTTCAATATAACTTCAGTAATACAAGTTGCAGATAGTTTTTGTGGTGGTATACGTTGTTAAATAATCCCCTAAGGGAGAGAGTGGAAGCTAAACGGGACAGTGCTCTCAGGCCAGGGCGCCTGGTTTCAGAGCATTTGAGGAAGTGACAATAAATAACCAACAACAAAGGCTTTCCCCTGTGTAGAAGACGGAGCAGTAAACACAAACAACCAACAAACTAAAGAGTTAGAAAAGCCATGCGTAGCCCGATACTAACTAGTTAGTTTGTAGCGGAGGCCCCATAACACAGGAAACAGCGCTATAACTAGGCGCGCCTCTTAACAATTCCCTATCCACACACAGTCCTGTTCCTCACAATAGACACACATTCCTTGTTTTGCGCTTCATGGAAACTAGTTGGCAAATTCGCGACACATGAGATTTGTATTCCCACAGTTTAGGCAAATTTGACCCCCCCAAAAAACCCGTACACAGCCACACGAGAAACAATACAGCCGGTCGCTTCCTAATCACAATCTTTCCCAAACTTGTGCAATCTGAGAGCAGAGAGAGCTAGGGCGAGCTAACGATGGAGCATGCAAGTTTTCTTACGTACCAACACCATACTTTTCCTTTTTCGTGGGCACCCAGCGAGACATTCTCAGTTGTCGAGGCTCCCCCGAGTTGTCGTTTAGCCTGTTGGAAAAGGTCCAGACGTGACCTCTTGCTGTTAATGAAGACTTTTTTTCAGTTTTCTCTGAGCTTTAGGGCGCTACTCCGAGCAGCCATTTTCCACCATTGACAGGACGGTCCGCAAGGGGGAGGAAGGGAACACAACTTTTTCACCCTGTAGGCGTTCATGCAGTACAGGCGTCCTGCTAAACTCCCACTGCTGTTTACACTGAGGTGGAAACTGCTACATTACTGATGGCAAGTTTTATATGAATGATTGGTTGTCTGCAGCAGCATATTATTATAAAGATAACATAAACTGGTGATAACTAAGACGATGGGTGAACTATATGACCTTAGTCTGGTCATCACATTCACCAATACACGAAAACAAATCTTTTATAGAGAATGAATTATGCTATTATATGTTTTTTTTCTTCATATACTACATCACTTTTATTGGTAAGCTTGCTAAAACGTAAAGGCTACTGTGGATTTTAAATAAAAGTGAACAGCAGCACTAATGGCTTGGTTTGGATTTATTCTGTCATGCTATATAATACTTGCAAAAAGATACACAAAACACAGATTTCCAAAACAAAGAACACAAATTCCATAGAGTATGGGATTAATATATATGATAAAATAAAAGAACAAGCTATACTAATACGTATAGCAATGGTAAACACAGAGAGATGTGGAAGAGATAGTATATGTTGTGCATAAAGTACAATTTTGGTAAAATTGATTTTTATTTTCTATACAGGCATAATAGAACTGTTGGGGACAAAAAAGCAGTTGTCAGAATTAGAATTTTTCTGCTTCACTCAGCTTAAAATAAATAAATAAATAGTAAAGACTGCACTAATTACACACGCTGTTTCTTATTTTCTTATTCCTGTAAATAGACCTTTCTGTATGGTGTTACTCCTTGGTTAAACACACATACACAGAAATTGTTCCTCAGATAGGCTCAACCACAAAATTAGAATTAATGCAGTCTATGTCCATTTCCTTCCCTCTTTGTGCTTCATGATGAAGCTATAGGGGCCTAAGCGGTGCTGTTATTCTGAGACGTGATGTGTTGAACTAATAAGAGTTGTTCCTCAGAGCTGCAGGTGCTAAATGAAAGACATCAGAGGGATGCACCTGGTGCACGCATTTGAATCCGCTCATCTTTATTCATCTTGTTTGCACAAATGTTGCATGGTGTGGTTGCATCCCATCTTTTAGAGAAGTCTCACAAATTTATGACCCCATGCCCTCCTTCGCTCTAACTTCCTCCAGTTGTCATGTTGGAGTATTGCCAGCAGAGGGCACCACGGCTTTCAAACTTAATCTCATACACAAGAAGCTACATCTTTTGAACCTTGTTTAAATCTGTCCTCCCATGGTCCTTACCCAATTGAGTTTTTTGATTTGTTTTGATGTTATCTCCCAGGCAGAGCAGACAAAAAGATGCAAATTGCTTTACATCATTGCATAATCCTTCTGCATGTAGCTTCTCAGCTTGATAAGGTGTCTTAAGGCAGGTCACAGCAATTGATATTTAAGATATCTCTGTCTTATCTCCGTCTTTGAACGACATTTGGAAAATGTTATTCCACCAAGTGGGACTGAAGTTGCTTTGAAAGACATCTGGGAACTGTTAATCCACTGAGAAACACTGAAATTCATTAAACATCAAAGCAACTGCCATTTTTGGGGGGGAAGAAGTTGTATCTTTGCAAATTTGTGTTTAACTGTCTCTAAATAAAATCTGAAGCAGAATCTTGCCTCCAGCTAGAGGCAAGTCTTCTGTCTTGTAAATACCCTTCGCTCATGCATTGTGGGACATCATGTGGGTCACAGTTACTTATCCAAGAGGACACTGGCCCATTTTTAAGACAGTCTTGCGAAAGTCACATGGCGTGGATCGAGGCTTGAGGACAGCAATGCCTCATCACCAGCCACCGACCACGAGATCACAGGGAAGAGCAGAAACAAGGGGAAATCAACAAGAGAGGATTTCTGAAGCAGTAAGTGACTTGTGGAATAACATGGATAATCTGCTCATTAGTGATGCTCTATCATTTGTAAGGACACCTGAATGTCAGGAAGTTTGTTTCGCTCTTTTAAACAATGCGTGGTGTGTCTGACTTGCATAAACCCAAAATTAGATGGTTTGATAATTCAGATGCTGAATGTTAATGATGTTCTTTGTTCAAATGGAGATCTTGTTACGTCAAGCATTGCATCAACAAGTGTTTGTTTTTTCTTTAAGCCCTCCCACCCCTCTGTCTCCTTCCACCTCCCTCTCTGTATTGGATGTTCAGCCCTTGTGCTCAGTAACTCTATTGTTCACCAAAGCATCCCTCACATTGCTACATGCCTGACTGGAGACAGTACCTACTAGCACCTAGTTTATATCAAGACAGAGAGGGTTTACTTCCTAAACGCTAAGGACTGAAGAGAGTTGGAAGCAAGTGAAAAAGGATAGTTTGTCAGTAACTGGTAAGTAATAGTATCAGCAGCACTGTGGAGTGGTGTAATGAAAGCAGGAAGTTGAAGTGTGTCTTATGATCCAGAATAATTTGCACTTATTTCTCATTCTTAACTGTACCTTTTCATAACAGATCCGTAACAAAGATGACCTCCGGCATTCTTGTAGCTATTAATTCCTTGCAGTGCATTTCTGGCATGCCTCATGGTAAGAAGTCCAGTTGAGCCAGGGGATTCTCATTAATACCTCCACTGTAAAGGGCTTTTATTGTGGGCTGAAACTCGAGAGCTGTGAGTGGTTACCTGAGCTCCAGAGGGATGACTCTCCGCAGGCCAGCTGCCCACCTACGAAGAGCTCCGGGATGGAGGAGATCAGGAGATGAGTCCCACTGGGAGAGCTTAATAGCAGAGGGGGAGGTTTTGCCCCATGTTTCTTGCCCCCCACGTGCATCTCGACCCCAGAGTGCCATTGAAGGAGGCCAGCTTGACGGCTGGCTGGAGCAACTGCAGAGGATGCAGAGCGACCTGCTCAGAGCCCCAGTTCATGATCGGGTTCCAGCTTTCAATGATCGGACAACATCCATGCCTGCTCTCGACAAAGAGCCACCAGGACGTTCCTGGAGACAGCCGGGGATTCCCTCTTTCAGCAGGGGCTCATCTTCATGTGGGAGTCCCAGCCTGTGTGAGAGTTCACTGGGCAGCCAGGAGTCCCTCCGAACTGGGTTTATTTCTCCTCCAGAGCGCAGAGGAAGCTGGGAGAGAGCTCATATCATGCAGGCCCCAAGGAAGGAGCAGGCTCAACTCAGTTATCTTGCTCCAGTCAAAACTGGGTGGCTGCCAATCCAAAGAAAAGTGATGGTGGCTGATTCTTGCAACCAAAACCAGTTTTTGGACCACTCTGCTGGCCAGGTAAAACACATAACACCTAACAAAGCTTTAAGCATATGTTCAGAAAGTTTTCTAACAGAGCATTTTCTGATGCTACAGAAGTGTCTTGAATTCTTCAATCTATATTTAGATTAGAGAGATTTGAAGAATTTAGAGAAATACAGACAGTTATGTCCTTTACCTTATAAAAGTACGCAACCCAGTTCATTTTGGCAGTTTCAGGCCTCCTTATTGTTATTGGAGATTCATTTTGGAGCACTGAGGATTCTCCTCTCAGAGAAATCTCTGAGTTCTTTAGGGTATCAGCTTTTTAAAACAGGCCTTTGTAAAGACGCTGGACTGATTTACCCTGGATTTGGCACTGACATCCTCTCAGGCTGTGTGATTGTGATTCTTACATGTTAGTGAGACAGTGTAAGCCCTGCAAGTCTGAAGGTAAAGTGCTGTGTAATGGAGGTGATGGTGCGTACTGCAAGGCGAGGCAGACTAAAACACCTCCAGAGTGCCACAGAGAGCCATTTGTAGTCAAGTCTCAGTTACCCAGGGAGAAGGCAGAGCTCCGGCATCCTTTGAAAACAGCTTACTCTGCAGGAACTTCACGCATTCTCGAAAGGTTTACGACTCATTTGGAGCTGTGGCAGCAGAGATTGAGCTTTGTGCCCTGAGAGGATGCAAGTCACTGTACAGAGAAAATTCAATGGGAGTATTACCTAGTGAACTGATAATATGACTGATATTGAGCCCTAGTTCTGAGAGATTATGCTTAAAGGAATAGCTTGAAATTTTACACTTCATATTACAGTTATCATACACTAATCACTTTCTTTACTGAGAGTTAGATGAGGAGATCGACCATTCTCGTGGCTGTACAGTAAATGTCAAGCTGTCGGTTAGCTTAGCTCAGCTTAGCACAAAGACTGGAAACAAGGGGAAACAGCCAGCATAGTTTTATTTACACTTCAGTGAAAGGGTTTAAACTACCATGACATAACGTGTTAATTAGTGAGCTTTAGAGGTGTTGGTATGTTTTGTTACCTTTGGACAGAGGCAGGCTAGCTTTTTCCCCATTTTCAGTCTCTGTGAGAAGCTAAGCTAACTGGCTGCAGGTGGCAGCGGTAGCTTCATATTTACCATACAAACATGAGAGTGATATTGATCTTCTCATCTAATTCTCAGCAAGAAAGCAAGTTTTTTTCCCCCCAAAATGTCGAACTATTCTTTTAAAGGTATCTGATGCCCAGATTTTCTACCAAACAAAAATCAACTTTTTTAGACCAGGTAACACTGATGCAAATGTACTTTTTTGGTGAAATCGCGTCTTCTAATGGGCCTTTTTTTCACAGATGAAATTGAAACAATCCATCACTCCAACACTTCAGAAGAATCGAACAACAGCCAATAGGCACCAGGGTATGTAGTGACACGCAATTTGCTGTATCAGTTAACAATTACCTATATAGTAGCTGGGTTTTAGTAAATAGTAAAACAAAAAATACCCTCATAATTCCAAGTGTGATCATTATGTAAGAGTTATACCTTAAAGCAATACATAAAACCAACTTTAAAAACATGAAGTAACCCTTTTGCACCACAGAAAATTCCCAGAAACACACAAAGGATCCGTTTCAATTGATGTTTAGTGCCTGATCAGTGCTAGAACAAATATGGCCACAGGGTAACTGCAGGGGGAAGGGAGAACAAGGGCTTATTTCAGGGCTGACTTGCTACATACTTTACCTGCCTCTAATCAGCTCCTTGCAGTAGTGTTGCCCCTGTCCTCTTTCAAATGACCACGCTGACTGACTGGATGATCACTTTAAAGAACCCTCCCAAAAAAAAAAACAAAGTCGATTTCAAGTACAACTGGTCCTGACTGTTGTGCCATAGTACTCTGGCAGGATTGCAGGTAAAGGGAATTGGCGCTATTAGGCTTGAAAAGGTGAGGAAAGGAGATGGGGGGGTTGGAGGGAGAGGCAGAAAGATAAGGATAGATGCAGACTGACTGGAGAAAGAGCCCTGTTAATCTTTGAACATGGCAGCCACACACTCTCTGGGTTTGATCTGAGGTTTGATCTACCAACCTTGTCGTTGTTTATACATAGATTATCTTGGCAAGGCTCAGGCTGCTAGCAGAAATCAAAGCAATCCATCCATGGCAGCAAGGAACTTTGATAGAAAGTGCAGGTGTTTTAAGGGCTTTAAACCTTATTAACATCATATACTCTGTTAGACAAATCTACATGCACAGGCTGTGTTGACATAATGAAAGGTATACTAATGTTAGACTATTATTAATTATTATTTACCATCTCCATATGGTCTATAACAAAGGTGGGATTGTTTTGAGCCATATACTCTATAAGCATGATGAAACACGATGAACCATCATGTATCAAAGTATAATTGAAGAAAGAAACACTTGTGTCTTTGCATTTGACACACTTTATTTCCGGTGATGCTCTTCGATCAATTATAAATCTCTTGCTAGTCAATCAAATGGGCCATAAATTCATATTTTTAGTTACTTCACAGTGAATAATAATACTATGCAGGTGCATGTAGACAAATTGGCCACGGTTGAAACCCCATCAATGAGTTGAAGAAAGACGATGAACAAGAAAGAAAAATCTCTATGCAAGACTGCATCCAAATATGTCTTGTTTAGATGCTAGTTGCTTTTGCTCAGCTGTCAGTACATTTAAATCCACAATTCCACATCTGAAACCACATGAAACTATCAGAAATTCCAACCACAATTATTCCAACAACGATGGGCTCAGTTACACTCCAGCTAGCAAATTATCCCTTCTCTTTCTCATGCTTTTCTGTTTCCGCTCTTTTTTCCTCTCTTTCTGGTTGTTGCTGACAACCCTTGCAGAAGTAGTTTTAATCAGACTCGAGGTCTCATTGCAGACACTTAGTGCCCTCTCCCTCCATAAAAGTCACATTTAACAAACTTAAAATGACCTGATGTTAATGAGCAAATGATAATAAAATTGGATCGTGTGGTCCAAGGGCCTTTGTGTTTAGACAGGCTGGACAATTTTCACCCTGCTCACTATTACTATTTAGATAAAACTCATGAGGATGAGGAATAAATTGGGAGGGTGGGGACTTCAGAGGGTATTTGCCATATGGCCTTGCTTCTTTATTTCCCTCTGGGATATTAAGGTCAGCTGTTGATTCAGAAAAAAATGGTTATTTGAGCTCGGCTAGTGGAGGTAATGAGAGAAGCTCTTTCAGAGGGGCCACAAGTTGGCCTGTGGCCCTTTATAGAGAAAGAAATGAGACATATAGTGATGGCAGCAGGTGGAAAAGCCAGTCAGAAAGACTAGAGTCCTTTATGATACCTCTAAAGACACATTTTTTTGTTGTTTTTCAGCCGTAATCACATTTGCAAAGTGGCGCAATTTCCACCTTGTCTCTTGTTTTCTCCCTTAAAATGAAAAACACCACGGATTATCTACACAGCATTCAAGGGTTATCCCAAAGTGAGAGCCAGTCACCATGGTAACAGCAGCAGGTGGAAATGCAGCCAGGCAGGCAGTCAGGGTGGCAATAGAGTATCATTCAGGGCTGAGAGGCAGACTAGTCAAGTTGCTACGTCTCCTGAGGAAGCAGAGAAGTGGCTCCGGGGTGGTGCTAGATTCACTTTACTGTGCCAACGTCAATTATTGACAGTGTCAACATTGCCTTACAGTCAGAGGATTGCCTGACTTGTATCTGTATGTGTGTGTGTGTGAAAGGGAAAGAGAGAGAGTAAGAGAGCATGTCTTGTGAGGAATGTGACAGTGGGTTATTTGTTTTGCCTTGATACATAGATGGAGAGGTGGAGAGAAGTCACACCAGTCCGAGCGCTTTGGGTGTGAAGACGTGGCAGACACCTGATCAAGGCTCTCCCACTATTAAACAGGTAACTGATAACACCTCTGTAAGGATTGTTTTTGGATATTATGATGGATATCAGTGGGTCTGTGTGTGTTGGGAAGTGCATAGTATGTCTGCCTGGATACTGAGGTGACATTAAGTCGTCTAATACTAGTGTTATGTTCTGCGTTCTAAAGCTTAGGCCAGTATCTACAATTTCCAACCATGAGTGGCTCGGTAGGCCACTCATAACATTGGACAAACCAAGGGCCTCATTTATCAACACTGTGTTGAAAAAGGTCTAAATTCCCTCCTACCAAGAAAAAATGTAAATAGAATAAAGTTATTATTTTTTTATTTATTTAATTTAGTTTCATTTTCGCTTTCTTCCTGGACACCTAGACTCCTACACATTCTGACCCCTTATTTACAGTAGCCTATGTGATGAGAAAGTCTAATTTCCATGAAGAAATATCAATAAATAATCACTTATGTTGCTGTTAAAAGCTGAGGGAAATAACGCTCATTTATGATACAAGGGATCAACAATGAAAAACCTTTCAGGTTGTGGAATTTAAGTTTAGAAAATAAAATAAAAGATACTCTATGGTACTTGGAAGAGCGGCTAAACAAATCAGAGGAAATATAGCTGTCAAAGCAGTTACCGAAATAAAAAAAAACAAATGAGTCATGATCAGCACAAAGGCAACTGGCTGAAGTCTGACTTCTTTGCTTTATGGGCCATTATCATCACAGATGTGAGTGTCTGTGTGCTCCCTGGCTGCTGCAGCATTTACCCAAGGCAATGCAAAATTAGACATTTTGTACAGAAGACCAGTAATGTCTAATTGTTGCCTTATACAAGATTTAACTGGACTAAATTGTCTGCAACCTTAATTACCATGGTCTAAGTTATTTAATCAGTGGATTAGTGTGTGCATATGAATTTGATCATAATTTGAGAAATATATCAGTGTAAATAAATAGACTATTTTCTACTGTGCTACTTTTTTCTTTACTCTCTTTGGTGAATGGTATTTTGGTGACCGCCACAAGGTGTTGCATGGTCAGAGCTTGTTGAAATTTCTCCAACCTAAATCTCATACTTTGTTTAGAAATGATTACCTCCATGGTGTATGCAACATTGATAAATGAGGGATCAGGGAGGTATGTCAGGGACATATCAGCATTTCTCCGTGCTCCATAAACACCATCAGAATCCTCCAGCCCAAGGACCAGAATCTTTGCTTTTTGCCTCTCTCCCAGTTTCTATTGAGTATAGAGTCTCATTGTGATTCTGTGAGGGATAAGTCACGCTGTGTGCTGGCTTTGCCTGCTGCTTCCATTGCTACTGGGGCATTCACTGTGTCAAGCATGGGGAGAGTCATCTGACTAAAGAACAAACAGCAAAGCCCTGAAGAAAGACAAGACAGCTGACCCGCTGTTGAAATGTAGTATTAGAGAGATGTCATATTGTCAATATCTCATGCCGTATTAAATTAAGTTATGCTCCATTTCCTGTATTTGTCACTTGAAAACAGGAGCTCAAATTGGCAAGATGAATGTACAGCATTTGTTTTATTGTGTTGATTAATGACAAAACATTTAGCAAGAGACATTCACAACAACAGGAGGGTGGGATGGGGTTTCCATGCATAATTAAGGATATTTATCACATAGAATCTCTTTTATCCACACGCTGTAGGTGCCAGAAAAACGAAGCTTTCCTGCTAACGAAGGGGACAGACCTGCAATCTGGCAAGCTCTGAGGAGAGGCTGGAATACCAACAGGGTGTCAGCTTTCTCTGGAGACAGTCAGTCCGATGAGCTCCCCACAGGGACCAGCCCAGACCCCAACAGGAAGTCCCCTCTGATGAAAACAACCAGCATAGAGCCCCTAAAGCATACTTCTGCTGATCCCCGCCAACCACACACTCTGCTGCAAGGGACAAACAGCACAGAGACATACAAGTCACATACTCCTTTGCATAGGACAAGCAATGTTCAGCCTATAAGGGCAACAGCCCCGCTGTGTAGAACAAACAGTAGCTCACAGACCTCACACATACAGACAAGCTCTGCTGTGACTACAATCATCCCTCAGAACAAAGCTGGCTTCTCCTCCATCACCATCTCCTCCAGGAAAGTGAGCAGATCGGCCAGTTTGCCTGGCTCCCACACCTGCAACCACTCTTCCCAGTCCAGTGGATCCCCTTCTCCGCCACTAGCCCACCAGTCCGTGGACCCAAACTCCATGCAAGTCACAGTGCAGAGGAAGGCCACCATAGTCAAAGTGACAGAGAAAAGGATGATGTCCAGCCCTGACCTGAGCACAAAAAGGGCGGGGGCCCCACCAGCTAGCCATGCTTTGGACACAGTGGTCCACAGAAGAAAGGCAACCATCATCAAAGTGACAGAGCACAGGGAGAGCTACAGTCCAGCCAAGGTCAGGTCTGGGACGAAGCACCCAGAGTACAGACACAGCTACACTGAGGGAGTGTACAAGGAAAACAGCATGTGGAGTCAGGGAAACCATTCACAAAACAATGCAGCACCTTCATATCACCATCTGGATTCCACAAAGAGGTCAAACTCTGCTGCAGCACCAAATACATCAATTCCAGATCCAGAGAACAATGGTGGATCACTACACAGGTCCACGCTGAGACTTTTTGTGAGCACCCCCCCTGCTATAGCAGCACCCGCTCCCTCAGAGGCTTCTCTGAAGGCTGTTGGACAGAGATCGGACGGGCCGCACAGACCGCTGAGCTGCTATGGCAATGTGTTTGGACACACTGAGCCAAGCAAGGAGAATGTGACACAACCAGCTGCCAGGAAATGGAGCTTTGGGCTTCCACAAGAGACCAATATCAACACTATGAACTCCGACAGTAGTTTCATCAGCCCTCAAACAGCAGTGAAAGAAGCAGGTCAGCTAGTGGCAGACACCCTTAAGCCAAACGGAGGCGAGAAAGAAAGATTGGTGCCAGAGAATGCAGTGAAGAGAGCGTCCCCCTGTCTAACTCTCATCAAGGCTCTGGGTAGGTTTCTCTGTCCCACTCTGACAGTCTTCTTGTCAGCACACAGACTCCCTTTGTCTCTGATCTCCATTTTCAAAGGATGGCAGTGTCTAAATATACACTTCCTTTGTGCCATTTGTGTGTTCTAGCTCAAAGTTAATACACACTTCAGTGTTCTGGGGCTGAACTCTCAGGTTTGATATTGTCTTTCACCTTTGATGTCTTATTGATAGGCCTAATTAGATTGTATTGAGACGATTCCTTTATCTGCTGCCTTGAGTGCAATTGACACTCATGCCAGATATCTGCGCCGATGTCAAATAGCATCGCCTAGTTGCTCGGGCCCCTTTGGCACCTACAGACGCTTTCTCATTTTCACCTTCTTTCATTTTCCCACGCATCTCTTTGCATGTATAATCTATTCTAGTCCCCCTTTTTCACTGACAGCACAGGGGAGGAAGAGAAATCACAAGCTGCTAAACATGGTGAAAATGAAGCATTAGGACGTGTTAGAACCAGTTTTGGCATCCAGATCCTGCAATGCAGCTATTACATTTGGGTGTGTTTCTTTGTAGTAATCATGTTGTGGAGACAAAGATCTTTTCACACAGTCACATTATGGGGACTCATCGGCCATCTGGGGACAAAAATCCAGTCTCACAAAGTTATCTATTTACTTTAGGGTTGAGACTTGGTTTTTACTTATGGTTTGACCTAGGCATAGGTTAAGGTTAGTGAGGTTACGGTTAATGAGTTGGGTTCGACATTTGAGGTTACAACCAGAGGACGGTTAGCTTAGCTTAATATAAAGACTGGAAACAGGGAAACAGCTAGCCTGGCTCTGTCCAAACGTTAAAAAAAATGATGTGCTGGACTATTTCATGGCTCTGTCACTTCCTGGAGCATCTGCTGGTCAAAAATATTAATTAATGAGCTCTAGAGGTGCTGGGTGGCTGTTTCCCCCTGCTTTCCATGTCTGTATGCTAGGCTAAGCTAACCGTCTCCTAGCTATAGCTTCATATTTAACGTACAAATATAAGAGTGGTATTGATCTTCTCATCAAACTCCTGGCAAGAAAGAGAATAAACATTTTTCCCAAAATGTCAAATCTAAGCCTCCACGGAATGAACGCAGAGCTGTTTTTAAGTGTTTTGGGTCTTAGGTATCTCAAGTCGTTCAAGCCACGTCAAAGATCGTCGTAAGTCAAATGCAAGTCCTTTCAATGCTTTAGCTAAATAATCCAGTATGTAAGATGTGGGGCCATGCAAGACCTGGCTGTTGCTGTCTTATTTATCTTCTATTGCTCCAGGATTTTAAAGATTGGGACTTGAATGTTTTTGCTTAGGAAGAAGTCAAGCCTTTAGGCAGTCAACTTTCAAGTCTGACTCATGTCCAAGTTTCAAGACTACAGTTCTGAATGGATGTAAGTTAGTACAATATCCTCACAAGTGACAAAAACGAAAATGGCTGAAACAGACAGCTCAAGCTATTGTTTAGGAAGGCTGAATATTCAGGTGAATTAGTAATATGAGGAGGGAGTTTTCTGCAGAGCAAGTGTGTTTCTATATTCATGATGTCTATTCCCTGCGTGAAATTATTAATTATTCTTTAATCACGTTCATTAACAGTGTCATCAATTAATTACAGAGGCCCGAGGCAACATAATTTAAATTCAATGTTTGATACAGTCAACCTCCAAATGCAGGACTTTATGAAATTGTGTTAAAATCTGCCTGTGGTGCACAGCAGCCAAATGGTAGCTCAGTATCAGCCAGTGTCACTTTTTTGCTTACTCTTCAGTTACATCAAGGTCCTCTTGCTTTTCAGATCCCCGCTCACATCAGTCTCCAGAGGAGGTGCTTGCTCTCAATGCAGCTGCGATCATAGCAAATATCAAACTCCAAAGACAACTTAGTAAGAAGAAAACACCAAATGGCAATTCTGAGAAGGACTCATCACCCCAGGGAAATACTGGTATTATTACTTCTCTCTTCCCCTCATTTGTAATCATAATTTCTCACCTTATAAAACATTGATCTTTGTTACAATGAGCTGAAAATGTTGCAAGCTCAACACTTTGTTTCCAGAGCTACATCTTTTATTGAATCAATACAGATACAGTGAAATTCATTGATTCTTACATACTGTGCCTCATTGATTCATACCAAGAAGTAATATGTCATGGCACGCCCAGAGGCCTATTGAGCAACTGTGCGTTGCGCTCAGGCATGAGAAGCCAAGCCAGGTGTAAATGAGACGCAAACAATTTGATTCTCTCTGCCTTGGTTGTGACAGATGAGGGGAAATGTATGAGGCCACATCCACATCAAAGCCCAGTCCAGCGCCACAACCAGCCTCATGCTGCATTTGTTCCACTGAGTCTCGGCACTGAAAGGTCACCTGAAACTATTTCTCTACAGGTGAGTTCAGAGGTATTTTTCAGCTAATAAAATAATGAAAAAATAAAGGCTTCAAATTTTTTTTAGAACAATGCAATGTCTATTTGTAGCATATGTTTGTGTGTTGCAACCAGTACCACCAAACAGTGTTTTTTCCTTTCTTTAATTGCTTAATTTTCATTTTAGAGGCTGAGGAGGTAAAACTGTCCAGTATTTCACAAATCAAAGATTAGAGAAAAGTTGGGACAAATACATTTTTAATTATCTGACCCCTCTGGTTTATCTTAACCCCCATTTAGACCCCCAGGATTGCAACCACTGCAGTCCGCTACAATGTCAGTGAAAGAGACAGACACATTTATGCTGGTTTTGGAGTTTTCCATGGGATGCCCTAGGGCTATATTCTGGGGCGGGTGGAGTTGGAAATGGGGCGGGATTGGATTTAAATGTTTTGTCAAGGAGAGCAATATGTCTCTGGTTTTGGCAGGAAGCACTGCACAGGTCCAGACCAGACTTCATCAGTCGTTCCCAGGGCAGAGTGCAAGAGCTGGAACGAAGGGCACAGGAGAGGAGGGAGCTGGCGGATTCGGTAGACCCACAGTCTGATGCTGCTCTCAGGCAGAGGAGAGCACACAGTGCCCGATCTACCTCTCACAAAGGTAAAGTGGCAACAGCCAACCTCACCTCTCTCATACACTGTACTGCCCACTGTCCCATTGCAGCTGCAGTGGCTGTTTGCCACATGACCAATCACACACATACAGACACAGAACAAAGAGCAAGGGGGATAGTTTTTAGCCAATACGTGTTGTTTTTCAAGGCCCTTACCAATATGTTTGGATTTAAGCTGCTCAATTCCACAATATATTCATGTTTTATTTTGCTTGAAGGCGTGCAAATCCACTAAAATCCTCTACTGAAACCCAAAATACTGAGTTAGCAGTAGTTTTAGACCACCACAACTACTCAATGGCAGGCAAACACCTTATTAAGATTCTGTACTACTATTAAGTACATGAATTAAGTTACAGATATTGCATAGAAAAGCTAAAAGAATAAATAAAATAACAAAAAGGAAATGTACAAAGAAAATGATGAACAAATGAATGTATTATATTTGGGAAGGATCACATAACAGGCCAGTATCTGAAATGTAATAAAAAGGGCATTTTCAGCCTGATATATCATCTAAACTATTTGTATGCAAACTATAAAGAAAAAACCCCACAAAGGAGTGAAAGAGAGAGAGAACTGGCACACCGGGCTAAGCTGTGATACAATAAATACAATAAAAGGCACTTGAAGTAAGATATGAAACAAATGGCTTTATTGCATATGGTATATGCAAGTGCTTCTCTATTGAATAACAAGATTTCAGAATGATTGCCAGCATTGGATTTCAGCAAAAATATTTCTGTGACCTTCAAATGTCATTAAGCTCTCGATGCAGTGTTCTGTCTAATGAGATTTCCATTCAGAGTGCCAGACTTCACAGAATTTAAAGATTTGTGGCAGAGATTTTGTAGCTCTCTCTGTCCTCTACTGGCCGTAACAGTAACATACACCAGTGGGTCAGTGACAGCAGGAAAGTGTCAGATTTAGACTAGTTCACAGAGTTTTAAAAGATCACACTTCACTGAGTGTTCATCAATCTGATGAACATATATGAATGTTTATGGGAACTCAGTTCTTGCATGATGGTGATACAAAATTATAATTATATATAAAATGCCTCGAGAAGCTCGTAGAGAAGGTGGAATTCATGTCCTTATGCAAGATAATCTCGTCTGTTCTTTCTGGAGATTGCAATATAATCTTTTTTTTTCCTGTAAGAGAGGAAGCTCTCAGTCTCTTCAAACATCAGGAAACGCTAGTGTGATTTACTGCCATGCTTTTGAGCCTTCAACTCAATCAGCATTGTGTCTGCCTGTGTGTGTGTGTGTGTGTGTGTGCGCGTGTGTGTGTGAATGTGTGCGTACATGCTCGTGTTTCCAGATAACCTTTTCAAACCCAGAGATAGGGCCATTACTGGGAAAGAGATGCAGCACAGATCTAAGCGGTGAGTTCCATCTCAATCTCTACTTTGGCACGCTGTCAGATGTAAATTCATCCTTATCTCTTGTTTTGCTTTCGCGTGTGAAGGCAGAGCCTGTGTCGGTGACATCTCCATACAAAATATGCTGCTCTTGTTTCTCCGCCAAGACTTTTGCTCTAATTATGTTTTTTTCCCTTCCTTGCCTCACTTGTTTATTTTCCTTCCTGACAGTATTTTCTAATGGTGATCCCACCATTAGAAAATACTTAAATTTAACTGTAAAAGAGCTTTTTAACAAAGGATTGTAGGTGACTTAATTTTTGATTGATAAATATTGTTTTTGGAACAAATACATACTTTTTGGTACTATTTTTTAAATATCAACCCTAAACCACTCTACCAACAATCATTAAAGACACACAATTATCATTTTGTTACAGTACGCTTGCAGAGGTGAAGAGGAAAAAAGAGGAAGACAAGAAGAGGGAGGTGTGTTTGAGCAACAGACAGCGAGTTGAGGTTTTCAAAAAGGTAATCCCTCTATCTTTTTGTCAAAACACAGATAAGTAAACCCATTAAACCTCACTAACCTGCAGTCAAATATCACTCAAACCCACATCATTTTATTTTTAAGTCTTGTGAAGCTCCCAACGTTTCCAAATATGTCAAAAGATATCTAGAAGATTTCCATTTGATGGAATGGTGCAGCTATATAAATTTCACAATGCAAACATCAATTAGTTTCAATGAAGAGCTGGAGCAACCTGATACACAATATACAGTATATGATACTGACAGATGGTGTGGAATAAGGTGAGCTACGTAAGGGAGAAAAAAACAGCATATCAAGGGGTTAATATAGTAGGTAGAAAAAGATGATCAGTAGATGAGGCAGGTCCATCTTACATTAGTGCAAACAGACTGAATCTTATGGTCCAGTGGTCATCTCTTAATATTTAAGCTCCAGATCTGCCTAGTTTGATCTCCCTGAAGCTGTTATAAATAAATATGTCCGCAGAAATGCTGCACTGAATCACCAAATCCCTGAAAATATGGAATAAAGCAAATAACCTCAAAACAGCTCGCCACAGTGCTAACAACTACAGCCTGAGACACTGAACAGAACACTAATTGTGTCTATGACCCGCACGCAATTGAGCAAGTAATAACACACCTTTCTCCTACAAGCTCAATTAAACCTTGCAAAGGGTGAAACATTTTGCAGTAATGACCAACACTAAAGGGCTGTAGTAATAATGCTGCTTTTTCTCTCTTCACAGCAGTGCAGCTGTTGTAAATAATGGCTTCAAATAGCCTACCAACTCCATTATGGTTAACGGAAAAGACTGGCATTAAAGGGGACACTTTTTTTGTTTGTATGTTTTTACAAAAACCTTACAAAACACAAAAACAAGGGGGTGGATGGGATGCACAGCATATTTCTGGATTTTCTTCTGTTGAGCCGGACAGGTTGGCCTTGTGGGCTTAATAACAAACTGTAATAACAACAGAGGCTGATGTTTATTCTCTGACTAACAGTGACTGATTGGGGTTTTTATCCCCTTTCAGTAGCTCTGATGAAACAATTTTGTGGTCCTTTTTGAAGTAGGAATTCACATTTTTATTGAGAGTCTGGTCACCGTTTCTCCACCTCCTATTCAATGTCATGGTCAAAATATTCCATACAGCACATTAATCAACAGCTTTATAAATGTATGTGTTTTTTTTAATTTATTAAATCTTCCAAGATATGATAATAATAGGGTTGCAGATTACTTTTGGTAACTTGTCATAGAGGGGATCTTTGATTTTGTGCTGCTATACTGATTGTATGTAACACTGGAAGAAATATGTAAATGTCAGTTCTTTTCAACAAGAGTCGCCTTACATTGAATATTTAAGCAGAACAATGAGTTCATTATTCCACCAGAGGTCGCTGCTGCCAAACTTTTGCTATTTTCTTGCACTAGATTAGAAAAGCTGAAAAAACAAAATGATACTTAAGAGGCATTTTCAACATGTGAAGTGGGTATTATTAATTGTTTTTTATTGTGTGGTCAGTAATTATCACTCTTTACATAACATAGTTTGGTTTACTAGAGAAATTTTAGTTGCTCTCTTTCACGCTGCACCCCACACCCTTTCTCTCATTATGGAGAGAAACTGTGAACAGTCTCATTGTGCTGAGTGTATGAGGCCTGTGTTCCCGGTGAAACAAAAGGCCCTTCAGTGGCAGAGAGAGCTACAGTGCAGTGCCACCATTCAGCCGAGCTGCAGACAGTGTGGGTGCCCACACACAGCTGCTCCACCCACACTGCTGCTGTGGCAGATAAGACAGGGAAGAGGGGCGATGCCAGAGATCCAGCAGGTCCTGAAAGAGGAGCTGGAAACCTGAACGGTGTGGGTGAGAGGCCGGCGGGGACCAGGCTTCACTCCTGTTTCTGTGCAGGACTGTTTGATTCCCATCTGGAGCTGGAAGAGAATGTATGTGTTTGTGTGTTTTTGCCTGGATTGACAAAAAGGCCACATGGCTTCTGCGAGGACTAGGAGTCCTATATCTATAGCCATCATTCTGTCAATAAGTGTTTTATTCATCTGAGTCATTTGTTTTCTTGTTGCAGAAACTGTTGGATCAGATTCTTCAAAGGAGCAACAGCTGAATGACTGACAACAGATGAAGATGATGAAGATGATGATGACGATGATGATGACGATGATGATGATGATGATGACACGACAGACAGCATTGTATAACAGACTGATGAAGTGAAATGCTGCTAACTCTAGCTATCCTTTAGCAATCTGTTTTTTTTCCTCATTAGCAGCACATTTGAGTTACAGAGCTTGACATCTGTTTTTCTAAAAAGATAAATCCATGGCAATCTTTCAAAAACCCAGAAGGTCATTTAACCTCACTTACCGCTGTTTTGAAGGGTTTTGCAGAACCGTCAAAGACTCTTCTGCCCATCTGGATAACAAAAAATTTTCTGATGCACAATAAAAAAAAAACAACTTTTAATCTTTTTCCCTTATTGCAACTCTATTGTATTTCCTAATCCAACAAAAGATGGTAGGCGAAAGTATGACGTTAATCCAGATAAATACCTGATAATAAAACTTTTTTATTTTGTTAATATGCTGTACAAATCCAGCATCTTTGGATAAAGAAACAGAGTAGCAGTTTGGGACAGCTTAAATGGGTTAAAAATAGTATATAGTACTATACTATACAGTATGACAGAATATATTTGATGCACTTGGGCAGAAGAGTCCTTAAGGATTCTGTGTTGTTCAAGTGTTGTTAAATTACCTTCTGGGTTTCTGAAAGACTGCCATAGATTTGTCTTTTGAGAAAAACAGATACTTCTCTCTGGGACTCAGCTGTCCTAGCTGCCCTTGTATACAATTACAATGAAGATGGCCAAAATTAAAGTACTGCATGAAGTCATGTCTCAACATTCTACTTTGGTTGTCATCAGATATCACACTGAGCCTCATAAACATGCTGATGTAACATCTAAACCAGTAATGTATGCTGTTTATCAGTGTTATCTGGTTTTCACTTGATTGCGAATTGCCTTTCTTTCCAGAATACTTCATGTAATGGGATGCAGAGTAACCTCTCACTGCACGATCAAGCACCGATGTCCTCACGCAGCCACTTGATCTCATGTGATGTGAAGCAGTGATATAAGACAGAATCGTTCATTATGCTTCACAGTCCCAACCAGGACAGTCTTCAACCGTCGTCCTCATTATGCAAGCAATAAGCAGAAAGAAGCCTTAAGTGGGCTCTGCTGTCATTCAGTGCCAGCTATTAGCTGTAAGACGGAGGAATGTGACCTCTTCTCGCTGGAAATGCCCTGTTAATGGACAGTGTCGATTTGAATGGAGCTTTTGTCTCTGTCTTTGTCTCATGGTGGACTGGGGCCTGCCATTGCACATTTAGATTTGTGTGTTTTGATCCAAAGGGAATGTGCTCCGAGTGCTGCTCGACAACATGATCGAGCCGGGCATAAATCAAAAGTGAGAGTGTGAATATTTGTTATAGGGATAATAGACAACAGAGAAGACACTCTTTTCATTATTAATTAATTGCTATTTTGCTCATTAGCCTTTAAGTTGGAGTGAGTTCTCTCATAGTCTAGCTGTTTCATCCATCTACATTTGCACTGATGTCTTATAGAAGACAGATGATTGCTACTGATTATTTTTGTAAACCTTATTTCATGTCGGCGCACATGCTCATGTGGGTGTATTTGGACAGTAGGAGATTATTAATAACAGCTGTCATGGTTCATAAGTGTTTTCTTCTTTCTAAAATTAGTAATTCTAGACTAGAAAGTAGAATAAGACATATATGAACCATAACTGCTGCCAGAAGAATGTTATTTACTGTGTGTGTTGTTTTTGCTATTCTACTTCACTATGCAATATAACAGAAAAAAACAATTCTTTATACTTCAACTTTATGTATTTTATATTTGAATTTAATTATATGTATTTTGTATTTGAGTTGTGATTAGATATCGTGTTTGATTTTCTTCCAAATAGGACTTTAAAATTTGCCTCTAAGCACTGGTGAAAAGTTGTGTTTTTTTTCTCCCAACTGCATCGACATAATAACAGAGGTTAGATGCAATAACTTCCACAAAGCTGGGATTTATTGTTGAGCACTATCTTTCCTAGCACACTAACAGAAAGTCCTATTTTACTGCTTGCTCCTCTCTCCTTATCATCTTCCTCCAAGCATCCCCTGGTTCTCAAAAAGAGCAAAAGATCAGCTCTTTGTACCATCCCATAGCCGAATGTTGAGTTCCAGTGAAATCAGCATGCAGGGAAATGCTCCTCAGTGTTCTTTTATTTCCATTCATATTTGATCCTGAAGGAAGAGTTCTGAGAAATGGAGGTTTCTGAGCATCGCGACACTAGGCTGCACCCTATGGTTCCTATATTTCAAACGGTGTGAGGCAGCAATTGGATGTGCTGCTGTGACTTTACCTCAACAAGTCTCCATGCTGGGAGCACACTGTACCTAGAAACGCTGTACTTTGATTTTCTCCAGTTGGGGGAGATTTCAGAAACCCAGCCTGCGTGAGGACATCTGCCGCTTTTCTGCCTGCATTTCCCCTCTGAAGTGGATGGCCATGTGGTGCAGTGCAGAGTGCACACACTGAAGAGCATAAATGAGCTGCATCATAGTGTTTGAATGGGCAGTGTCCATATTCAAGGCCATAATCTTTTAGTGCATCACGCCGCCTTGGGGACAAGTAGAGTCTTGAGTAACTGGTTGTGCGTCATGAATATATTTGATGCTGATATTTTAAAATGTTAATGTGTTCAAAGTAAAGCCATTTGCTGGTGTGTGTTCTGTATACAGAGAACAGACTGTCCAGTTTCTGGTGAGGACTCAAGCGCTGCAGGCATGGAGACGGATTCAACTGGATTTGCAAGTCTACATTTTTTTCACACAGCTGCTCTCAGCTTACTCTGACTGAATAACAACATGTATCCATAATAACATCTGTGAGTGAGGGCTGTGTAGGCTATATTATTCATATTTACACCCAGTGTGGGCTGCTACAGTATGTGTGCGCCTATCAAGCCCATTGCGTGAAGTTGAGCAACGGATACCAAAAGAGAGGCCGGAAATTAAGTGGTTTGCCTTCAAAATAAAACTCTAGGTTTCCACTCTGTCCCGCACCTTCCAGGCCCTTTTAAGAACAATGACATATGGGTTAAATTGAACTTCTGTAAGGTCGTAGACATTCATGCAAAACTATATATGTGATAAAATAATAATCTTGACTCTAACTAGCTTTCTGACAATGCAAGGCTCAAATTTCTGGTTTTGTCTGACCTTGAGTCCAAAACATATTGTGTTCAAATATTCAATTTGCAATGAAACAAAGAAAAGCAGCAAATCCTCACATTTGGCATTTTTGCGTGATTGAATGACCACGTGGCCTTCTAGCTTTTTTGTGGGCTTTCAACTGCATCTCACAGTGAAAGCACAGTAAAAGCTCCGTAAAAAGTAGGACATTGAGTCAAGATTATTTTGTCAAACTACTAGTGAAGGATGAACTTTCATGCTCAATCTATCAGTCATTTTTAGACAAATCAAGTGGTAGCCTATTCTGTTTAGCCTATGATAGGTCAAAGGCGAGGGAAAATGCAATAACATTAAAAACAAAATTTAATTGAATTTAAGTTATTTTAGCCTTTATTTGTTAAATACATTCTTTTTAATGTTATTGTGCACACATTATTGCAAAAGTGAATTATAGTGGCAATTTGGGGATTTATTTTGAAATCTAAAACCGGAAGTTGTACCTCGTTTGTTTCCGGTAGCTTGATACTTCTCGTTTACTGATTATGGACGCCAGAGGTGGCTTTAGGACCTCGCGGAGCGTTTCAGTGAAGCACATGGTCCCCACTCATAAGACAACACTTCTCTTCAGTAATTGCCCTGGAATTGATGTCATTCCAGTGGGCGACTGAGACAGCAGCGGCTTGTGTATTCGTCAATGTTTTCATCGCTCGCTCTTCAGTTCCCTCACATTTCTCACTTTTTTGCGCGAGGCAGATTTTGACTTGGACATCACTGAATGGGGAAAGTGCGCGGAGTTGAATCAGCTGTCGTCGGGATTTCCTAAGGCACTCGTTATACTTGATCATATTTCAGGAAGTCACTTTATTTTGGGGGGGCTCTCGCTCTTGCACATCAGCTGTTGGTGGACTGTGATTGTATGATGGTTGCGCTGCAGTGAGACAGTTGGCCAGTCCCGTCCACGCTTCAGCCGGGCATCATGAACCCCGGGAGCCGGAGTCTGAAGTTTGTCATTTTGACAGCACTTCAGGCTTTATCTGTCTCGATATCGGTGTGTGACAGTGTGCTCTCCAGATCTGCTGAAGGTAAGAGGTGAAGGTGCCACATGTATTTTGCTCGTCCTGTTATATCAAATTCCATGCGCAAAAGTAGTAAATTAATTGTTTTAATACTTGTTTTATTACTGGGTGAATGTCAAATTTAATTTCACCTGGAAACATGAAGAAAAAGCTTTCATGTGTATATTAACCTGTCTGCATCTGTCATTGTGCATTTTGCCTGCTGTGTCTATTCTACTCTATTCTGCCTATTCTTCATTCATGTCTCCCCTTTGGCTGTTTTGGGTACATCATGTTTTATGAAAGCCTTTGTTAGTACACCAGACTTACAGATCTGTAACACATGTTCAGGCAGAATGAAACTCCAGTGTAAACAAGCTTTCTAAATTCATGGCTTACTCTCATTCTCTCCAATAGATCTGTGAGTGAAAAGCAGCACATAACATTTTAGCTCGCAGTCCATCCAGTGTGTACCTCAGCGGAGAGGAGACACTGTATAATTGATGATGCTGAAACTCTTTTTGGTAATCAGTGGTAGCACTTGAGGCATTTTGCGGGCGCTTTAAGCATACTTCAGTTTTTCAAGGCACTTCAAACATACTTCAATTTCTCAATTATGGATGAATTTCAGGGTTATTTTAGTGGCATACATAAAATAAAAGTCACATTGTTGGTTTGAACTTAAGCAGTCAAGTACCTTTTTAGAAACCTGTAAATTGCTCTATGTTTATTCCAGCAACAAATGAAAAATTGCTGCTTGAGAGCTCTGGGGAAATGTTCAAATGTGATGTCAGAGTGTGTTTGTGTCTACGCTTGTGTGTTTGACTCATACTGTGCTTGCAACCCTTTGGGCTGTGGCTCA
This sequence comes from Macquaria ambigua, assembly GCA_008360985.2. Taxonomy (NCBI): domain Eukaryota; kingdom Metazoa; phylum Chordata; class Actinopteri; order Centrarchiformes; family Percichthyidae; genus Macquaria; species Macquaria ambigua. The sequence continues at coordinate 834,940 of VMKM01000048.1, forward strand.
TGACATCTCAGTCACCAGTGTGCCATGCCTTAGGTGAGATTCAACAAGGACACTACACACAGTATGTGCAATGTTGGGGGGAGTGGAGGAGCTGCACTTGAGCGTGCAAGAACAGAGTACTTTTACATCTAAAAACGCTGCCAGTCACTCACGACACCTACTGTGGAATCCTGGGAATTAATTACCAGCAAGGGCAAATGTGTAAAAGTGAGTTTGAAGCGTGAGAAAGTTGTTCATTTATTCATCAGCAGTTCATCGTCATCAGAAGCTGGCCATGATGCGTTCGCTCCCGTGGGTTCAGACTCGTCGAAAACCATCTTCGCCAGTTCATTTGTGTGTGTGGTTGGGAAAGTGAAGTCTGAGGCCGATCTGTATTGGCAGGATAGTTATCTTATAGATTGAGATAGACTGAGATAAATGGATGGAGGGAGTGGTGTGCACAAGCACTTGTTTACACCCACAGGAGATGGAGTAACAATTAAAAGACAAAAATAATCAAATGGTGTGAAAGGCAGGGTGATGCCTATCAACAATTTTGATAATCTATTAATCATTAAGGCTAATTAATAATAAAAATCAGGCTGTTTAAGCAAGTAAAAATGCCAAACAACTGCTGTTTTCAGCCTTTCAAATGTGAGGATTTGCTGATTTTCTCTGTCTTATCATTTTAAACTGAATATGTTTTGGACTGTTGGTAATTTGAAGATGTTACCTTGGGCTTTCAGAACTTTTACACTTACACTTTTACAAAAATAATTTTACACTTTTTTTTTTTTTACTAAAGACTGTTCGATGAATGAAAATATTTAGTTGCAGCTTACTTCATGTTAAAGGATAATGAGTGGGAATTATTAGTGCTCCCTTTTATGAGTCTCTACTCTGTCTCCAGACTGTGCTCTTTTGTCTTTGCTGTCAGGAATTCAAGGCAGCTAAGAAAAGATGGAGCAATGTCATGTTGGCATACATATTTCATGACACCGCTCTTTGAGCTTTCTTCTCGGTTTTCCTCTCCCAGTCTGTCTTCTGCATGTTTCTGTCCTAGATCATTTGTGAATGATTTCCTCCGATATTTGATTGATTTGATTGATTTCCTCCAGTATTTACTAGCCAGCTGTACTGCTTCAGCCAACATGACTCTCTTCCCCTCGAGCGCTGCATGCAGCTTGCGTGCTGCACGCTCAGACAAATGAAAGTTGAGCTGAGAATATATTTTTGGACTGTAGTAAAAAACTTCCTTTAGCAAACAGTGTCCTCCCCCAGAGAGACATTATCATCATGATGTGACCCATCTCAAGTCAGAGGCATTTAGTATGTTTTTTAGGAAGAATGGATTCAGATCTTCCAGATGAGTTGTACAGGATAGTTAAGACCCAGGAGACAGGTAAGAAGAGTTGGCCAATGTGTGGTTGTGCATTAAGACAGATTGATCAACCAGTTGCTGTTCCGCAGTGGGGATATTTATATAGGAGGGGGAAAATAGCTGGACTGTGCTCATGTGGCCTGACCCTACATGTGTTGCATTAATTTCTTCGAAGCTGCCTTGAACTCATATGACCCCCCCCATTCCCAACAAAAGTTTAACACACGAGCTGAAACCTGATGCTGGCTCTGGACTTTCTCATTGGACTTTCACACCCAGACAGGTCAGAGTTGAGCTCAGCCCAGCTCTCCCCGAGCGTCTTCTCTCTCGTCTGGTCAGAGGGCCCGGTTGGCTTAGATATCTCTTGTCAGTGTCAAATCTATCTGGGTTAGTTCAAGTTCCACCCCATCAGTGTTTCACAAGAAAAAAGTATTGAAATTATTAGTTTATAAGCCTGGTCTGGTCTGTTCTTGTGTTTCGTTTTGCAGTACTTTTAGGTGTAGCATAATGAACGATATTCTTAGAAAATGTCAGATAGCTCTTTTGTTAGCCACAAGAAGAACTCCACAACAAGACGAACAACACACCCATAATAGACCTCCTGTCATAGCAAACATTTCGACATGTAACATGTCATTAGTAACAACTGTATTCCATTTAGATTAGCAGTTCCAGGGCTTGCTGTTCTGCATGCTGGTTCACTGCATTGGCTTAGTCCTAGACATTTAATGGAATTGAGCCATCACTAATGTTATTACTTCCACCCATGGATGTGGTTCCACCTGTGCTTTTTCTGTTATGAGATGTCAAAATGTCTGCTGTAAAAAGGTCCATTATGATCTTTTAAAGTTGCTATGGCTAACAAGTTAGCAAACAGTTGCGTATGTTCTAGAAGACACGGAGAATCCTTAGTATTCATTTGTGAGTTGTGTTTCTGTCACCCTGACGGAAAAAAAAGTCCAACATTCACTCGCCTTCTTCTATATCTTCAGCCAGATGTTTTCAATTTATGTTCGACTTTAATTAGCTAAAAGTTAGCTAGTTGCTCTACTTTCGTTAGCTAGTTGCTAACTTTCTCTGTCATTCAGCGCTGAGCAGTTAGCATACATTAGGTGTATCAGAAATCTTCTGCTGGAAACAGCTACATCTTTTTACTGGAAATGGGACTTGAAGAGAGTGGTGAGACTGAACAATAAAGCAAATGTGCTTTAAAACCATAATAATGAGCTAAATGTAAGCTGAGTGTAACTGCAGAGTTTGGTGATAATTCTGTTCTGGCTTGTGACACCTTTTAGATTACATGTGGTCATTTGATCCATTGTTTGCGAAATAATATTGCTTAATGGAGATTTAATGTTGCTGAATTACCAAGTATATTGATTTACTTTGTCAGAATGCCCCAGGTGAATTAGAGAAAGTGAAATGTACAGTGAATAATGCTCACAGAGCAGCAGCAACACATTTCCAGTGTGCTGGGCAAACGAACACTATGTAAAGCAGCAGAATTTGTTGAATTAAGGAAAATTAAGAATCACAGCAATAACTGATTTTCTGGCCACTTGGGGGCAGTAGACCAAGCTGTAAACAACACTCACATATTATCACCATATAGAGTTGTTGTATTGAATGTGTTAGTAGGCTATTCATCTGAAATCGTGTTTCTAGCCACTGGATAAATGTTATTCTGGTATTTTCTTTCCTTTTAGCTTTACACATAACATGTAGTCATTTGATCCATTGTTAATATAAAAAATTGATTAGTGCACTAGTTTAAGTCTATTTTTAATATTTACCCCTAATCACCTCTTTGATTGAGATTGAATGTGATACATATCTAAGCAGTTTTAGCAGCTATTTTTATAATCCTGCCAGAGCAGAGAATATGAATCAAGAACGGGAATCAGTTGCAGTTTCAGATTAATATACTGCACTGCACTGTAGGTTGGTCCTAAGGGAAACATTCCCCAGTTTGAATAGATTCCATTCCACTGAGATTTGAAACAGAATTTTATTCTTAGCTCCAGGTAATCTATCTTCCAGCCTGGCATACAGCATCCGCCCAGACTGTTCTGCAACGAGAAAGAAGCGGCAATATGTTTCTTAATAGGCAGATGTGTTAATGGGAACAAGACAGGTCACCTCCTACCTGGGTGAGTTTCTAACAAATTGGCCCAAACAAAGTTCTGCTGCTGCCAGTTGCTTTGTCTGCATCTGTCTGAGTTACTTTCAACAGTAATGTGTTTTTAAGCGAAGCAGAGCAAGCAGCACATCGAGCAGAACCTTGACCAATCCAAGATTGTTAAAAGTTTGGATTAGTTGTTTTCAGGTTTTCAAATACACAGTGAAAATAGCAGTTTTTGATTTATATTATAATATCAAGCTGGTGTCTTAAAATTGTTTTGTCTGACCAGTAGTCCAAAAACCAAATATATTCAATTTACAATGATATAAAGAAAAATCACCAAATCCTCACATTTGTACAGAACATGGGAGTGTTATTGAGAAAAAAACTCATGCACAAAAATGTCTAATTTGAGAGCACGGATCATTAAATCAAGAGCACAAATGACTAATTTGAGAGGATTAATTAATATATTGAAAGCACAAATAATGTTTTTTTCCCTGCATGACACCTCCCAATATCTGTATGTTTGTAAGGCCAGAAAAATGCTTGATGAATGACTTAAACAAATGGAATTAATATATAAAAGTCAATGTTGTATAATTTTCAACTAATCGATTAATGGAGTAACTGTGTCAGAGCTATTTCAGTTCCATCATACCCTGATATTGGTCTTTGTTGTTATAATCCTTGAGCTATGTGACTTTTAAAGACAGTGTCTCCTCTGAGTGAGATGGTTGCCACTGCATACTGTACAATAACTTATAGCAATATTTATAACAGCTGCCCCCCCCTTTTCTCTTTCTGTCTGTGGCTTGAGTTTTTTTTTTTTTTTGCTTTGAATGTGCGCCAGACATGTGCTTCCCATGACAGAGAGGAGTTCCAGGGCGCTGTAAATGAAATCCATCATAGGGACCATATTAACAAACTTTCACACAGCTCTGCTGACCTTTGTTGCTAAGGCACACAGGCTCCATGCCAGGCAGCAAGCACAGCCCAGGCAGCAGGGGAGGCGTACCGGTGTCACCCGCCGGGGGCGTAACGGCGCTGGTTCTCGGACAACATTAACCTCCTGCTGAGCCAAGGGGAATTTTTGCTGCAGGCCCATCTATTTCCCATAGAGTAATTATGTGCTGACATCAGGCTAGTGTGACAGTAAATGAGTGCAGTATACAAGGTGGGGGTAGAGAGACAGAGAACACACAGAGCTATTTACAGTACCAGCAGAGGGAGCCCATTGTTAAATGGCTTTATAATTACCCTAAACATGTTCTAAAAAAATCATCTGCCAATAAATCCAACCATTAACAACTCTCATTGCTGTGACTTTTGACACGCTGCTACCTTATTAGATTTGATTTAAGGAGACCCTCTTTCCAGTTTGTGCGGCTTCCTATTACCATGATGTCACCTACAGGTTTCTGTGTTTCCTAGTGCAACCCTCAGAGTGTTGACATAATGTCCCCCAAATGGGCCAGATGTTTACTGTGGAGTCAAGCCAAGATTACCAGGCACTTTTCACCTTTGCTCTGTAATCCCTACGAACCCTGCACCGTGGCTCGAGGAACAAGTTAAATGGAGCAAGGTGAAGAAAAGTCGATTAGGTGATCAACAGAACATTCAAGTCCTGCTTGCCAAATCTGAGAATTTGCTGCTTCTCTCTGTTTTATATCATTTAGGGCATCCATCAGCTGTCAGTCTTTTTTTCAAGCCATAAAATTCAGTCAGGAAATAGTGATGAATGCTCATCACAAGTTCCCAGAGCCGAAGGTGATGTCCTGAAATAGCTTGTTTTGTGGAATCAACAGTCCCAAAGATGTTCTTTGTACAATTATATCAAAAAGGCAGCAGATTCTCACATTTGAGACACTGGAACCAGCAACACTTTGGCATTTTCCCTTAATAAATTACTAAAATTGTTTATGATCATTTCTCTATGAATCCACTTATCAATTACTTGACTAATTGTTTCTGCACTAATAAGACAAATGGAATATGTTTGTCTTGGGCTCTTGAAACTTGAGATGAACACTTTTCACTATTTTTTGACATTTAATACAATCGATTAATCAAAAAAAAAAAACTGATAGAACAGTCAGTAATAACACTAATGATTAGTCACAGACTTAGTGAAGATGATATAGGAGAGAAAGAGATATTAAGGAACGATAGCGGAGTTCATTGCTGTTGTCTCCAAGGTCATTTATGAAAGAGTGTGTGCTTGATGGGTCTTCCTCCCAATGTATCATTCATCATTCTGTTCCCAATCACCATTCAGTTTGAATTAGCATAATTTGCCCACTCTGATTGGGGATAAATTGAATTCGTGATTTGCCTGTCAATCACCCATTATCAAATGAACAATAGCCATAAACATTAACCTAGTTGTCCCCCATGGGCTGATGTTAGAACCAACTTTTGGCTCAGAAACAGGATCATGTCATCAATCCAGTCACTGCTCTGATTAAAGGCATCCACTAAATCCGGACAGAAATGGCAGTGGATGCATGCTCTTGATGCAGAAAAAGTGATCATTTTATTAGATTTTTCTTTATCAAGAACACACTTCCATATGGAACTAGGGAAAGACACATATTTTTTGTTTTTTTATACATTTTTTGCCTTTGTTGTGTCATAGTTCTGCTTGAAACAGGCCAAGTTAAACTCATCACTCTGCCCTAATTAATTCCACATGCTCTTATTTCAAGCCCATTTCCTTCTAGAGGTTTGAGTAGGAACTAAACAGTATCCACCCGACAATGCTGGAATCATCTCAAGTGTGACTCCTCCACACTTGTTTTTGTACCATTCGAGGGATTTTGCATGTCAAAGAGTCTCATTCAAGCTGCCAAAGGCGTTGTTTTTCATTTCCAATCTGACATGTTTTTTGAGATCAGGGAGAATTGCTGTCAAAGTGACTTGTGAGTGTGTCCTTGTGTGCTTTTCCTGCGCCAGCCAATAGGCAAGGGTGACTGTGATTAGGAGTGCTCTTTATTGATGTGTGCACGTATGTGTAGTCTGTGTCCCATCTCAGTGAGGACCTGTGCACATGTGGGGGGCACGGCCTCATCAAGTGTGCGGATGAAAAGAACAGCATGCCATTTGTGTTGGAAAAGCAAAGATTGTTATGAATACATTATTTCATGGTTGCCTGTCAAGGAGTGAGTTGCGGTTGGTTGCGAGAAAGCAGGCTCTGGGGTCTAATAAAGCCGGAACAGTTGTTGGTTTGTTTTGGTGGAACAGAGTGAGGGGGAAAGAGAGGGGCTGGGATTGTGAAAGGGCAGTAAGAAAGGACGTCTTGACATCTGCAAAGAACCGAGGAAGGTCATCTGTTCCCTGGGACCAGCAGCTCATCGGCTGTGGAGAATGCATTAAATTGGGAGCGCTGATAAAACCAGGAAATGATTCACTGTGAAATACCATCAGGAACTGTAAACTGCCCCAGTAAGCACTGATTTAGTTTACCCGGCTAGACAGCTAGATGTCGAGGTGAAAACAGACCAAACTTTGGTTGAAAAGGGAATGAAATGTAACCGTTACATCTTAACTAGATGTCTAAAAATCTTTTATTTTTCAAACAAATTTACCCCAGTTTTAATGTAGGCATCTTTTGACTTGCATATCACCAAATCAGTGCTACAAAATCCCAAGCTGGGGTTCAGGACCCCCCAAGGGGCTGCAAGATGATAAGAACAGAGCAGACTGAGAATCATTTGCGCATTCAAAATTCTATTTATTTTTTTGATGTTCTTCTACTTGATCATTTTGCCTCTTCTTGTCTCTAAAATTACCCAAATAAAACAGGGTAAAGTTACTCTTTGATTGATCTGCTCATAACCAACAGACATATGCAACCAGTGGTGATGGGTGACAAGTAGCCTTTGTTTTAAGGGGTCACCAACCAAAAAGCCAACCTCTGACCCACAGGGTCCTACCCTTTTGTCTTGTGACCCTTTATAGCCAAACAAGGCCTAACCCCCCATCACAAGTTGCATATGTCTATGCCAAAGATGTTTTATTATAGTAGTTTTTAGTCCTGAAGAGGTTAAACTCTCCAACATTTCACAAGAAGTTAAATCAAATTCAGCCCAGTTAAGATGCCTGGATGCCTTTTGACCTGCAAATCACTTAATCCATGCTTAGTGTGAATATGCTACACCACTGTTAAGCTACACCCAGCCAATCATGTACGGTATTCCAGTAAAAAAACAAAACAATGACTGTACGTACGGAGTACATAATAGATTTGGTTATTTTTCCTTAACAACCCTACTAGGGAAAGCCAAATGTATTACTTTATTCAGTCACAGGTCTGTATCACATTTCAGTCACCCACACGCGAACAAACACACACAGTCACATTTCCACGACATACAATCCTCCAACCTAGAATTGATTTTATTGAGGCAATATAAATGGCACAAACTCTCCTTGTGTACACTGGAGCATAAAGGGAGCTGATCATGGCCAGAACTCTGCTTTATTAAGACCTCTGTTTACACTCTCCTTTATTGAACTTATAAATAAGGCCTCGGGTTCTGGTGCCACTTTTATCGCTCCCTTAATGCTTCTGGTGGCTGTTATGACATTCTAGCTAACGAAAGCCACTTACGCACTCCACACACCACAGCTCCGCCACGCTCCAACTTTACCAAATGTGTCTCCCAAGCACGCGGGGGGAAAAATGAAAAAATGAGCCTGCAGACTATTTACACTAATATAATGCCATTTATAAGCGGGAATTAAACCTCATAGCACACCGCATTAACAAAATGGTTATTCACTTACGGACTTTGAAGTCAGGGAACCAAACGCTGTATGGTTGTGAACCTCGTCTTCAAAGTTGATGTGGAGCATGCCACAGAAAAGCCGATGGCCGTTCCATCTGTGTGTGTGTGTGTGTTAGCCTCATAAATCAGCTAACCACAATGTGGACTTGACCTTTCCCTGTCAAAACTTCTCCCTGTTTTTCCCTCATCTGTTGTGTTTATCCATCCCTACTTTTCACAGAGGTTGTCATGTGTTCCCTTACTCAGCATGCCCACCTCCCCCAGACGGTGTGGTTTTCTAGGACTAATGAGGGTAGGATGCTTCTCCCGCTGTTGTGTGTGTGGTGCCGTCCCATCCTTGCCGGAGCCTGCTTCTCATCATCAGGCTGGAGCTGGATGAGGATTGCTGAGCTGGTCACCTCTGGCTCTCCACTATCAGCTGGAGCAGCTCTGTGATGAACTCCAGAGTGGTGGTTTCCTCAGAGGAGAACCAGAACAAAGCTCAGCTGGGGAGCACTGTGCCTGACCTGCGTTATTAATGCTGGATAATAAGCAGACTCAGCAATTTAGCTGGGTGAGTCATGCGTAGAGACGCAGGGGGGATGTGAACCTCGAAGGAAGAGCCTTGAATCTGCTAGTAATAATAATCTGTGACGAGCGTGTCCCCTTGAGTGTGTTTTGTGTTTATAAGTGTTTGAAATGGGATTCAAAATTAAAAAGTAACAAAGTTTCGAGTTCAAAACATACCATAAATTATGCTCAGCCCACACGCATGACTTCTCACAAGTCCACTGACATCATCCTCAAACTAAATCTGTTTCCCTGCTGTTTGGAAACGCTCGATGGAGCATCAGTGGAAGAAAATAACGAACAAACATTTGATTTAGGATGTTTACACTGAAACAAATGCTTCTAACAATCCCTGCTGTTTTAGTAAGAGACCCAAGCTCTGAAATAGCTTCCCCGCTGCGGGGAGCTGATTACTGCGGGAACCCTGTTAGCAATGTCCTCCAGTGGCTCACTATTGCATTCTTACTCTCTGTGTGCTCATGATGTAGTATTTAGAGCGATTGCAGTCTCTGTCTCAGCTGTAAGTGGAAGGTTTGCTCGTGATAGCGGCCGTTTTTCCTGCCGCTTCATCTCCTGCCGCCACGCTCGGGACTCGTCAGTATTGGATTTGGGGACGAATATATTCTTAAATGACTGGCAACACAGCGGAGCTCCAAGAATTGCAGCCATTCAGAGGCTCAGTTAACACCCTGTCAGAACAGAGAGAGAGGAGATAAAAGCATGCTGGGAACAATGCCCCAAAGCTACGTCTAATCCCTGTACTGCATCCTGGACACTAGCCCTGTGTTAGGAGTTATCACAGCAGAAGCAGCAGCAGCAACCCCACTTCCTCTTTGCTCCAAACTCTCCATTCCTGAAGAACTGTGGAGATTTATGCAGCTTGAGTGGCAGAGGGGGTGGTTACGGTTTTGCCACGGGCTAACGGTTCTCGTTGCTTGATGTGTGAGAGTGCTGATTAGTGCTGTTGTATTCATGTGTTAAATGGTAGAGGAGACAGGCTCCATTCTACTGACAGCCTATAAAAAGGCGGCGGACATATGTTGAGGAAGGGCGAGGATGTATCGGAGATGTCATTTTGTCAGCGTAGATAATTGTTAGTTATGAAAAACAGAAACATTCAGAGAGCATTATTTGTGTGCTGTGACACAGAAAAGCCATCAAATAGAAATACTGTGATTTTGTTTAAATGACACTCTATATTACAAGGCAGCTGTACTGTCAGGTTGTGTCCTCATGTTGTTAATGAACACCAGGCTCAGGCCTTTAATAGCGGGGAGGAATTCATTATCAGTATTGTTTGTAGAAAATCAGTTTAGAAAATGTTCCCATTGTTTATGTCCACAAAGATGGACATGGTCTGGTTTTACAGATGCTGAGAGAGTTTAGAATAAAGGCGGAACACTTTGAAGTTTTCTGTGTATTCTCACGTGGTATTTATATTTTCTTTTACAGGGAATCTTTTGAGCACGACTGTTCAACACAGACCAACAGCAAAGCAGAAACACTATGGGACTACAGTACCTCTTCAGCTTGTTGGACAAGACTGGAAACCAATCAGCCAGCTCAAATCCCAGGTGAAGAATAGTAGTTGATAAAATTAAACACGTTTTTTTGTTCTACTTGTTCTCTTAAACATCCATTTGTCTATCCTACACTGGTCCAGGTACGTTGACATTACTGAGTAGGCTATCATGAAATCGGGTATTGATATTCATGGTCCCCTGCAGATGAAGGATTTTGGTTACCTCTTGAACTTTGGTCTCGTGCCATCAGGTCAAAATTTATGACAATTTCATGACATTTACTGTAGCACCACCAAAAGGTGAAAATGTCCACCTGTACACAAGAAATATCAAAATCTAGACAGGTGATTCCTCTGCTCTCTTCTTATTTTGGACACTACAGCGCTTTCTTCTTGCACCACCATAAGACCAAAACTTTGCAGACATGACGCTGTATTTTAATTCCAGTGTGAGTGCCATGGAGAACACATTCATGTTCCCAAGGGGATAAACAAGTTTGCTTTTAATGATCCTTTTGTCACTCGCGGGACAAAATGTACATTTTTTGGCCCCACTAATGAGAAGGTTCTTAGTTGAAAAGTTGAGCCAGGTTCAACCTTTTTTGCTGGACGACCCTGTGTTGTTCTGCCGTAGCCTTCTGCGTTGGCACCCCCACTGCGTCACAGCACAGGTCTCATTCAGTTGAATGAGGGGGCTGGGTTTTTTTCATGCAGGCAGAAAGTTGGTCTGGACGTGCCTTTAAAATAGCAAAATTGCGAGTATGCTTTTTGCATCTTTTTTTTGTGGGCAGCCTGTATTGGCTATCAGGGAGTTTGATGTTAAATCTTTTAAAATCAAGGTTTACTCTTGACCTTGTTGCAAAAACATTTAACCCAGATTAAATCTTAATGAATTTAAATGTAAGATTGGACTCATTTAAGGTTAACACTACATCTTGAATTTAGAACTCAACGATATCTAATCAAGGCTACAAATCAGCAGGACTGCATAGAGTCAGGCAGAGACAGCAGTCATTGCCTCTTTGTGCTCAGTTCAGTACATTTCAAGCACAGACAGCTGTACAATATCTGCATCTCAGAAAGGAAGAAAACACTACAGAACCCAGTGGAACATTAATTAAATGTTTGAAATCTGGAATCCTTGGCTCGGTTTGGTGTTATAATCCCAGACTTTATAAAAACAAAATACATAGCTGCCAGGCAGATTTACAAACACAGCTTGCATTTCCAGGTTGTGTTATTGAGTCAATTCATTTGTGAATTAATTTGTTCTGGCTTAACCAAACAGACAAGGTGCCACAAGGTTTCTTTGGGATGTTATTACCCCGATAAACAAAACAAAATCTCAGATGAGTGAATTAAAGAACACTCACAATGAAGGTGAAATTAGGTGCTAATTTGAATATATTACTCCCTTAACAATAAATAATAACAAGCCCAAACATGGAGCGTACTATCCATTTTTTCCCTGAAGTTAGAAATGTTAGTCGTCATAAACATTATGCAGCGCGAGGGAGGTTGAAGCATGCATATAGAAAGCTGCCTGAACAGAAGATAGCAGGAAGTTTAGTCCCACATGGCTTGTGCAATGATACTGCCTAAAACCTTAAGTGTTCTGCTTCCATATCCTCTTATGATCCACTAGACATTCTTCTCCACGGGGGGTGATGGATGACTTAACCCAGAGCAGCGCTCCTTTCCACAGTTGACCCAGATTGAACTACATGTGTGAAATGTGTTTGTGTGTGTGGTTGCCAAGCGATATGGAGAATGTGAGACAGAGGATTTTTATTTTGTGTGTTGAGTGAGAGCGCAACACACAAGAGGAGAGAGGTGAGGTTATGTGTTGGCATGTGGATGAGTGTGCGCGTGTGTGTGTGTGCGCGCACATGCAGCCGCGTTTGCTGCACAGCACGACTGACAGCGGTGATGTACGACTCGGTGCCACTTCATCTGACTCTAACAGAGACACATGGTTTCTCTCAGTGTTGTAACTCAGGGGTGCGAAGACTCGTGGCTTTCTGCAGGATTAATGTCAAATGGAATAGAAACATAAAGCTAATCCTCTCAGCTCTTGTTCTAAGATTCAAAGTCGCTTCATAAGGATTTCCGACGGCTCTCATCAATTGCAAACAGTCGTCTGGCATGTGTTCTCACAGCGCTGGGTGGCTCAGTCACACTTTCATCAGGATTGTAACGGCTGGTTTTTAAGAGCTTTTTGCTGTTTTCTTTATTGTATTGCCACACATAGCACCAATTTCATTTATTTTCTTAAATTAAGATCATGCTAACTAATGCTGCGACACTTGAACAGCAAACATAGCCATCTTTCCTCAATCAAAATGCTGTCTGCCTGACTCCAGAGCTCAGAGTCTTTCTCACCCCCCTCTCCTGTCTGTTGTCTCTTCAGAGTCACCCTGCATCACTGAAGCTCCTGATTGAAACGGAAGGTGAACAGCTGCTCTTGGCTCTGGAGAAAAACGAGTAAGTGTTCCCTCCATTCATACTTGGCCTTAGCTCGGAAACTGAGTGCTCTCTGGACTACAAATGGGTGACATATGCACTGCCCAGGGGCTACAGCTGGGGCTGCAGCCAAGTTGTGTGTCACACATAACAGCCAGGGAAGGGGAAGGAGGAAGTCTTTTCTCTCTTGCACTGCTAGTGCGGGCATGGCAGTGCTCTCTGCGCTTTGGTCTTTTTCGTGTGCTGAAACAAAGACTTGAAAGACAGAAATTCCTGAATACATCAGCCATTCGTTGATGAAAACCGACATCTTCCTCCTTCTTCTCCCTCCATCTTTTCATTTGATCTATTGGCATAACACAGGGGAGAAGGAGGCTTTGTTTGAACGCAGCACACACTCCTCGATCTGTATATTAAGATACTGTCAACACAGTGTCAGCCAAGGGACTGGCAAGGAGGGGGAACATCATTTGAAACAGATCAGGTTATCGGAATTGGTGCAGTTTGACAGAGACGTAGCTCTGAATCTGTTTTGGGGGAATATTTGTCATCTTTGCATTTTTACACAAGGGCTGACTGAATGTGGCCTCGGTCTCAGACAAGCTCCGAGTCGAGTGTATTGCTGAGAAGAATGGGACTTGATTGATGGAGCAATATGTTTTCCATCCAGCTCTGCTGCCACACATGAGCAACCAGGAACAAGCAGAGCTGTCTGTGTGATAGAGAGAAAAGGGGAGAGGGAAGCAGAGAGAGAGAGAGAGAGAGGGGTTGGGTTTTATGTCAGAGTCAGCCGTGAATCTCACTTGTTTTCCAGACTTAATATATGTAAATTCCACCTGCAGACTGTGGGACAAAGCTTTCAACACCAGCGACTGCAATTTTATGGCTTACCCACTTTGAAAATATTTTGATGGGAAATCACACTCAGTCTTTCTGTTGAATAACATTCCAGCTTTGCACAGGTGGGGATTTGCAAAGCTGACTTGCAGATTGTCAAATTTTTCACCAGCCCCATTTATAGCAGGGAATTACGTTCTCTTACAGTAAAAACATTTCATTTCAAAATGGGAACTAAACTTTTCCCCTGTGATCAGCTGCGGTGGAAAAACAACCGGCATTCCCATGCATCGCCCACATGATCCTCATCCAGCATGGCTGTCATCGTTGTCCAATAGCATTAAATGTAAAGTCCACAGTTGAGCTCAAACCCCGAGCCAAGAGGAACAAACAGAGACGATGGAGAGGTGCAAGCTAGATCTTTCTAATAAGCTTGAGCATGATGGAAAGACTTTACTCAAACAAACCTCTGTGCATTCCAAATACCAATCAGTCACAATTTACTCTCAACACTTGCAGCAAGTCTGAAGAACCCGGTTTAATTACTGGCAAGGGATTTTCATCACCTGTGGATACTCACACCCTTCTCTGATAAGTTAAAATACTACTTCAAAAAATAATCAAAATAGAAGCTACTTTATGCCATGCGTGTTTGACAAGACAGATCACAAATAGGACGTGGATTTGAAGAGGATGCGTGTTGTTGAGTGAGTTTGCTTGGCGGATCGGTGCACCGGAGCCAGAGCTGAACCTGCTGTGCTGACTTTAAGTGAGGGTTCTTGTCTGAGGTTGCTGGCAGTTGCTGGCTGTGCGCCGCTGATGAAATCCAGTTGTTCAAACACAGCCGGCATCAGTGGAGGAGGAAAAAAATGTGGTCCAGAATGAAATGATTTGAGTTAAACCCCCGGATTTATTTTTGTTTTCTCAGGTTCTCGTTAATAAATATCGCTGGCAACAAAACACGAGCGGGGTGTGCTGCACAGCTGAACGCCATCATTTTTGCCATCTATTGAGAGGTGAACATGCTCAGTGTGTGTCTGAACTCACATCACCCCTGGAGTGTAATAGAGAGTAGTAGAGGTTGACTAGGACGGCTGGGGTGCATGAAAATGTTACCGCAAACTGCTTGAAATGATTCCCTTTATTCCCCCATTTTATAGAGAGGACCATTGCCTGTTTGTTGCAAAACTTAAGTCATCCTTATTTAACTCAAATTAATGGTTGAACTAAAGGCCAAAAACAATAGAAACAGCCATTTCTTAAGTCTCTGTAATATGTTTCTTTGGCTTGGCGACTGACTTATTGTGAAGGTTAGAACTCTGACATTCGAAGGTCTTATGTTTAACCTTCAGCTTGATCCCTGTTGTAACAGCGTTGGCCCAATAAACCAAACGTCTTATTAGAAAGCCCAGTCAGCAGCTTCACTGAATGTGAAGTGACTTTTTATACCCATTTCGGTGTCTGAAACTCAAATACTAAGATCTGAGCGGCCAGTCAGTTTTATTCATATTCTTACAAAGAATTCAGATATTCTCATTTATGGTAAATCATTGAGACAAATACTCACAAAAGAAGTCATGAACTATTGACTTAATACTGTATTATTTCTCCTCATGATATTTGTGTATAGTAAGTCACAATTTATCATATTCCTCTGCGGCATCCTCCCAGTGACAATGTCTAGTTCCAAACATAACACTGTAAATGTTAGCTTGTCTTTTGGTATTACTATGGTATTTCCAGTCATCTGAGAATGCTGTTTTGGATGTCTACTTGTAATAAATCACTGTTTCTCACTCTGATGGTGAGCTGTGTAGCGTCAGTGGCACTGATGACATTTGGAAAGCCTGCGACATGATGACCACTATTCTTGATAGTACAAAGCTGGTGTGTTTGTGAGCCAGTATGGAGCATTCTTTGGTGCGTCCGCTCCTTGGCATTAAGGACAGCGGAAGCACGAGACACAGGCGTCAGATATTCCTGCACCATCCCCGGACACCCTTCGAAAGCAGCCTGTTGTCGGGATGGAAAGGGCGCACGCTGCCTGGGGCAACATGTCAACCGTGCGAACTGGCGCTCCGAATTATGGTTCAACAACATGGCTGCCTGAAAGATCAAGGCCCTCTCCATGTGGAAATGCTGCCATTTTATGCACCTGTGTATTGCTGCAACTTCAAATTCAAAAACTGCAAATAAGAATATTGATTTGTTCTGGTCTGTCGTCCAATCACTTTAGATTATGGTGTCAACATCAAAGTAACATTTTTGTGTGCATAAAGAAAGGCATCTGCAGATAAACTCACAAACACTCAAACATGAAGGACACATCTGACATTGGTTTCAGCTACCAGTATTTTTGTAAGCAGTGTATTTTTCATCATTAGCTACTTTCATCCTCTCTGGTTAGTTGGAAAAGCAAACTGACAGTGAATAAAGACCTGAAGTGCATGTTGATGTTACAACACTTCTTTAATGAGTAGTTTCATTCCAATGTTCAATGCCAAACATATAAATCTTACAGTTCTGTGTCCGGATTACAGATCAAAATCAAATCTGTTCTAAATGCTTTACTTTCTCTGATCGTACCATAAAAATGTGGCATATAAAACTACCTGATTGAACAACAGGTGGCTATTAAAACATCCTGAAAGCATTGTAAGGTTTTCACCCAGGACATTCATTAGCAGAGGTAGCGATGATGATGCTATCAACATGAAGGTACTCATGATAAAATGCAAGTCCAGCTGGTGAAAATGAAACTTTAAATGAACCTCATTGCAGTGTTAGCCCGGCAGTGCTGCTCATCCTCTCCTAGATTTGCACCAATCAAACATTTCCTGACTGGAAAAGCTCAAGTTGTCTGTTTGTACATGATGTAGCAGCATGTTGACGCATTTACCGCAAAGAGAATACTCACAAGATCACATCTGCTGCACTGTGTGAGATCCCTGGTGGCATCTCATCTTCTCGGATCAATTTAGTTAGTAGATGACTGTTTACACAGGAGCTTCACATGGCCTTTGCTTTGTGAAATAGAACGTTTGTTCTTTATTACCTGAATGTTAAGGTCCTTTATTACATTTTGAGGCAAGACTCTGAACCCATTTGTTCCCAGTGAGCAGGCGTAGGTGTGTGAGTGTGTGTACGTGGGTGAAAGAGGCCTTTGTAAAGCACTTTGTCCTGCTCGGGTAGAAGAGTCCTCTATATATATATATATATATATATATATATATATATATATATATATATATATATATATATATGCATCCATCCAAGTGTATTAGTTTCTTTTTACATAAGTGGAGGCATTTATGCCTCTGCTGGGGGAGAGAAACCCTGAAGCTTGTGCACATCTAGATCAGTGGGGAGACAGTTGTTGAGCTTTGACCACTGGGTATGGAACCACTTCTGGCCAAGCTGTTCCAGCAACCCTTGCTGCTTTGTGGCTTTGACTGTGAGGCCTCCAGGCATATCAAGATGAGTCCCATCTTGCCGAGCAGGCAGCATGCTCTCCATCCGTGTTTCCCTTTCTAATGGACTGCAGGATCACTGAAAGGAGGCCTGGGGTTCGTCAGCTGGGTGGAGTTGTTCTTGGTTGCCTGGACAAAGAGGTTTCTCCCTGCTGATCATGTTGTTTAGCCTTAAGCGTAAGGGACCTGGATTGGAGGGTTGGCTATCCATCTTAAGGAGTGTTTTGTGCTGCGAGACAAACAGACACAAAGGAGCACACACAGATGTGCATACACACACTTTAATCTGGCCTTTTCCCTGGACAGAGGGCAGACAGAGGATGTGTTTCCTGAGTGAAAGGCCTGGCTGCAAACGTCTTCTATCTCTCTGGTGTTTGGAAGAACAATAAAATTCAACCTGGACCGGATCCAGACACAATTTGTCCCAGTTTGTATTGTATTTTAGGGATGTTATTTGACTCCATATCTCAGGCTGGACTGCTGCTGGCCTGTGACCTGTTGCTTCTCTCAGTGAAGACGTCCTCGTGTGTCTCACTAAAAACATGGACAGGAAACAGCCTCTCCGGGGGAACTGAAGAAACAGAAGGCTAAAGACGCCGCACAAATTACCAACCCATTCTGGAAAAAAAGACATCTCTGTGACCTCCTTTGTAAAGTTATTGTCCTCGGCTGCTGAGCCACACACAGATTGTTTAAGGAAAGTCAAACCTAATGACACCAATGAGGATCAAATCCTTCCTCTAGTGAGACAAGGATTGCATCAAATCCTCCCCCAAGTCATTAACAAAACCAGATGAAACACGCTCTTTTCTTGACTTTACCCTTATTCCTTAAAGGTGAATTTTTGTATTGATTGACATGATGCTTGCCCAATATAAGCATGTTTAGTGGGTAATCTGTTAGTATTTCATTTGAGCACACATGACTGGTTGACCCTAGTTCCTGTCCATAGACTGGTTTGGAGTGTTTCGAAATGTTTTTTTTTTTAGTTTTAGATATTTCTTACGTTAAGACAGAAATCCCAGCGTTTCCCAAAGTTTTATAGCAGCATGACATATACATATACCCACCAAAAATACAAAGTACAAAGCACTACAGACTACAAAGTTTTAAACTTTCAACACTTATTATGAATCATGAATGTGATTTTAGCACATAATCGAAACCCAATAACTGAGCAACACATTTCTGTTTTCTAGTCTCTGATGCTTAACTGGAAAAAAAACAAGTTTCCTCTTGTTAAGATCCCATTGTATACTTTGTTCCCATAGTTACGCACTAGCCCAGCATCCTTCAATCCCCTCATTGTAGAGCTGGAGGAAGAACACGTGCATAAAGAAGAGCATAACATGAGAAAGGAGGGAGGATTGGAAGAAGTTCGACACTTTTAAGGAAGGGGAGGAGATGAAGATAAAACTGGTGATTTGAAGTCTCCATCCGCTGTGTGTGTGTGTGTGTGTGTGTGTGTGTGTGTGTGTGTGCGCTCTTCCTGCTATGCTCCTGTAATCACTGTGGAGATGCCATCTAATGAGAGCCTTGCTCCTGATTATCTTATCTGAACCCAACAGGTCACATCTGTGCCCCCAGTCACTGCATAATCAACTTGTCCTCTGACAGCCAAGCCTTCCCAGAGAAATAGAGACACATGCACAGTTAGATAGTGGGTGAATTGGTCACTGGCAGGCATGTACTGTACATTACAGTGAAAGTAACTGTGGACAGGGCACAAACAGCCCAGTCCACTCACTAACCATCAGCATGAACAGAAATACTCCCATTTGTGAGCACACACAAAAACTTGGATATTCTGCATGCTTGTGCCAATGCTCGTTTATTCTCTCTCTTCTGAGGACAAACACATAAACTTTCTTTCATCAGCACAATTCACACACACACACACACGCACACACACACACACACACACACACACACACACCATGTTCTAAAATTCATTCAGAACCACCAAACCTTACTTCCAAGAGAAGGATGCACTGAGGTTAACTCTAGCCTTTGTACCTTTCTAGTTACCCTTGTGGCTGCAAGGCCATGATATACTGTGATTCATTAGTTTCAAAGACAAGCCATGGAAATGGGCTCGTCTCTGTCCAGAGCCTGCGCCTTTTAACTACTTCCTTCAAAAGGGAATTTTTTTGGAAGGAGCTTCCCTCTTTTGAATTACCTTCTCAGAAGCTCCAATTATTTTCAAGCTTAGAGCAGTAATTAATAAGGTGGATTCGCCACTCCATGTTCCTAATTAATTAGGAGGCACCCAGTAACACTGGAAAGCTCTTAGAACGCCTTGTCCCTTCTTTCGGGATGAAGAAGCGTGAGATGCACATGCATGGTGTCCTTTAAAGTTCTGTTTTGTGTGTGTCTGTATGAATGTGTTTTTACTGGTCTAGAAGCGTTCCATGCTAACCTAACCTTCAAGCTTATTTCAAACCCCAAAAACAACTCAACCCGTTCACCTGATGTCACTTCCTCTCTCACTAAACTGTAGCATCTAAATAAGTACAAAAATTTAGTATTAATTACTTATGATGTGAGAGGCCTTTTTTCAAGATGTTGTCCCCCCACAGACACTTTTTAAGACATATAAAAATAAATAATTTGTGTAATAATATAATTTTTCCACAACAAAGTTAAATTACCTGGATCAAAAGTTTTAAAATTGCATTTAGTCCTTCTCCTTCAGTGTTCCAGAAGCCATGAATATGCAAATATGCTCATTTCAAACGCTACACTGCTGGACACAACATGTCTTCTACTTCACTGAAAAGCCCAGTCTCAGTAAATGTGCACTGGAGGCTTCAAGTTTCCACATCACTCTTGTGTAAGTTGCAAACTGGACCAGGATTGGCTTTCAAACTAGTTGTGATGTCACAAAATCATGCTGATACGTGCACGTCTTAAATCAAATTCAAGGTGAGCACAGAGAAACGTTCTCTCTTCAGCAGATGAATGTGAAAAAGAAACAGCCAACAGTTAATGATATATAGAAAACTCTGCACAGTGAAGGTCAAACGTCCAAGTAAAGTAGCAATAAGCAAAGCACATTTTTGAGTGGAGAGGGACTTTAAGTACAAAACTGAAGAAAATAAAGAATTTTAGACTCAGTGGCTTATTAAAAAAGATCTTTTGTGCAGTGATAGGGGTCTTCCCCTCTCCACTCTGAGCCTTTTTCCAGATGGACCACATGGGTCTCAGGACTCCAGCTGGTAGATCTATTCCTCAGCCTCCCTCCTTTCACCACAAAGTACACAGCCAACTGAAACCTACTGTCAGCAGCAGTTTCTCTCTTGGGGACGAGCCATCGCTCACTGCTTACCTTCACCAAAGAGCTGACAGAGGGGTCCTGCAGATAAAGATGCCCTCTTTTTGCGATAGAGGTTGTTATTGAGGCTGGGTTGGGTTTAGCAGTCTAATTGCACATGCATTTAAAATGAATTCACAATACAGTTTAAATTGTGGGGATGCATGTCATGATGTTTCAGCAATCCATCAAATCAATCCTAAACTACCAAAATCAAATCATTCTGATCATGCTTTCAATTTAGGTAACTGGAGGTTTGGCGATGATGGCTGATGAAGGAAGTGAAGTGGGGTTTTTTTCCACAGCTGGCACCCAAACTTTCCTCTTTAACCATTAGTGCTGCTGTGCAGGTAGTGCTTAGGATTTTTAGAAACAAGTGGACTGTGGATGGAACACAGTGAGACAACCAGACAGCCCTCACCCATCTTCTGTATGAGTCATCTTTTAAGAGCCTCTTTCTTGCATTATTATGAACCCGGTGTGCAAGATTTTGGGTGTTAAAGTAATAATTCAAAGGCTTAACAATAACACATTTTATTTTACCTGTAGATTCCAGTCTGTCATTTTAAACAGGCGCCCACATTTCTTTTAAGATAAGATAGCATTAAAAGTGGTGAGAGAGGGGATTTTGAAGGTAGACTAGGCCATGTGTTTCATTTTCAGACCTTTACATAACTTCTTTCTAACACTTAATGGAGCATAATGTAAGGCTTTATCCGCAGGAACATTTATTCTTCTTAGACTTTTCAGCGTATTCCAGATGGATGATAAAGTGTATTTCCTGTATTTCCTACTCTCCATCCATCTTGTGAATGTGATTAGAAAAATAATTTCCCTTGAATACAAGCATGACCTCATGTTGTATCCATGTCTGCTCTTGACGCCACTGTAGCTCTATCAGACATAAGAAGTAAGAACAGCATGCAAAGTTAAAGAGGTGCTGCACTCTTAAATGTGTTTTTTGAGCTGTAAACTAAATGATATGCTGTTGTTAATATTGACATAATCGACATTTCATGGTTTGAAAATGGCTCAACACGCCATCTACTGTTTTAAATCAGCCCTGAACCTGCAAGGTCAATGCTGACATAGAGTCAACCGGTTGGAACCTGTCTACGTCATGAAATCTATATATAAAAAGACTCAGTATCAGTCAGTCTCCCCTGTGTCCCCTGACCCACACACTACCTAGCCATGAGGCCACGCCTCCTACAGTCGTTGTTCCCTCACTCATCGCATTTATTAAATTTGCTGGGAGAGACGATTCTAGCAGAATCTGAAGGCGGAGTTTGTTTTGTGTCTCTGTGCCGAAATTACTTTTTTGGAAAATTAATACAGAATGCTGGGATACTTTCACATCACAACAATATAGCAGGTGTGGCGATTGTGTAAGATACTGGATATTCCCTTGCACGCTTACAAAATGTGTCTTTTTAATCATACATTTTTCATCCTACGAACAAATGAGCAAACATAACATTTTACTAGTTTTGAAATTAAAAAGACAAATCAACAAAGTACTGTATGTGCAGTGGATTTTTCACTGATACATGACAACAATAACCAAGCGTGGAGACTGGGAACCTGTAAACATGCCATCTTCCAAAAACGCTTGCAATAATGTCATAGTTGTTGTATGGGGGAAATAAGCAAGCAAAATAAAATCACTACCTCCAGGGGCTCGTGTATTGCTGAAATGCAGCTATAAAAGTAGAGCTTAAACACACACCCTGTCGTTATATATTTGACTTGTATGCCTGTAAAGAATAACATTGTTTTTACACTCAGTTAACCGTAGCAAAAGTGTAAGACTTCAGAGTACAAAAGTTAGTTTTAACATCCGTTAGCCATGACCATGTCTTCATCTTCCCTTCCTCTTTCCCTGTCTGCCTTGTCTGGCTCACAATTTCTCCCTTTCACCTATTTAAGCAAACCTTATCCATAAATTCGAGTGAAATCTCATTTTCTCAAGGCTCTGGGGGTGCCAAAGGGAATAAACAAAAGCAGCCAAAGTTTTTGACCTCTGTGGCTGCTGACCATAAAGATAATCAGTCCAGGCTCACAGCCCTGGCTTCCATCCTCCCTCTGACAGACAGACAAATAGATTTGCTGGAGTTACAGTGTGAGTTAATGTCAGCCGGGAGGGAATGCTCGCTCTGCTTGTCCTCCATCCTGTTCCCTCCGTTCTCACAGTCCGCTGACCTTCCTATGACCAGCACTCCCTGCGTTTGGGGTCACTGACTGAGCGAAGAAGCCACGCGTGGTCATCAGTCAGACTGTCAGATTTGGGCTGAAGGAAGCCTGTCTCTTTCAGCTGATCTAGGAAGGTCTCCCCCCCCCCCTTCTGTTGCCCTACACGTGCTCACGCAGAGCAGTGTCCTTGTGAAAAATGAATGCTGGATGGAAAGCAAAAACAGCATCCGCTCCAGTTGACTAGCACAGCAAAAAAGCTCCAGCAGCAGTTTCCCCTTCTTGCCCTAAAAGGTAGCATCTCTGCTGATTAACCTCGCCTTTTGTGTTCCTGCTTTTGACTAATTTAAAACTTCAAATCTGCACAAGGCTCAATGGGAAACCTGTGTAGGAGTTAGAGTTCAAATGCCTCTTTCATCACTAAATTTAGCTTAGTGATAAAAGGAAATGGTGCAGAGAGAGTCAGGGACCTGGAGCACGGAGTCCTCCCCCGAGTCCGTGTCATGCAGAAAGCAGATGCTTTTGGTTTCCCATCCCACTCGTCATTAAGGTTATGTATCTGAGGCCCTACAGTGCTGACAGATGGACACACAGGGAGTAGATGGAGGCAGGGGAAGGATGTGTGATGACTGGATTGGAGGTTTCTGGTGTTTTTGCTTTGTCAGACGAAGTTTGAAGGCAGTCCTCCTCCTCTTCTGTCTACCTGCCTTCATGTCTCTCCCTCCTTACTTATTTTCTTGCCGGCAGCAGCTTCTAATAACTCCCTGTTGGGGTAAGGGACATGGCAGGGTCTCCTTTGGTTGGCCCCCCATACTCCTCCTCACTCACTCTCACATAATCCCTCTAGCACTGGGGACAGGAGTGAGCTGCCAACAACAATAGGAGCTGCCAGGGTTTGATAAAGAGGCTGTGAACTGCTTTGGGGTGCAGGGACCCCGTGAAATCGAGGCCCGAATTCATGACACAGTTGCCTTAAAATCATCAAGAGTTTCCGAGCAAAGCGGTCACAGGCAGGTTGTAAATTCACAAAGGGTTAAGCAGGAAACTCCATTTGTTGACACATGAGCTGAGAGAAAAGCTATAGGTTGTCCTTCTTGAAAAACAACAAGACATATATTTAGTTCGAAGGAGTAGATCCAGTTGTCTGATGCAGGAACAGAATTGTCCTCTGCCTTTTTTTTTTTTTTTTTTTGCAAAGTTGGGGGTTTTAGCAACGTGGAGGGAGTTAAAGGAGTAGTTCCACATTTTAGGAAATACATGTATTTATTAGCTTTCTTGATGTTAGATGAGAAGATCGACACCATTATCTGTCAGTTCAATATGAAGCTGGAGCCAGAAGTCTGGAGGCGGCACCGTGAGGTTTACAGGCAACCAGTGGAGACTCCAGGGTATCACTATTTAAAAATATTCAGCGGTTGGGGGGGGGGGGTTTGCATGACTCATGACCACAGAATGTCTACAGTCCTGGCCCTGGTCTTGCAATTGATTTTGCTCAAAAATGCTGATGAAAGTTAGTAAATGGATGCTCTGTACGTGGATGCAAATCAACCAGGCACACCTTTTCTTTATGCTCGATGGGTCATCGATGCCGTAAAAATGAACGAGCCCCAGCTGTGCGCTCCATCTGCGCGCCCTGATGTATGATGTGATGTTTACAAACAGTCTCTCTGAGAAAGCCAATAATGTTCCACGTCCTGGGTGCATCAGCTGAACAACAGGAGCTCCTTGTTCCTTCCAGGGATCAATGGACCACGGATGATCGATGAGCTGGTAGTGCATTATTGGGAAATCAATCAGCGACTTTAGAAACAGGGTGAAATGATGTAGAGAGCTGATTTAAAGAAGCATGACATAACAAAATCTTTTGTCAGCACTCATTGCAGAAATCAGTTTGGATGAAAGCTGGTAGAGATTTATGAATGCTCAGGGGTTGGGAAACGTGTTGTATTGCCTGATAAATTGGACATTTAATTCCTTGTCTTAGTGCAGACCACACCTGTTGCAAATGCATGAGGATTCTGGCCTTACACTAAAGTTCATTTCTCTTTAAATAATTTAGTTGTTTTTTTTTTTCCTGTCTCCTCCAACTCTAATCTTGTAGCCTTCTTCTCCTGTCAATCATCTCCCAAAAGAACACAGGGTCAGGATACATAACCAAACCCACCTTATACATCAAAATTAGACTTTTACTAGAAAGAGGGAGGGCACCTCCCTCACTGACACAGTCAGAGGTGTGAAAGACATGAAGGGAGGGAGAGTACATTTGTATTCAGTCCTTAATTGTTTGATTTCCCTGAAGGCGTGCAAGACGGGGGGGGGAGGGCAGGAAAAAAAGGGGGGAGGTCGTACAAGTACAGACAGATTTAATTAATTGAAATGCTGTTTTGCATGTGCATTTACCTTGCGAAAAGAATGATAGGCTTGATTGTTTGAAGTTCCCTAGTTGCTCATTAGTTCAAGCACGAGGTTGGAATGAATATAGATGGGTGAGCTTTGGGCCTTGGGCCAGTTCTTTGCAAACCATTTGAATTAATGGGAAAGCTCAAAGCTGTTGTATTAGCATGACCCGTCCTGAAAATGACTTTGCATTCACCCCTCCTCGGTACCTCCTCCCGTTCTCAGCCTTAACCCACATAATGATCTAAAAAAAAAGAAAAAACAAAGCAAAGAAATTATGTAGAAAACAGACAGAGGAGATGTGATGAAATTAATTGTTTTGAGGCTGCACGTAAAGCGTATCGTTTCCACTTGGAATTTATCCACAGAGACGAATATGAATTAAATCCAGTCAATTTCCATCTGCAGGCTTTCAATATTGCCTGATTCTGCTACAGGCTAGAAGACATGAATATCAAAATGAGGTATCTATCTCTGGGATGTCTGCCTCCACTCCAATACAATGAAGGTTTGCGGTTCCCACAATATTGTAAGGGGAAAAAAAAGAAATAGAATTCAGCATCTCTTTCCAGAAATTGTGTCCACATTACTCACAGACCTCACTGTCAACAGATTTTATAGGGACTATTTATTTCATAGAAAGTAGTTCCAGTGAAAATTGCTGACTGTATTATTTTTTATTTTTTTTTATTTCATGGCATGGGTCAGTGACATCATTATCTGAAACTAATTATGCCGGGTGCCAAAGCAGAAGCCCTTTAAATTTAGTTTCAGAGTTTGCAAAATACTTCAGCAAACATTACAGTTCTATTATGCCTTCCTGATTTCCAATGCAGGACACACTGAGGGTTGAAAAAGTAGTTTAGGAAATCAGGCAGGGAGTGTTGTGGTCTGCTGATAGTGTTGAAAGAAAAGAATGTGTTGCATGATCTATAAGCCATGAGCCTGCTGTGTGTGGAGCACAAACACAATCCACGCTGTAGAAACAGCGCATGCAGCGTATCGCAGCATGTGTACAAGCACACACACATTCTCCCACACAGACGCGCATAAATCACGCTGAGCTACCAGCCCATGCAGCGATTTCTGCACACAAGCAGGGACACGCTCTCTCTTTCCATCTCTCCCACACCCCCGCACGCAGACACACAGCCAGAGCTCGTATTGAGGGAGATGAAGAGGCAGAGCAGAGCCACAGAGGAACAGAAGCCCTGGGGGCAGATAGGAGTAGAAAGCAGGATGAAGGATCTCCCCTCCAGTGATCCACAGCAACAAAGGCGATTTGACAGCATAATTAGTTTCTGATAACAATGTCACTGGCCCATGCCACGAAAAAAAACGGGGGAAAAAAATACATCCGTGAGGCAAACTGCCAAGATTTTTCAGTTTTTATTTGTTTTCCTACAATTTAAATTTAATTGTTGTCACTTGTTTAATTGCAAGCATAAGGAATATTTAAGCTTCATATTCCACTTGACCTGAAGTGGAGCATTTGAGTTCACACTCTGCCGATCAACTGCCTTTGATTAGTCACATGTGAGTACTTTTCCCTGGCCCCTGGGGGTCGTGATATCATGAGCAATAAAATGACTATTAATGTCTTTTTAGGAGAAATATGACAGCCCTGTTGTAAACCATGAGCGAGCGGGTGATGATTTGCAGGGCGATCGTTCTCAAACACACCACATCGTATGCATGCGTGCCTTCGGGTGACAAACACTGTGGCGTAAGAGGGAACACATGAGAGCCAGATGTGACCTGATGTTACATGTCGACAAGTGACAACAGACGAAGAAACAAAAGAGGGAACAGACAATTATGTGTAAAAACATCTGTCCCAAAGTTGGAGTTTTCCTGCAGTTATCCTGTTTGTAGTTATGCTTTTGTGACTCCAACATGCCCACATGTAGAGATAAGTCATAAAACCAGATAACCAGTGAGAAGTTAAACAAACAGTGCTTATTATTATTTTGCTTAAGTTTTCATGGTGCTCGTCAGACTGAATGGTTGGACTGTGTGTCACTCTACACTGAACTGCGGTGCAGCAAGAGACAAAGTGTTACCTTAATTTGGTGAGGCAGCAGCATGTGGGCTTAACGTGACACAGGATGCAACTGTGCTGAGGGACAGCAGAAAGAAAACAAGTCCTCATCCCTTAATGACATGTTTGTCCGTGCCTTCCAAAAATGACCCATGTGACCTTTCCAGAAACAAATCATGAGCGTTTCCTGGTCTGCACTATGCCGCTATGGTTGGAATCTCATTAAGTTCACTGAAACTGCTTGGTTAAGATTGTGGTCATGGTATAACAGTATCACACCACTTCCACCATTTCTACTTAGAAAGTATTTTTGCAACCGTAAGCGCTCACTTCATGGCAAAGCATAAACATAGGTCTTTCCAGGCGTTTGAACAAACAACCAATGCTGTCATTTTTCTGGTGAGGACAGACTTCGGACCTGCATGTCCACACAAGATGATTCTTGGAGATGTGAGGTTGCTATCAGCACATCTCTGGGCTTTGGTCCACTCATCACACTGTCTTATTTGATGTACATACTCAGCCTTTTTAGCTGCATAGTTGTAGTAGTGAACATGATCCAAATATAAGGATGGCTGGCTTCTTACTGTATGATATACAAGTCTATTTTATTTCAAAATACAGGGCAGCGGGCCTTTTGGTTAGTGGATCATCTCGGGTGTACTTTTTGTACTTTCAAAAATTGAAACATGTAAGTATTAAACTATATATACTTTTTTGATAGTAACTAACCGACTTGTGTATCTCAATATAGTCTGCATCATTATCTTCACACTTCACACCATCAAAGATTAGTGTTGGATTTCTGTCCTAATTCCAATTATCTTATCCATTGCTGGGGTGGCATTCATCACCCCGTCTCTGTAATTGGGATCGTGTGGAGTCATCCATCACGCAGACATTGCCCAGAGATGACACTTTATTGATTTCATGGGGCATACCTGGGCTTAACCACATCAATCTCTAGGTGACAGCCACTGCAATAATTGCGTGCCACTGCTACTAATGGCTATTCTGTTTGACCATCTCGCTGACCAATTAACCAGCCCAGGATGCCACACAGGTGTAAAGAATCACAATGAGGCTGTTATGATAAGGTGAAACCAGGATAAAGCCCCATTTGCTTTCTCTGTGTAAAATACACATGAGAGGCTTTCATTTTTGCACTTTTAACACGATTGGCTTTCTTGACACAAGCCAAAACCCACATTTTGTGTGTTTGCTGCTGGTCTTAGAGACAGGGGCGCCACCGAGGTGCATGGTAGTTCTCTACTGAACATGGCAGCTTATATAAATAAAGTCAAAACCATCTGCCTTGACTTTTTTTGCTATCCCCCCCCCCCCCCCCCCTTCCTCCCTCCTCCTAGAGCAGAAATCATTGGCTGGCATGCTCT